>BSBK01005897.1:0-417500 GCA_027943335.1 Chamaecyparis obtusa
ATACATATAATATAGTACTATATACATATATATATATACATATATCATATATGTATATATATATATATTATATGTATATATATGTGTATATAATAGATGGACATATACTATATACTTATATATATATATATATATATATATATGTATATGTATATGTATATATATAATACACACATATATCATGCATAGGTAATAATCATACAATATGGTATTCATACATAATACACACACACACACATATATATGGATATGCATATGCATATGCATATGTATGTGCATGTGCATATGTATGTGTATATGCATATGTATATGTATATGTATATGTATATGTATATGTATATGTATATGTATGTGTCTATGTCTATGTCTATGTATATGTCTATGTATATGTAATATGTATATGTCTATGTAACATATAACATATAACATTATACATAGACATAGACATATACATATTACATATACATAGACATATACAAAGACATAGAAATATACATATACATATAACATATACATATACATATACATATGCACATACACATACATATGCATATGCATATGCATATACATATACATATACATTATACATATACATATACATATCCTTTATTTGATTATTAATTAATAATCATATAGAATGTAAGAGAGAGGATAAATAATAACCATATATATATCAATATATATACCAATTAATCCTTTATATAAATAATCATTTAGGGATTCATAAGAGAGAATATAAATAATCATATAAATCAGCTTAGAACATTATCCACAAAGATCAATAATAATTAAAATATCAATATAACTCGCACAGGTAGTGGAGTTGGCTTCGGCCTTAGGTTTTCTCCCCAGTGGTCTCAAGTTCGACTCCAAATCCTAGAATCACCTAATACACTTGGCTTGTAGGTAGCTTGGTACATCCCTATGGACTAGTCTTGCCCTAGCTCACCCCCAAAATGGGGCACCTGGCTAGGTCGCTCGGGGATACCCTGTGGCAACAAAAAAATTAAAATATCAATAATAGTCAAATAATAAAATATAAAAAAGAAAATAACACCCACATCTTGGAAACATGAGATCAAGAAAAATAAAATCACTACAAATTTAATGCATCATCAAATACCATAAAGTAAAAAAAATCCATATGCTCAAAGAAAACCATGCACAACCAAGTAAAAGGGGGGTCGAGATTTGTACCCCAACAATTCAACAAGTATCACAAGATCATGATCGTTCTTAAATTAGATCAATGGAAAGAGCTAAGTTCAAGTGGCCTTGGTACTATCTCCCTTCAACAACCATCGAAGATTTTAAGGGTACACTCAAACCTATGAAGCCATGTGAAGTCGTCGCCTGATACTTGTAAAATTGCATCACAAAAATAGAGCATATATACATATTTACATCTCATGATAGATAGTGTAGATTAATGAAGGGGATTGAGACATCATGTAGGCCTCACAAGTGAGGAACGTGACTTTTTCCCTCATCATACAAACACATCATGGAAAAGATCAATATGACAAACACATCAAATATATTATATCAAAATCATCATAAATAATGTTAACTTAATTAGGGGTTAGAACACAAAATTGTGCATGTATTCATCTAGAAACATTACATAAGGCATAAACAATAACCATTGTAAAATCATAACCATGGAGAGAAGAATAGGTAATAATCACATCAATGCCCACGTATCCATCTAATATAATCCATCTAATCAACATCATAATCAAATCATATGATGTCAACACAAGATAAATAGTCCATCAAAGTAAGCAATGTCTTCAGAAGTCCTAACTACACACACACCAAGGTAATAAAAGACTCTCAAAGCATTAGTAGAGATAGAAACACATGAAAGGTACTGTAAACCATAACAACATATCTAATAATCTCAACATGTTTATTAGATATGAGTTGATAGTAGTATCATCAAGTATTAGAATAAAAATTCGTTATGAATAAGTTACCAAAATAGATTAATTAAATCCTCTATGTACACCTAAAGCAACATCACCCTCAAATATGCGAAAAGGAAATCATAAAAAGGAGGATCTTACAACATCCAAAAGACTTAACCTATTAGCATCTAAGAGTAAACTCAAGGTCACATTACATGTTGGGTTGAGTTAGGGTTACAAAGGTCTTACATTAAGATGATTTGTCAAAGACATTTAAAACATCACGAATAAAAATATTTTTTGTATTATTGTACTAATAGGTAATATTATTGTATTCATGGAAAGTTCAATTAATCAATTATTTTTTCACCAATCAAAAGTGATTACAGTTTTTTTTTAAACAAACTTAGGTTTTTATAATTTGATATTTATATTTTTAAACTTAATATATTTTAGAAATTGTTATCTATTCTATGATCAGTTTAAAAAATTTAATATTACAAGAGCAAATTTGTAGAAAGAATAGATTTCTTTGGAATTTATTTATATTTAAAAAAGAAATGTCTATTTTAAATATTTCTATTTAATATTGTAAAATAAAGTGATTTTTATATAGATATATAAATATAAAATATTTTTTATTTTTTAAAATATAAGTAAGAAAATCAATTAACTATTTTGTTAGAATTTGATTCACACTATTTAAATTAAATTAAATTAAATTTTAAATAAAAAGCTAAATTATTTCATTATAAGCATTACACAATGATTGTATGTATTCTTTATAATTATATATATATTTTTATTTTTAATATATTTTTGAAACCATAATTTTTAATTATTTTAATATATACAACATAATTTAATAAAAAATAAAAATTCTCAATGGCATTGGGCAAGAGTTCATGTAGAGCGGCGCCTAGGGTTTAAGCATGACTATTGCAAAGGACGAAGGGTCCTCTAAGGATGAGAACAATGATGGTGGCGGGGGCTCCTCTCTCCTCTGGTCGGAGTCCTTCCATTTGATCCAGATTGTGTCTTCCTACAAAGCTTTAATATGTCGTGTGATGGGCATTTGTCCAACATTAGTGGGTGGGGTGTTTTCTCCAATCAAGTTTTTTTTGGACGTTGTTTGGTGCAGGCTTGGTACAGATGTATTTCTCCTCTGGTTCCCTTGTGGTTTAGTGTCTCCCCGCCTATTTCATGCTTTTCAAAGGGCAACATTTGGCTTCTTCTTTGAATATAGGGAGCTAGTTTTTTTGTTTATTTCTTCATGCTCCTCAGGTTGGCATTATGCCTACTCTTTGGGTCAAAGTGGTGCTCCCATGTTTAGGGTATGTGTTCCTTTGTTAGTGTTGCTTTGGTCTTCAAGGGTCTTTTTTTTAGCAACATTCTTTTGGTGTTGATGGTCAGGCATTGGTTGGCTTTTCCCTTGAGCCAGCTTGGCTATTATGGGTTTTGGGCTTTGGGTGTCTTTCATTGAAGCCAAGGTGCTCCTCTGGTTTTATCTTTTGTGGGCTAGTGTTGTTCGTAGCTAGCTTCGTCCTTGCGATAGGTTTCATCCTTGTTTCACTTTCCAAATGGAAGTGTTGATCCCTATTAAGGTGGGGGTCTAACTTTATGGCTTGACAAATGATGATGGTACCCTACTTCCTCTCCTCTTCATTCCCATTTCCTATTGAGGTGGAAGCTCCTATTGAGGTGGAGCACAACCTATTGAAGTGGTTTTTTGTTGGGGTGTTTGAGGTGTTTAGTGGCAGTAGGTGGCTCATCTCTTCTTGGTCATCTGGTGGCAGGTTGGATCTTGTCTAGGACTCTTCTTCCTTCGATCCATGTCTCTGATATCCATTTCAAGATGGGTTTCTCCTCTAGAGAGGTGGAGAGGGAGTGTTGTTGTTAGGCTAGGTTTTTTATTGGAGGGTTATGCTGGCTTGGTCAAAACCTATATTTTGTTCAAGCCAGTGATCTGGTAAAGTCTTATCTTTGTGCTGGTTTTTCTAATGGATTTGAGAGCCTTGCATTTTTTTCAATGCTTCCTTGGATATTCTTTGTTGGATATTTTTTGAGCCCCTTTTGTATGGTTTTTTATGGTGTGGTTGAGGGAGCCCTTGAAAACCCTATTTAGTGTTTTCCTCTTTCCTTCTAGATTGTGATTATGGAGTTGCCTATCTAATGGAGTCTTGGAAGGATTTGTTCTTTTGGGGATCATGTCAAAACCCCTTGCTAGTTTTGGGTACCACGTTAAAACCCTTTCTTGTGTGTTGGGAAGGATGTCTCTTTTCCTTCGATTGTCTATTTCTTCTTTCCTTGACCAAGTGGACACTAATAATTCTCAAGGGCCCATTCTGGTGCTTGGTTGTTTTCGATTAAGGTTTTTGGTGAGTTTTGAGAATTTCTCATCTCTTGATTGAATCCATATCTTATCTTTCCAAATGCTTTGGTGGAATTCTATGATTTCTATTGATGGTTCTGGGAGCCATGTCAAAACAATATGTAATGGTTTGGGGAGCCTTAAAACTCCATGTATCTATAATTTATAGAGATTGGCTCTTTGATGTAAGGATTTGGCTTAGGTGTTGATTTGTTAGGGGCAATCATTCTTTGTTGCCTACTCTTTCTAGGCTACAGATTGTTTGTTGGTTTTGGGCTGCTAGACTATAATTGTTATATATGTGGCAATGTATCTTTGTGGGGTTCTAGATGTTGTCAAAATCTACTTGTTAGGAGTTTTGGGTCCCCTCAAAACATGCTTTTACTTAATCTAAAACATAATTTAATGATTTTAAATCATAAATTAAAATATTTTATCATTAAAATGTCCTCATGTATCTATTATATAATTTTAGAATCATTAATAGTTATTTTATTAAGAATGGTTATAATTACTATTAGAAAAATATTAAAATAATATAATATTAAACCAATAAATAATAATTAATGGGGATGGCCCTACAATACAACAATTATCGAGAACCATGTAATACAGTGGTCTTAAGTTTTAAAGTCGCCAAAGTTCCCTTGTCTCAGATGTTGGTTGTTGCCCAATGTTCATTCTTCACTAGAGTGTACACATTCTCACTATTGTTAAGGGTGGTCACACGCCCCAACTCTCTTTCCAATGGTTTTTGTTATTACCTATTGGTGTTTTCTCAGTTTCCCAAGGAAATAAAGGTTTGCATTGGAGCCCTAGAGTGATAAGGAGACTTGGCTTGTACTAGAGTGGGTAAGGAGTCTTGTAGGGATAAGATGGCATTCATAAAAACATGGAGAGCTAAGGAGTCTATCTTTGGAGATATAAGGGGTGATAGAGAGATAAGGAGAATAGATGGAGAGATAAGGAGTCTATCTTGGGATATATAAGGGGAGACCAAAGAGATAAGGAGAATAGATGGAGTGATAATGAGTCTAGCTTGGAGATATAAGGGTAACAAAGAGACAAGGAGAATAGATGGAGTGATAAGGAGAGAAATATTGACATTAACAAGAGACAAATAAAGGAGGTGTTAATACCTAAGTTATAGCATAAAAAAACATCACCGCAAGGATGAGGTCCCCCATAATGACCCCACTGATTCATAGCTCTAGTAAAAAATGATTACCAATAAAAAAATTACTAATTAAGCTTAAGATTTATTTTATATATATATATATATATATATATTTATTTATTTATAAATCATTGAAGTAGGATAATTATGTTAATCAAAAAGTGAAATTACATTAATCATTACATTAGTCCAATATCCATCAAAATTGCAGAGAACAAATTACAAAATCTACCTACCACTAACCCTAACTTCCAAATTTAGTAGAGAAAGATTTCAAAATTAGCCTAAGTTCTAAATTGACTACTAAAACAAAGCTTTAGAATATCAAAATCTCATTACTTATAATCAAATACTAGTATGCAATACAAGTAAGAAGAAGACATAACAACCAACTTGGCAGCTACATATGCCTCATGGATGAGTATCCCACACCACCATGACTAGGGTCAAGAGTCACCCCTCGTCAGAAAAATCTTTATGAATCTACATGTTGAAATCCTCTTCATCTTCCTCACAATCGAGGCCCTCATCCCTTTTTATAAGTTAATCTAGTTTTCTCCATCATGCATTTTTAGACCTATAAGATTTTACAAGAAGTCCATACTACTATTGGTGAAGGGAATTTTGAGTTTGAAGGACTCCAAATTCCAAGCCATGAGTATTGGCCATTTTGGAACCTCTTCACTACCCCTAAAAACTACAAAATAGTCACACATATAATGAATTTTTAGATCTTCCTCCACATTATCAATAATCAAATCCAAATCTCACAAAAAAACCTCCTTTAAGACCTTGTTGTACAACTACTTGGAAACCACCTTAGACTCAAAATCCACTAGAATGGTAGCCAAAAACACAGTTGTAATATCTATGTTTTCTCTATATTAGTGGTTTGAATGTAGAAATTCCCCCACCCAATATTCTCTTCACAGCATGCAAAATTAACCCATGAGAGTAGTTCATAATTGTTATGAACCTCTTCTCCTTAATTTCCATAATGAAGGGCATTTATCACTTATTCAACACTGACTGAATTAGAGAATCCATAAGAAAATACGCAATAAATGAATTGGAGGAAGAAGAGTCCTTCAACTAGGTCATTCCAAAATCTTAGGGATCAATTTATAGACAACTTATCTCAATCCATCCTCATCAATCTTGAAGAGGAATCGTTAATGTGTCATCCATCCTAGGAAATTTGTGAAAAATAATAGCATCTACAAGGTGAACTAATAACACTCATGTGGTCATCCTTATTGCAACTTATTGTATAAACCACATGTGTCCTTGACTGCATATAAACAATCATTCATAAATGTAAGCTACCACTAGCATGTCTTGATATGATGCCTAATTCATTATTGTCATCCATGAAGTGGACCTTTAAGTAAACTTTATAATTCAATATCATGTATATACTGTGATAGGCATAATATCAAGGAAATGCATTATTATAAATTATTGTCTTCAATCCTTCAAGGAAAATGACCATGTAATGATGACATCCATAATTTTTCTCCAATTGACTTGTAAGCCACCTTGTTAGATACCAAGTTGGCAAGTTTGTTTGTTTCCTTATTAGCTTCTTGGTATATATGATTAATATTGAAGTTATCAAAAAAATTCAAATTTTACATTACTCTATCAACTATATCTCTTGATTTCCAATTTAGTGTTCCCCTCTTCTAATAGTGTTGACAACTATCATTGCATCACATCCAATTTCCACCTTCTTGATGTCAAGATCTTTTCAAAATAATAACCCCAAGATGAGCGTAGAGAATTTGGCTACATTATTGGTGCCTTCATCAAGTGGGATGAATAATCTTCCAACCAACTCCCCATCACAAAAATTGATAATGCAACCATCCCAATAAGGCCTAGGATTACCTTTGATAGCCCTATCAAAATTTAGTTTGAACCACACATAGGTCAGGGGCTCCCATCTTGCTTAGTTTCTTATGTTTTGAGTCCCCAAACATCCATCCCCAATGAATGGGGCATTTTCCAATTTGTTCTATTTTAATCTCGGTATCTATACATAATAACCCAACCAAAATAACCCTAGACACAGTAACCCCATCATGATAACCCAAGGAAGAAACAAACCAAGGTCATAGTAACCCATAGACTAAATAACTCGTGGTCAGAAATAACCCATGGACAAAATAACTTGTCGTTAATTTAGATCAACCTAGTAGACCAAAAATGACAGAAAATCAATTAGAACATTAGAATTTAGATCATGTACAAGTAATTAAACCAAGTTGAGAGAACATTTTAAATGGAGGCCATGGAAACTACAAAGTGAAACAATATTGAAAGCCATCATTCATATGGTTCTATTTGAAGGGATCATTGTGAAAAATTGCATCTCAAATATTTGAAGTGTGGATATTTTTCTAATTCTTATGTCAAAATCTTTCTCCATTTGCATTGTTATCTCTTCATGTGCCCAAATGACCATAAATAGTAACAAAAACTATTTATTAAACTAAATTATAAATATGACTACAAGGAACACAAACACACATGCCAAAATATTAAGTAACATTAATCTTTAAGATTTAAAAAAAAAGAGATTGTGAAAATTTTCCAAATGTCACTGTTCGGGGATGCTTTTTCCATTTCTCTAAATGATTGCGGAGGAAAGTTCAAGAAGAAGGTCTACAAACATGTTATAGTGTCAATGAAGTGTTTACATTTGAGATCAAGAAACTTGATGCATTATCTTTCTGCCTCAGATAGACATAATTGTTGAATTTGAAACACTTTGTACAATCTCCTTATTATACAAAACATTAGGAGACTCAGTAACCCATAATTGATTATTTTGAAGACACGTGGATTGACAAACTAACTAGAAGATGCAACAAATGATCACCCAAGTTTCCAATCACAATGTGGAATTTCTATTTAGCTCAAGATAATCTTCCCAAAACCAATAATACTATTAAAGGATGGCAGAGAAGATTTAGTGAATTACTTCAATCATCACACAAGTTAGTCTAGAAATTCATCAAAGTACTGAAAAAAGAATAAGGTTTCCTAGAGAATAAAATGGAGAAATATATGGTTGGATAAATTAGGCAACCAAGCAGAAAAAAATATTGTAAACTCAAAGAAAGACTAAAAATGATGGTTGATGGTTATGACAACCATAATGTTTTATATTATATAAGAGGCATCGCTCAAAATTTGACACTTTAATTGAAAATTTGAATAATAAATTTCTTTAGCAACATACATGTAATTTATAAATTATGTTTTCCTTTCTCTATATTCTTATGGGGATATTATGTCCATGAGTTATTTTGTCTTGGGTTATTATGAGCCTAGGTTATTTTTTCCTTGAGTTGTTGTGACCGAGTTATTTTGTCCAGGGTTATTTTGGTCGGGTTATTATGTCCTACAACCTTAATTTCATCTATCCACCCCACTCTGAAAGCTTTCCTTTCATTGGATGCACATCAATGTCTCTATTTGTGGTTTCAATAAGGGTTTCTTCTACTTTATTAAGAAAGGACTCTACATTCACTATGTTATCATAAATAAATCTTTTGTTTCTCTCTTTACATAACTCTCAAAGGAGTATAAAGGGACAAGTAATCCAAAAACTTCCTAATACCAATTTTGATTGGCTAACCTTTGAACATGCTCAAAACATCATTTGGAAGTGCAGTCACCCATCCAAGCTTAGCACATAACCACCTCCACCATTTTTGAGAGAAGTGATATTCCAAAATCAAATGATCCACTATTTCTTCATTTCTCTTACACAAAACACACTCAAGAAAATTTACAAAACTCATATTTTGAAACCTTTCTATAATCAATTTTTTCCCTTAAAAAGTTGCCCAAGTAAACACCCTCTCCTTAGGCAAGAACAAATTACACCAAAAAAGTGAATTTGGATCTTAGTAGTATCAATCATTTGCATTGAATTAGATAGATTTGGAAGCAACCCAAACTAGTCTATATTTCCCACTTTTGAAGTTTATTCTTCTATTTTTTAGAGCATTCATTATACTATCAATCTCAAACTTGGCCACGGGGAGAAGGGATATATATCTCCATTTCTAGCCTAAAGTTGGATCATTATTGAAGAAATTTACATAATTCCTTAGAGAAAAACCTCAATTCTATTTAAGATAATTTTTGGTCTAATCCACCTCCAAAATGTTTTTCTAAACTTGGATAACTTCAGCAAGTGCCTTTCCAAAAAAAGTTGAGCTTCCATTGAGCACATTCCATGACAAATAATTTATTATGTTTGATATGCAGGGCAACATAAAGTTACAAAGTTTGGAACCCTTTGGTGGATTAGCAATTCTTTGTATGTTTTTCAAATTGTTGCTATTCACATATTTTACTTAGAGGATCTTTACCCATTTAAATTATGGCTCCTTATACATTCTCCATATAATATTTCTTCCAAGGGCCTTATTTTTCCATGATTGGTTTCTCAGACCAACACCACAAAAATCATTAGCCTTAAAGACTTTTTCCTAGAATATTAGAGAAAATTTGTCTTTCTCTACATTCCCTTTCTAAAAGAAATTCCTCATTTTCTAATTTAGAAACTGATTTTCCATAGTTGTGAGAGGAAAGAAAGAAAGAAAGTAAGTAAATTGGAATAGAGGAGACAACTTCTTTCAACATAACAATCTATCAAGCCCATGAAAGCCAACAACCTTTCTAAGATGATAATCTTTTTTCAACTTTTTCTTGTAAAGGATCCCATAATTTATTATTTCTTAGTCCTTTTTCAATCGAGAGTTTGAGGTATGTCATGGTATTTTTCCTTTTTTCAATCCCAATAGTCTCAAAATATCTACTTATTTTATTGGAATGACTAAGAAAAAGAATATATCAAATTTATTTTGACTAATTTCTTGGCTTGAGGCTATCATGTATTACTTTAGTAGCTTCTTAAATTGTCTAGCATTATTTCTCTTTGTTGAACCAAACAAAATTATGTCATTCACAAATTGTTGATGTGTAATGGCCTCCATTACACTAGTCACCCTAATACCTTTGATAAATCCATTCATCTGTCCAAATTTAATTGCCCTGCCAAGAGATTCTACTATTATTATGAATAGGAAGGGGGAGAGAAAATACCCCTACCTAAATCCTCTCAAAGCCTCAAAAATTCCCTCCAAGGTGTCATTTACCAAGACTAAATACCTTGATGTGGAGATTGTAATCACCTAAAATTGGTCTAGTTTTAGCAAAAGGCCTAATTGCTCTAAATCTTCATCAGATGATTTAATCCTAATCAAGGCTATCAAATTAATCAAATCCTAAGCCTAAATATGTAATTAGACCAGATCAAGTCAATCACATAATTCATAAACATCAAAGAATCAAGGAGCATTAATCAAAATAAATAAATAAATTAATACTCTAAGCCAATTTAATTAAATCAAGAGAAAAAATACAAATGGCTAGGAATATTAATTAAGGGAATTAAATAAATCTCCTATAATCCAACTCAACCACAAAGGGACAAACAAGTTAATTCTAACCAATAAGCTTCAAGTGCAAGGATCACTCAACTTACAATCTCCATTGTCCATTGTGGATTGATCTTAGGCCTCCAATTTTAATTCAAAACTACAAAAGAAGTATCAATCAAGCTCATGTTATCATCTAGAACATTTTGTAAGGATATAATGTCAAAATCATTCTAGAGCTTAGAAATTGCATTTTGAGAGAATTCTTAGTGAGGGTTTATCATCTTAGATCAAAATTCATAGTTAATTCATCATGTAGCTTGTCAATTTTCATAAATCTAGCTTTCATATTGCTTAATTGCACTAAAATTAGGATCAATTTCATAGTTTTCATCATAATTGCATTCATTTAGGTGAATTTCAAATGAATCTTCCATTTCTGTGGCTTGTCATTGATCTAATGCCTAATCTAATATCAAAATTCATAATTGGATTATACTCACCTTGACTAGGAAACAATAGGCCACTCTCTATTGGTTTTTCATTTGTACTTGATTGATTTCTTATACTAACTAATGAAATTAATAGTTTATTGAGTGTTGTGTTGCAAATTTGTAGGTTTTAATCATTCACACACACATTTTTAGTGTCCATCATGGGGAAGAATTCAAAAATTCTACCTCAAAATCTCATGAAATTGACACTTGTAGGTTATTGATAAGCAAATGCTTGTATGATAGAATCTTTAGTCATTTGGTATAATACCTTAACTCGTATGGTTTCTTTAGTTGTATGAAATGGTTCCTTAACTTGTATGTGGAATCATTAGTCATATCATATATTGTCTTTAGTCATATGAGTCATTAGTCATATGATATGATGCTATTAGTTGTATAAAAATTCTTAGTTGTATAGCATTCATCAGCCAGTCATATAAAAGGTAGTAGTGAGTCGTATAGCATACTATCTCTAGTCCTTTGGAGTTAGTTGTATGAAAAATAGAGAGCAATTTTAAGGTTTGATTTGATTTTGATTTCATACTAATATTGACCTTTGATGTTGTATCCCCTTTTGTGATGATCTAAACATCCTAACACATTTTTCCAAGACAATTTGACAAAGAAATTAAAAAAAAAACTACTCACATGAGAGTTTTGCAGGTTGCCTTACATGGAAATCAACCAAATGTTGTGTCTTCATGTTATTAATTTGTTTTGATTTCTTAGGAACCTAACTAAGTGGTTAGTAATAGAAGAACCTTTTTAAGTATTAGGTATTATTGTCTCACCTTTCAGAGTTGATCATAAATCTAAACATACTCTCGACTCATGTTCGCTTGGGAATTCCATAGGTACTCTTGGTTTCATTTGAAAAAAAATGGAATTGTAGGAGCTGGATTAATGTATGTTTGATGTGCTTGTAATTTCAAATGCACTAGGAGAGTATGCTCTCACTTCATTGAGGTGATCATAAATCCTAAACTGCACTTGAAATTCACTTTTATATTCTTGCTAACACCTTAGAGAGCCTATCGCGGTAGGAAAAAATACTCACCTCATGAGAATGACTCAAAATGGACACAAGGAAAAACCAACCTATCCCATCCATTATTAATAAATACTATCATGTCAAAACCATAGTAGATGGGTGTTTTTGAGTATTCTCTTCTAGGAGAGGCCTTGATGGTCTGAACAAAACCTGATCTAAATCCTTGAGATAGTATCCACTGTGTGATGATGATAATCACCTTCATGAAATTAAGATCAAATTAGCAACAATTCTAAAGTAAATACAATGCAAATCTATTTAAAAATGAAACTAAGATCTATAGCATCTCATTACTCTCTAGAAAGATGCGGTAAGTGAAGCTCTCAGCTCAAATCTCCACTAGTGACACTTCTAAAATGAGAATGTATGTTGTTCTATGCTTCTACAATGCTTCTATGATGATGATTCTAGCTCAAATTGACAAAAGTATAATGCAAATGCTCTAAATGCTCTTAATTGCTCTTAGAATGCTCTTCAATTGCCTATAGTAACAATGCTTTGCAAATGAATTTCTAAGATATCAATTACTCTCAAAATGCTTCATATTTATAGTAAATTCCCAAGGGTAGGGGGTGGAGTGAAGTAATCATGATTTACCTTTGGTTGAGTCAAATACTTTGCTTTGTTCATAAATGGGGGGACAATTTAAATGTTTGTCTCAAAGCTTTGGACAAAAGGACAAAATTGAGTGGTTGAGATTGAAACTTTAGAATGAGTGATTGAGATTCATCCTTTTTAAGTGATTTGTGTCTTTTTGTCCTCAATTTTCATTGGTTGCTCAACTTTGTTGAAAGATATTAGGAATTATTAACTTCAATTAATTAATTAAATTTAGCCATGTAAGGGTAATAGGTTCATTTTGATTTTTGATTTAAACAACTATACAATTAATTGATTAAAATCAATTATGTAGTGCTTTTCACCCCTTTAAGCTTTGATTTAATTATTTAACATCGTTATTTGATTTTTCCTTTGCTTTAATTGATTTTGTCCAACTTTATTTAATTATGTCCATTTTAATTGATTTGATACCTTTTTGGTTGAATTAGTGCATTTTGATGATTTTAAGCCATTTTATTGATTTTTGCAATTTAAAAGCACTTGTCCATTTTTGAGTGTCTACAAATGCCCCTCTTTGAATTGATGTGCAAAGAACATTGATTCAAAGATTCTTTTGAGTCTTGATTGCTTTTTGGTCCTGATTGTTGATTCATTGATATGCCTCTAATATGAGATTGATTGCTGCCTCTGATATGATATGATTAATTGATTTGATACTGATAAAATGATATGCCTCTGATAAAATGATACAAATTTTTTTTGATGCCCCACTGATTCCAATGATGTTTGATTTGATACTCTATTGCCCCCTCAGAAATTAAAACATATTGATTGCTTGATTTGAAAAATTTGATGATGTTGATTCAATATGTTTTCATTTCTGAAACATCTTGATGATATGCCATGATTCAAGAATGTGCCCCGGTTGATTTGATAGGTCAATATAGGTCTAAGCCAATTTTTACCTCCAAAATTAGGTCAAAATAGCTTAAATAGGTTGAAAAACCTTGATTTACTATTCATTTGCACTTTTGTCTTTGGTGATTTTGCTCTGGTCCTGCGGTCAATTTCAAGATGGTTGTCCCTATCCGAGAGTATCAATTCAAGAGGTGTCGGAGATATGCAAGGCCACCTAACTATGGACCTCTAGTGAGTTATTTTGAACTCCCTCTTTGCATTTATTGCTCATTTATTAGCATTTATTGCAATTTTTCATTTCATCATTGCCTTGAATATGCAAATTCACGCCTAGGAATATTTCATTGTCGCCTAGAACTTTTCACTGTCACATCCACGCTTTTCACTCACGCAGCCATGTAGTAAAATGTTGCCTAAGAAACTTTCGTTCATGCATAAGTTAGGGTAGAAATGCCAATTTTAACATATTTTACCGCGTAGGACGCCCTAGCAATTCACTGTCACCTAGGCCAGATTTTATTATCGCCTAGCATGATTCAACATCACTTGGCATGAGAATTATTGCGTAACACTTGCAAAGTGTCACATAACATCCTTTTGGTACCACTTAAGAGAAATGTCGACTGGGATGATTAAAATCACGCCTACAGACTTTTGAAATTTTTTGCATTTGTACTTGATTGTGTTTGATGAAAAATTTGATGACTTCCGATGCTCGATTCAAATGATTAGATTAGGTCTGTTGTGTTCAACAAAACAATGGATTAGGATATCAGGATAGTGGTACCAACAAATGTGATTTGTCAATCCGATTAGGATAGGATAAGATAAATCAATCAGTGTGAAAACCGATATGATTTGATACCGCTGATAATTCATTCTCAGGACACAGAGACACGAACAAATGGTACTAGGTGTGATTGCTTCTTACTTTTGATAGAATTGATTGACTTGAGATAATTCCTTGATATGGTATATTGATATGATTCCTTTGCTTTGCCAACAGGTAAACTTTCCTACTCTGTACATCCAGACAATTGCATCTTGGGTCATTGATTTGGGTCAGACACTTACGGATGCTAAGTTTCATGTGATCGAGTTGTGCGGATTGAGTTTCCTTCTTGACCTTCCATGGTTCCAGTTGAACCATGGTTTGTTGACTGCAGTGGCAGAGCAATGGCACTCTGACCACAATACCTTCCATTTGCCTTTTGGAGAGATGACTATCACACCTGAGGACGTGTATAGATTGCTATGTATCCCATGTAGAGGAGAGTTGGTTTATTATGATTCCATATATGATTCCACTATCTGTTGACGAGTGTTTGGGGACAACTCTATTGATGACGACACTATCACCTGGCCTCAGTTTGCTTCATTTCCTACATTGCCAGTAGTACTTGGTGCACTGATCGGTGGTTTGCTTCTTCCCGACCGGTGAGGTCGTGGTTTTTTTGTCAGATGGGGTAGGATTCTAGAGGATTTTCTTTCTCATCCTTGATGCTTTGATTGGGGTTCATGCATTCTTGCACAACTCTATCATGATTTGCACAAGGTAGTTTATAGAGAGAGTGATTCCTTGTCCGTCGGTGTAGTCATTCTCTAGCTGTGGATATGGGAGCATCTTCCCATTACTAGGCCTATTTCTAACAGGGTTTGACCACATGGTTTTCCATATGCTTTCCTATATAGTGGTATGGTTGTTCAGCACCATCTAGGTCATCTTGATTACTGGCGATGAAAAGTTGATGATCTCGATCAGGTTCTATGGAGGCCATACATTGGTTGTGAGCACTGGAGAGAGGATGATGATGAGCTACCTTACATTTTTTCCCCTCGCTGGATGATTGGTCATACTACTACTACTATTGAGCACTTCTGCTTTGGCAGAGTTTCCAAATAGTATGGTTGGATAGAGGATATTCCTCAGGGTGCAGTACTATATGCTCGGGTACAGGTAGAGAGATCTATGTGGGGTCCTCTTATTGATTATCAGTTTGTATTGGATCAGATTGCTGGTATGGCTTACTATAGATGAGAGATGCTTACTGGTATGGCAGATGCAGGTATGTCTTATGAGTATGCAGACTGGTGGGCTCGTAATAGGTTTTCTCATTTCACTAATCCAGAAGAGCCTGTCCTAGGCTGTAGTGATGGTGGTGGTGGTGATGGAGGTGGTGGTGGTAGACAGCGGAGACAGTGAGGACAAAGAGATACCCCATTCATTGGTTGAGTATGAGTGAGAGGTGGGAACGTGAGAGATAGAGATCGAGCTAGAGGACATGATGATGCAGTTGATGTGTGTCTGAGAGTAGCAGATAGATAGCATAGAACTCACAGACAACAGAGACAACAGAGACAGGCTCATGTAGATGTTGCTAGGCAGATTCCATGTGTATTAGATCCTTTGGTTCAGTTGTAGAGAATTACCTTGGCTCAGTAGGATGATGTTCCAGCACAACAGGATCAAGTTCTGGCATAGCAAGTGCCTGCACAAGTAACTTCACAGGTTCAGCAGCCACAGGATCAAGGACAGAGTTCGCAGGATGCTCCTATGATTGGTACTTTATCATGAGATGTGTAGTCACTGTGGACAGATGTATCCACTATTGTTGGGCATTTAGATCAGGTTGCTACCTTGATGCAAAAGTTTATGTCTTCTATGGTTCAGAGATAGAGTGGGGCGAGCACTTCTCAAGCTCCTCCTTCAGAAGATGGTAGAGGTCCAGATTGATTTGGTGCTACAAGATCTTGATTAATTGATGATAGATTCACTCATTGTTGATGTCCTTGTATCACATGTCATGTTATTTGATTGATCAGAACATTTGATGTATCACTTTGTATGACATTGTATCTTGATATACTGATTGGATGGATCATTGATGAACACTTTTTTGATGATATATGATGATATACTCCTTCGTTTCTACTTGATGAGTTGTTATGAGATTATCTTTTATGCAACTATATGATGTTTTATGCATTTACTTTGATTTATGCTATGGATGCAATTAGCTTATTTTATGATATAAATAAATGAATGCAATGATGTGTGGATTTATGACATGTTTTTCTGGTTTTTCAATGTATGGATGCAAAGTGATTTATGAAAATGCATATGTAAATGTCCCTATGTTTTTTATGTTTTTTTCTTTTTTTTTGGATGTATGCAATTATATCCTTAACTACATGTATGCAAATGATGTATGATTCTTTTTTTCTTTTTCTTTTTTGGTATATGGATAATGATTAATGATTAACGCTATGCATGAATGCAAAAGATAATCTCATTTTCTTTGTTTTGATTTATCAAGAGTAAGACGTTTGATTGAACCCCTCATTTCTTTAATGTTTTGACTAACCAAGATTATTGATGTACCCCCTTGTCCTTGGAAAATTAACCAAAAACAAATGCAATTAATCTAACATGATAATGCAATGCAATGCAACCTAAGTGCACCAACTTTTAGCAAAGAAATGCCATGGAGATAAATTTTCATCATTGAGTATTTTGGGACCGAAAATCAAGTACAATCATCACTGACCACATCATGATGATATGAATACCACTTTTTATCACTTTTGGTAACCTCTTTTTGAACCTAGTATAACCCTCACTAGTTGGATGACCAAACTATGGGACTCTGAATACCAGTGTCAACAGATTCAATGTTGCAAGTGGATTTTTGGTATTAAGATATGGAAGATCTAAATAGCCAAGGGATCCGTTTGTGTAAATAAGCAAAGGTCAATCCTTCCTTTTATGGGATAGTCCTCGATGGTTCTTTGATGACCATGTCGTTAGACAAACTCTCATAAGTTGATGAATCTTCCTCAAAACAATTACTAAAAGGCAAGAAAATATCATGTCTCTATCATGGCTAATCTAGTCGAAACATCATCGATTAGCTCAAAAGATGTGATAAAAAGTCAATTTCATAAAGATTATCAAAAGAAAGCTTCAAGTGTTTTGCAATGTTTCATGATTTTCATAAAGTATTTCCAAGCATTCTGATCTTTAAGGTGTTTTGTCAATTTTTAATCCCGAATAATAAAGTCAATGAGGCTCAAGGATCAAGTTGTAGGATGAAATACTTGGGTTTTGAACAATGATATCCATCAAAGGTTCAATAAAATTTCAACTCTTGTGAAGCTCCAATAATTCTCTCTCTGACGTGACTAATTGGAGCACTTATTGAATCCATTTGGTACCAAATTTCCAATCCTTTCCTGCCCCCAAGTGATAAATGTGATTGTGCGACAAACTTAGGGTTGATAGGCAATGCAACAATGTGACTGAAAGGCTTTACTATGACTATGCACAAATGACGAATGCAATGACAGTTTTACAAATGGGATGTTGGAAATGCAATATGTACACATGTAACTTGGAAAGATAGACTTAAGGGAACAAAAGGTGCTTGTTTACCAAGTTTTCATGTTTTGGATTTTTTTCTTTTTTTCTTTTTCACTTTTTTTGCTACCAAGGCGCTTATTGCTAGGTTTTCACCAAGGCATTTTTTCTTTTTTTTCTCTTTTTTGGTATTTTTCTTTTTTTTTCAATTTTTTTGTATTTTTCTTTTTTTCAATTTTTTTTTTTGTATTTTTCTTTATTTTTTTATTTTTTTGTATTTTTCAAGATCTCTTTGACTATGTACAATAAATATGATGCTCCTCATCTGATACTCTTTATACTCTTTTATCTCCCCCATGTGTAGAACCTCTTTAGATGAATGTTGTTGATAGGATCTTAGAGTTCTTCTCCTTCACAATCTGCTAACTTATAGGTTCCCATTCCAAATGAAGACACAATGATGAACAGACCAAGCCAATTAGCCTCCCATTTTCTTTTCTTTTCTCTGTCAACTTGATTCTTTGGGTTTTCTCTTAACACTAAGTCTCCTACCTGAAAGACTCTCTGTTTGATATGCTTATTGTAGTTCCATGAGATTCTATTCTGGTACACTTTTAAGTTCTCATAGGCTTGTGCTTGGTGATCTTCTAGCAACTCTAATTGTTGAAGTCTAGTGACTCTATAGTCTTCATATGTTATCAACCCTTGTAATGATACTCGTAGAGATGGGATTTCAACCTCTAATGGTAGAACAACTTCGGCTCCATAGACTAATGAAAATGGTGTGGCTCCCATAGGTGTCTGAATGCTAGTTCTATAGGCCCATAATGCTGGATTAATTTGCACATGCCAATCTCTTCCCAATTTATTTACCGATCTCTTCAAGATTTTCAAAATGTTCTTATTTGTGGCTTCGGCTTGTCCATTTCCTTGAGGATAATAAATGGATGAAGAATGATGAGTGATATGAAATGTAGCACAAAGTTCATCCACATCTTTGTTTTTGAATTGCTTTCCATTATCTATTATTATGGCATGAGGAATACCATATTTGCAAATGATGTGGTTCAGGATGAACATGAAATTTTTTTTACCTGTGGCCATGATCAAAGGAACCACTTCAACCCACTTAGTGAAATACTCCATTGCAGTTATGATGTATTTGTGACCATTTGAAGAAGGTGGGTATATGACGCCAATCAAGTCAACCCCCATTGATAGAATGGCCATGGTGTAACAAAAGGGTGTAATTCTTGTGCCGGTACATGTATCATGTCGCCATGTATTAACATTTGTTGCATATCCTAACAAAGTGACAAGCATCTTTCTCTAAGGTCTTCTAGAAATACCCTAAGCGAAGGATCTTCTTAGCTAGGTTTAAACCGCTTGAGTGTGACCTGCAAATGCCTTCGTGAACCTCATGTAAAGCTAACTTAGACTCTTCTTCCTCTAGACATCTAAGTAACATCCCGTTGAGACCCTTACAATACAATGTTTCTGAAAGGATTATGTAACGGGCTGATTGGCATATGAAGTTTCATTTTTGGGCTCGAGATTGGTCTGAAGGTAACACTTGGTCTTTGAGATATGTATAGATAGGGCCATACCAAGGTAAGTCATGTCCATGAAGTAGGGCAACAATTTGGGTTTCGGGAAGGTTGAATGCCGGTTTCACCAGCTCTTCCACCAAGAACTCGTACTTCTCATTCTGATCTGGTTTTTGTAACAAGGAAGCCAAGGTGGCCATTGCATTAGCTGCTCTATTTTTTTCTCTCAGAATCTACTCAAAAGTGATCAAGGAAAATTACTTCTTCCATCCATCAATCATGGTCTTATATGACATTAAATTTTCATCTTTGGTATTATATTCATTGTTGACTTGATTGATTATGAGTTGAGAGTCTCCATATATTTGTAGCTCGGTGATGTTCCATTCTAAAGCCATTTTGATGCCTATGACTAGAGCCTCATATTCTGCTATATTTTTTGTACATGGAAAAAAGAGCTTGTAGGACTTAGGAATGGTGCACCCTTGAGGAGTAACCAATAATATGCTAGCCCCGGAACCTCCTTGTGTATACGAGCCATCAAAGTATAACTTCCATGTCTTTGCTTCTATATTAACAATGGTGTAATCTAGAAATTCCACTTGAATAGTTTGTGTAGAAGTCATTGGGTTTTCAGCTAAGTGATCTACTATCACTTGTCCTTTTATTGCTTTTCTATCCACATACTCAATGTCGAACTCACTCAATATCATGACCCATTTTGCTATCCTACCTGTTAAGGCAGTTTTGCTTAGCAAATACTTTAGAGGATCAATTTTTACAATTAGTTTCACCTTATGCATCAACATATAATGTCTCAATTTTTGAGATGCAAAAATAACTGCCAGACAAGCCCTTTCCATGAATGTGTAGTTAAGTTCATATTTGATCAATGTCTTACTCAAATAGTAGATTTCCCTTTCCTTTCCCTGCTCATCTTCTTGTGCCAAAAGCACTCCTAGAGATCTTTCAGTAGCGGATATGTACAACAGTAACGGTTTTCCCTTGATTGGTGGCATTAGGATAGGTGGATTTATTAGATAAGTCTTCAATAATGTGAAGGCTTGATTACATTCTTCATCCCACATGAAAATAATATCTTTGTGTAGCAACCTTGTGAATGAATGACATTTTTCGGCCAAATGAGAAATGAACCTTCTTATGGATTGTATTTTTCCTTGTAAAGACCTCATTTGACTTATGTTCTTTGGTATCTCCATATCCATTATTGCTTGTACTTTTTCCAGATCCACTTCAATTCCTTTTGCTGAAACTATATAGGCTAACAATTTTTCGGATTGGACACCAAAGACACATTTCTTTGGGTTTAGTCTCACTTTGAATTGCTCCAACCGAATGAATGTCTTTTTCAAAATTTGTAGGTGATCTTCTCTTTTGTCAGACTTGGCCAATATGTCGTCCACATAATCCTCTAAAAATTTGTGCATCATGTTATGGAAGATAGTTGTCATTACCCTTTGATATGTGGCTCTGGCATTTTTAAGGCCAAAGGGCATGACATTCCAACAAAAAGTACCCCAGGGACATGTAAAGGTTGTCTTCTCTTGATCTTTAGGTGCAATTTTTATTTGATTATATCCGCTAAAACCATCCATTAATGAGTACAAGGAGTGACCCGCTGTCAAGTTGACTATTGCATCAATGCTCGGAAGTGGGAAGTCATCCTTAGGACATGCAAGATTCAAGTCTCAAAAAATCCGTGCATACACAAATGGATTTGTCATGTTTTTTGACCGGTACAATGTTAGATATCCATTCAGCATAGGCTATTGCTCTTATGAATCCCACCTTCAACAATTTTTCCAACTTCGCTTTGACTAAGAGAGCTATATGTGGGTGCATTTTCCTCAACTTTTGCTTGACGAGCTTAACCCATGGTCTAACATTCAAATGATGCATTATGAAGTTAGGATCCAAGCTGAGCATGTCGGCATATGACCATGCAAAGTTCACTTGTTGTTCTTGGAAAAACTTGATGAAATCCTCTCTTTCTAGAGGTGTAAGTGATGCTGCCAAGGGTATAAATTTTGGATCCAATTATGTCCCAATGTTGACCTTTTCTGTCGGCTCTATGAGAATAGGTGACCTTTCTTCCTCATGCTCAGGTAGGGTATCCAATCTCTCTTCCTTTGGTGCCACAGTTGGGTTTTCACCATAGGAAACATCTTTTATCTTTACTTTTTTTGGTTCTAGTGCTGCCACATAGTGGTTTTCATTACTAGAACTTCTCATTTTTTTTTTCATTTTTTTCTTTTGACTAAGAGATTGGACCCCCATTGCTCTCATCATGTTTAGTTTGAACTCATTGGTGAAAGAGGGTTCAACCACATTAAAGTATTGGTTCATTTCTTGGTCATTTGGAAAATAAAGCAAGTCACTTGGCTCAGTTTGGTCCTAATCAATAAGATGGGGATTTATCAAGGATAAGGTTTCATTAGGAAAGTTATCATCAATTGGGTTTATGGACATGACTTCATTTGAGGGTTCGTACATTGTATCATTTAGATCTATGACATGAGCTTCCTCGAGATGGTCCATGGAAGAAGGATCGAAATCCCCTTCACTTGAGTCCTCGTCAACTTCTACGGGAAATAGCGTGGGAAAAACCACGAGTGGATTAAAACTAACGTTTGAATCTCCCTCCTCCGAAGGCATCCAAAATGTATCTATCCTTGGTGGATTAGTAGGTGCTTGTCCTATGTTAAGATCTTGTATATTAGGTTCTTCATTGGCTTGAGTTTCTTGCGTTGGGATCTTTGCATAAGTATGTATTGTGACTGTCTCCTTATCATGACATGATTCATCAGATAAGGTATCCCATTCATAATCTTAGGAGTCATCGCTACCTACATCAAATTCCAATGTGTTCACTTGAGGATATGAGTCTTGCATTGGGCTGGAGCTTTCTCCTTAGTATTGGTAGCCTACTCTAGATCTTTCTTCTTTTTCCCTCCAAGCAAGTTCAATGGGTTCTAATAAACCTCTATTTATTCAGCCTAAGGGTCCTCTTCCCTTGTATCCCATTTTCTAAATTATCTCAAATCCTTTCCCATACTGATTAGTTTGAATGTTGATAGGCTAGATTCTTTCTACAGGAGTATTTGAGGTATCATCTTCGTCATGATAAAGCCATTGAAGGACTTCATTCTCCTCCTTGTCGAATATTGCTTTGTCACTTTCTCTTACGAAGTAAGAGTTATACTTATGAGGTAGGTGTTCTTTTGATGGTTTTCCATGTGTTTGTGGAGATGTGGGAAAATCAAATAAGGAAACAGAGTATTCCCCTACTCCTTTGGAACTAATTTTACATTGTTTGTCAAATGCATCCATCATCTCACTCATTTTCTTGTAGTTATCCTTTTTAGCTTCATCCTTTTCTTCTCTGGTGGGTTTGTAAAGTACTATCTTTGATTTAGGTGCTTGATCTGAATCTTCATTTAGAGTTGGACCCTCGTAGCTCACTTTTTCCTTTCCTTTAGTTAATTTCAATGAGCTAGCTTGAGGAGGGTTTGAAGTAGCACTTAATGTTATCATGGGATCATCCATTCTAGTATCTTCAATGGTGTCTTTTTGGATAATTCCCTCCTGGTTATGTGGAATAAATAACTCATGAAGGGGTTTGAATGCATTGCAATATTGGAAGGGATTTGAGTCCCCTCCAACCGTGATTTCTTCACCCATGTACAGAAATTTGATGCATTGGTGATATGTGGATGGAACTGCTTGCATCTCATGGATCCATGGTCTCCCCAATAAAATATTATAAGTTAGCTTCATGTCCAATACTTGGCAATTTGTGTCCTTTTTGATAGGTCCCACTTGAATGGGTAATATGATCATGCCTTTAGAGGCCCTTTCAGCTTCATCATAGGCCTTTATAGTGATCCTTTTGTAGGGTCAATGCAAGACTCAGATAACCCTAGGGATTTGACAAGACTCAACGTGCAGATGTTAAGGCCAGCTCCTCCATCTATGAGGGCTCTTTTGACTCTATGTCGTTCAATCAAGACCTCTATATGTAATATGGTAGGTTTTGGGGATGAGTAATAGACATGTCATCTTGGTCAGAGAATGACAAGCAATGAGGCACAATGAGATGACCTACCATGTTTTGAAACTTCCCCTCTTCTAAGTTAGTAGGAACATTCATCTCTACTAGAGATTTCTCTAAAATTTCCTTATGGTTGGGAGATAACTTCAATAGCTCCAAGATGGAGATTTGTGCTGGAGTTCTTTGTAGCTGATCTACCAAGCTATAAGGTTTCACTGCTGTAGAAGATTTCTTGATCATGATGTTGGATTGTAGAGTGTTAATAGTTTTAGGATCAACCCCTTGTAGGGTAATCCTTGAAGTTTTCCCCCAAGTGATAACATTGGATGTCTCTTTTTGGGATTGTTCTTTGATCACTATAGCATTCACAACATTATCATAGGGTGGTGCAAAATTAATGTTATTGTTGCTTTGTTTCTTGCCATTGGATGAATCCCCTTTGTCATGTTTATAGAAGGGTTGTTTGAAAGTCATGTGGTCTTCATTTCTTTGAGGTCCATCAATGGTGATCATGCCACTATCAATTAAGTCTTGACCTACATTCTTTAGCTACAAGCACTCATTTGTCGTGTGCCCTCAAATTCTATGGTACTCACAATGGCTATTTGCACTCCACCAGCTAGGCTTGTTGTGTGGCACATACGACTAGATGCTAGGTAGATTAATGATGTTGTTAGCTATGAGCATCTTTAGTGCCTTTTCGAGTGGTTCACACAAGGGTGTGAAGTTCCTTTGAGGAGTTGGTACCAAGAATTTATTAGATTTATTACTCCTTTGATTATTTCCTTAGTTGCCACTATTAGCATTGTTGTTGGAAGGTGCATTATTCACCTGATTAGGTGTTCTTGTAAGAGAAAAAGGAGTTACCTTCAAGTTGCTAGAATCAACAACCCCATCATTGACTATTCCCTTATTGTTTTTTTTATACCGATTATTGCTATTGAACCAATTCTTGTTCTGATTGGTGCCATTGTTGGAGTTATTGTTATTGGAGTTATTCTTGTTATCTTCATACAATTTCAACTCTCCACTCTTAACCAACACTTCTTCTATTGTTACTCCATTCTCTATGAGGTCTTGGAATGTCTTGGGGCATTGCATCCTCAATCGGTAGTTCATCTCGTTGCTCAAACTATTGATGAATATATCCATCTTTTCCTTTTTAGGCACACTCCTAGGATACCTAGAAAATACTGTCCTCCACCTTTGTAAGAAAGTGAGGAATGCTTCTCCATCCTTTTGTTTATTATTACATAATGTTATCATCGTGACCTCATGCTTGATGTTGTATGAGTAATGGGCCACAAATTTTGAAGCTAGTTCTTCAAAGGTTTTTATGTCAGAGGGTAACTTAGAAAACCACTCCATAGCCATGCCTCCTAAACTTCTTAGGAATAGTCTCATTAAATAGGTGGTATCATGCATGAACTCTAAGCTCAATGCACAAAACTCTCATAAGTGATCTTGTGGATCTGACGTTCCTTCATACTTGTCATATTTGGGAAACACTACATTAATCGGGAATGGTGCCATTACTAGACTTTTATCAAACAGGAACGGGCACAATGCTTCGATAGAAAAGGGTTTAAGAGCTTCGCTTTGCTTGATTGTATCTAGTTGCATTTGAAATATCTTGAACTATTTGTTCATGATGTTAATGGCACTTTCTTCAACTTCGGGTGGTCTAAGTTGATTCACATCATAATCTCATGGAAGCTTAAGACCTGCTCGGGCTAGGTCCATGAAATACTTCTCTTTATCTCTTGCCATTGCTTTTTCTATGAGTCTTAGGAAATAGGGGCACTTAATGGCTTCATCAACCTTGTCATCAGTCGCATCATCGATAGTTGGTTCGGTATTAGTTCTTTGGTGAGTGGTATCAATTCCTTGAGTGTTTTGATCTGCCCCTCCACTATTGGTATTGCCTTGATTATTCATGTCAATGCCCCCATTATTTGCATCACCTTGGTTGTTTGGATCAATTCCACTATTGTTGTTATTACCCAAACCACCATAGTACATCATGTTGTCTTCTACTTCTTGTTCGGGTGATTTTTGGGGTACTCTTGGAGTGGTAGAATCGTCACCTAGGTAAGGGAGCTCTTGACTCAAATAAGTCTCATCTTCTTGCAAGGTTTGCTTGATGTAATAGCATTTAGTAAAAGCAGGCATGAACCTTGGATAATAAGAGTCAATATTGCCCATGGTCAAATCCTTTGTAAAATTTACAAAAATTGTGTAGAACATGATTTTTGACTGGGCTAAAGGTTGGAGCAGTAAGAACACGGAAAAGGGTATTCAAATATATGATCAAAATTTTCTGACCTCCTCTGCAAATACTCTCTATTTTCCCTTTTAGATTTCTAGGCATCACTGACCTGAGTGTAGGCATGACTGAATTTTTCGTATGTGTGAACTGGTATATTGTTAGGTAGCACACTGCAGGTATGTAGGCGACACTTTGCTATTGATAAGCGATTTTCTAGTTTTAGCAGGCATGTTTCAATATTTTCTGGGCGTGACTTCACCATTACTACGCATTTTCATATGTCACAAGCGTGACTGAGCCTCTGATAGGCAGGATTATTTTGTGCACAGGTGGCACTTCTCTGACCAGGTTGTAAGATTTTGAATTTTTTAAACTTTTAAGATCAAGTCCTTTGAAACTTTCTTGTTTGAAAATAAAACACAATCGCAACACACACATCAATTTTTCATCATGTCCCTAAAACAATCTAGTGTGTATATTCTCGATCATTTCCACAAGTATAACACAAGAAAGAATTCCAAGCAGCTTATCTAAAGTCAAATTTGGCTCTTAACATTTTGGCTCTAAAAGGTGGTCTTGCTACTTTATCAAGGATTTATTGTGGATTTCGTTCAAATAGAACTTAAACTTTCATCCCCCAAGTATGTTAAGGGCTTCCCACACACACCAAGGTATGATTTTGTGTAATCCATGAGGACTACTAGAGGAAGTTTGAAAAATTTAAAATCCATTTGTCACACACCCAATTAAGGATGCATGCATTTCATATTATAGTGGGTTGGATTCCCGCAGCAAAAGCGAGTGTATCCCACTTTGGGTTGTCCCTCTCACCGGCCTCGTTAAGGCACAACTCGGGAGGTGAGCCCACTAATTCTCTAGAATGTTCATTCAAAGCAAGGAAAATGAAATTAAGGTTAAGCTTTTGGAAATTTGGTTCACTAAAAGGTGAAGAGCATATCCCTAACTTTCCCTTTAGTTCCCAAATACAATAGACAATTTTGTTCAATTTCTTTCACCCACTAACTATAGGGATTTGAGTATTTCTACTCTCTTCCACAAACAAGGGGATTTTGATTTATGTGTTTGATTCCTTAATCCTTCTTAATTACTAGATTTTAAATGCACCAATGCCACAAGCTAAGGGAAAATATTGACTAGTTTAGGCTTACCTTTTCCTTTGTAGCTAACCAAAGTTAGGGGCATTTTTAAGTGATTTCATTGTTTTTGCCTTACCTTGGCAAATAGCTCCTTCCAATGTGCTTATCCACCAGCAAGTTAGTCAACACTAACAAACACTATGAGGGGAAACCAAAATTGAAAATTGATGAAGCAACAATTATGTATGAATTTTAGGGAACTTATTTGTAAATTTTCAAAGGAAAACTTGATCTAAGGACTAAAAATCCAATTTAAAGAGACAAATTTTGATTTATATGCTTCAAAAATTGTAAGATAGTGCTGGAATACCTGATTCTCCTCCTCTTGTGTAGTCTCAAGGACAACCTTAATATGTGCAAAGTTTTCCTTCTTAATCCTCTTAGTTAGTGCCTTTCCTTCTTGATTGAATCTACTTTTTGGCTTCTGTACCTTTCTATGATTGCTCATTTACTGTCAAATCATGTAAACAGAGAGTTAGACAAATGATTTAATCAATTTAATAGTAAATAAAGGCAACAGATAGTAGGTGACATTATCCAGCTAATAGGCATGAACAAATTGTCAGCAAGCGTAACTTTAGTGATAGAAAGTGACACTTTGCAGTGACATGGGCGATACTGAAAATTACACAGGCGTGAACAATTTATCACAAAGCGTGAACACAATTTAAAATTGTGAAAAATGATTTATGCTAAGTGACAATTTAATAACAGTAAGTGTGAATTGACAAATTATAAGCGTAACTGTTATTTAAAATTGCAAAGCAAAGCGTAAAAATAGGCGATAACAAATTGTGGTAAATCAATACTTCCTGAGTCACAGACATGACTTTAAGCACAAAAGGTTGAATGCTTTGATCTCACAGGCGTGAGCTTTTGATTCACAGGTGATTGTAGAGAACTCAAGACCGAATAGAAGTTGTATGCCAAGCGTGAATCCTCAGCTAACAGGCATCAGTACAGAGATCTTAAGCGGCAGTAAAATGACTGTAGGCATGATTAAATATCCCATAAGTGTGACTTCACCTGTTTCCTACAAAATATTCATGGAAAATAGACAAAACAAGCATGCAAATTATGATGAAAATGATAAAATAAGGCCTAGGGACCCACGGTGGGTGCCATTTGTGTGATGATGATAATCACCTTCATGAAATTAAGATCAAATTAGCAACAATTCTAAAGTAAATACAATGCAAATCAATTTAAAAATGAAACTAAGATCTATAGCATCTCATGGCTCTCTAGAAAGATGTGGTAAGTGAAGCTCTCAGCTCAAATCTCCACTAGTGACACTTCTAAAACAAGAATGTATGTTGTTCTATGCTTCTACAATGCTTTTATGATGATGATTCTAGCTCAAATTGACAAAAGTATAATTCAAATGCTCTAAATGCTCTTAATTGCTCTTAGAATGCTCTTTAATCACCTCTAGTAACAATGCTTTGCAAATGAATTTCTAAGATATCAATTGCTCTCAAAATGCTTCATATTTATAGTAAATTCCCAAGGGTAGGGGGTGGAGTGAAGTAATCATGATTTACCTTTGGTTGAGTCAAATACTTTGCTTTGTTCATAAATGGGGGGACAATTTAAATGTTTGTCTCAAAGCTTTGGACAAAAGGACAAAATTGAGTGGTTGAGATTGAAACTTTAGAATGAGTGATTGAGATTCATCCTTTTTAAGTGATTTGTGTCTTTTTGTCCTCAATTTTCATTGGTTGCTCAACTTTGTTGATAGATATTAGGAATTATTAAATTCAATTAATTAATTAAATTTAGCCATGTAAGGGTAATAGGTTCATTTTGATTTTTGATTTAAACAACTATATAATTAATTGATTAAAATCAATTATGTAGTGCTTTTCACCCCTTTAAGCTTTGATTTAATTATTTAACATCATTATTTGATTTTTCCTTTACTTTAATTGATTTTGTCCAACTTTATTTAATTATGTCTATTTTAATTGATTTGATCTTTTTTTGGTTGAATTAGCGCATTTTGATGATTTTAAGCCATTTTATTGATTTTTGCAATTTAAAAGCACTTGTCCATTTTTTAGTGTCTACATCCACCTTTTAGCCTTGGTGTTTTTTATAGTGCATAGGGGCATATTTCCCCTATAATATTTTACACTCACCATTTGTATACCCTTGGTTGTGAGATGGAGGGTTCTTGGATGTCACTACCTTGAACTCAGGAAATCCCCAAAAGGGACCACCTACCCATACACACCTTGAAGGATCAACTATGCATTCCAATTTCTTGGCATCATCAACCAAGATCACCCATTCAATGATGGGGAAACTACACACTAGATCCAAGTATACTTAGGATGGACCTACAAAATTAACATTGCAACCAAACTTCAGAGGTTAGATTGATTTGTATGTGCTTGTCAATGTGTTATACCCATAAAAATACTTTTTTAAAAACCTTTTTGAATCTTAAACTAATTTTTTTAAAGGTCTTTAGAGATAAGACATCATGTTTTTTTATCTTATGTGTGTTCTCCTGGTCACATAAATAAAAAAATTCATCCAAACATAGACTGGAAAACCCTAAATTTGACATAATTTAGTGGTTGAACACAAGTGAAACTTGCAGTTAGTCATATTAAATCCAATCTTAAGTTGTATACAGATCTTGAGTCATACAATACCCTATCTCTAGTACTATTTTGTTTGCAATCTCGCATAGAATATTATCGTTTATCGTATGAAAATTGCAATATCACACCAAACCCTATCTTTAGTCATATCCAGTTCTTTAGTCATATATAACTTCATAGTTAATTGTATCCATTTCTCTCATCGTATGGTATCCTGTCTTGAGTTGTACGAGGTTATGCAAATAGTTTTATGTTGAGTGTTGTATACTGGACAATTGGCATTTCCACATAGTTTTAGTCAACTTCAATCATATCCTTGAGTACCCTTTTTGGTCCTATGTCATATAAAGTCATTATAGTTTGTAAAATTAGACATTATCAACCTACTGCCATCATACTTAGTCAATTGGTTCTTGTTATAATCAATCATCATTCATGCCCTTGTTTTGTCTTATCAATTCAAACACCCGATTTTAGAGTTCTTCATTAGTGATTATCAAACCCTCACCTAAGACCTCCTAAATCAAACATCAACATTAAGGGTTTTATATACTAAATATATTATTTTAGGGGTTAAAACACAAGCAAGCTGACTACAAATCTAAAAACTCCCACCAATACTCCATCATAGGGCCTTAGGCCAAATTTGAGGAAAAATCCTAGGAAAACTATCTATTTTCGCAATCTATCCCAGGTACAAATCATTTTTGGTGAGTTGTACCCTAGAAAATGAGCTAGAATTTGGACTATGCATCCTAGATAGTTAGCAAATGTGATATTTATGGGTACAAATCATTCCAAGTTAGAGAGCATGATGATGCAAGGGCATTCTTGGGTCCTCGGTGAATCTGCATGGTGGTGTGTTAGTTTGGTTCTATGGTACTTGATTGTAGCTTTAATTGACGGTCTCAGTTATTGAAGGAAGCTTGGTCGCTGAAGGAACTCGATGAAACCTCTTGTGCTTGATGGAACTTGTGCTTGGTGATGCCTGTGTTGCTTGGCTTGGTCAGTTGTTTCACTGGTGCTCGGTAGTCCTAGTTTATCAACTAGAGTTCTTAGTGATTTGGTTGGCCAACTTGGTGCATTTGTTGCATTCTCCTAGGTAGATCTAGAGGCCGACATAGAGAATTAAATAATTGTAAGTCTATTTGAGAGCCGACTGTTGTTGCATTTAATATTTGTTTATAGTAGAAGCTGACTTGGCTTAGGAGTTAATTATTTCTTACAACTAACTTGTGGTTGAAGATTAGTATTTAAGGAGTGTTGGGTAGTTGTTTAGGACATGATCATATTGAAAAGGATAGAAGATAGACTTGGATCCTATGAGATCTTGAAGATCAGATTGATTTCTAATACTTTGTAATAGTAGAGCTAGTGGTGTTTGCTTGGAGACAAGGAGATTGCTTGGAGGCTTGCGAGCTCAAGTTCAGATCTGCCATAGGGTTTCCATCAGTTGCTCATTGTTTTCAGAATTGGACTAGCTGGGGTTAGGATTTGGATATTTGTTGATCTTATAAAATTATTCTTGATTGTAATTGGCCATAATCTGGAACGTCTTACAGTCAGGCATGCTAATGAAAATATGATTTAAATCAAATCTTGTTGTGTTATTCCACCATATTGGTAATTGGATGCAAGGTTGGAGTATCCTTAATTGGATCTACCATCCTTAACTGCGTCAGGTGGTATCAAAGCTAAGTTGATCTTGTTGGCAAAGAGATCGTATGATTTGAGTTGCAGATCTGTGGCACTGAACTTGTGAAATCTTGGCCTAGTTGTTTGTGTGAGGTGGCAGGTTGCGATCTAACTTGCATACAACTTGGAGGTTGTCACAAGGTGGTCGGTGTAAGGTTTTGTTGCAGAGGGTTTTTCTTATCTTTAAGGATACCTCTGAGAAGATTGGACCCTAGAGTGATTATGGATCTCTATGATACTTTGGAATCTAGGATTACAGAGAAGGTGAAATATGATTTTAGATCTGAGATAGAATTGATGAAGAATGACATGATCACTGAGATCATGAGGGCTATGACTAGTGTACCTCAAAATGTTGGTACTGAGGATGGTTATGAGGAAGTTGTTGAAGACTTTGAAGCTGTTGGATCTAGTGGGGATGACAGGAGAGATAGATATGGTGAAGACAGAACTGGTCAGTTACATAAATCTGGAGCTCAGTTAAGTACTAGTTACTGTAATACCCCAAAAATGGGCTATAAGTTCATTAACCTCCTATATCGACATATCAAATGAAATTGACATCGAAGTCCTAACCAAAGGCACATCTGAGCATCATCGAATCCTAATTGATTATCATAAATTCTGCATCGAGGAATATTCCTAGTAATATTCCTAATTTATCTAATTATCTTTAATTTAATGATTATTTGGCAATAAATCACATTTATCCTAAGTTTGATTAATTGAATATTTTCATATTTAATTAATTAGTTTTAATTTTTCCACTTGATTATTAAGTTGAATTTAATTGTATTTATTCCTAAGTATTATCATTTAAATATGACAATAAATCAAAATTCCTATCATTAATTGATTAAATGCTTATTTAATTAATTAAAGCAAGTTGTCATATTTAATGATATTATTTTTGAATAAAAGTTTGATTAAATGATTGATTAACCCATAAATCAATTATTTTATTTCAAAAATCAGTTAAGTTGAGAATAAATCACTTTATTTATTTATTAATTCATAATTATCCGTGTGCACAATCAAAGAGCAGTTAAACTCCAAATCAGAAAATCAATGCAAGTTATTGACTTTTTGGAACTCAACATCATTTTTGAGTTTTAAAGTTGATCTAAACTTCTAATTTGAGTTAAAAAGTTGTTTTTGCATGATTTGCATGTTTTTGTGAATTAAATTATCTTTATTTAAAAATAACTCAAAAATCAAGCTGAGTTATTTGAGTGATTTATGACTTTTTTTCATGCACCTCCAAAGCCCTAGATTTCTATAAATCAAGGCTTCAGCTCATCTCAAATCATCTCAAAATTTTGCATAATCACGTTGAAGAATTGCTTTATTGCGAATCAAGGCTATTGTGAGATCAATTTGGTTTTTACATTCATTTAGTTTTCATATCATATCATTGTTAGATGGATTTCATATCAAGTTTTCATCCTTATTGCATCTAAAATAAATAAAAAATAGCTTAATTTGCATACATCTCATATCTAGATCAATTGCATTCAAATCCTTCATTTAGGTGTCGTCAAGGTCACTAATCTCGATAACAATCTGAGAACATCATACTCGCACCTATTAGAAGGCAGTAAATTGCCTGGTTAGTTTAGCTTTCAATTCATTGCATGATTTTGATTTTGCTAACCTCTAATGTTTTACTGAAGTGTTGTGTCTACAAAATAGGTAAAAAATTCACACACACATTTCTGGCGCCCACTGTGGGGCCCTGAAATGGGTTTCCAATTTAGTCTATCAATTTCTGTCTTTTTCTCCTCGGTTTCTATGCAAAATTATGATTTTTAATTTCTATCCGTACAATCTTCGTACGAGTTTCTGCCAAAAGTCATTTCGCATTGGACCCACTGTCGTACGATAGTCTATTGGATCGAGAATCATGCCAGACTATACACACTATCATTTGGAAATTCAACTGTCGTTTCATCATATACCCAGTGTCGTACAAGTTTTTGGATTGTCATCTGGGAGCACACCCAATGTCGTACGAGTTTCATACTATCATCTGGTAACAGACCCATTGTCGTATGAGTTTCAGCATCAAATTTTGACTATCATTTCATTTTTCAGGGTAGTTTGTCATATTTGGTTTTCAAATTTTGACTAACGACTAATCTTAACAATTGAAATTCTTTATTTTTGATTGACTCCTGCTGGTTTTGATTGGAAAAAGTGCAAGAATTGTTAAAAATAGGTAAACATCTACTAAGCACGTTGCAAGGATCTCAGGTATTCTCCTTGTTCTAATAACATTTTGATTTGGACTTAAAATAAATCTCTCGTGTGTCTAGCTTGAGTGTTTCTTTTCACGCTTTTGTTTTTACACACTGGCATAATTGATACTAGGTTGTGACACCTTAAGTATTGATAAGAAGTCTTAGATACTTGTGATTGATCTATATTGCTATCTTGGGTTATTGGACTCGCTAAATCCGTCGGCCCCTCATTCCGCCCTGTGGTTGCAATCTCAGTGCCATAAAGGGGAGGGGTCTACAGGAGAGAAGCGTTAATTGTTCCACCAGGCAACCCTTTTGTGCTTTTTAGAACTCACTTGTTTTCTAAGTTGTGGACTCATTTTTAGCTTGTGTGAGGGGTTAATTGTTCCACCTTGTGGACTCACCTCATATTCACTTTAAGCATTAAGTGTTCCTCTTTCTACTTTTGGGTACTTTCGGTAGACTTACTTTCGGGAATATATTTGTGAAAACATAGTAATTAGGCCTTATGAACACTATTTGTGGTTCTTGAGAGATTGGATTCTCAGTGAAATCCTTCTTGATGATGGAATCCTGGTAGGTAGGGAGGATACTTAGTGCCTCTCATGTTCTATTGGGTTCGTGCATCTTCCCTTATTGATTGATACATTCTCTCTCCGAAGAGGTTGATAGATCACGTGGGGTTGATATCATAGACCTTGGTGAGATAATCTTCATCTTAGCGTGTCAGATTTATCTACCTGCTTTATCTGGGTTAAAAGTGAAAAGGCATCAAACCCTTGGATCTGGCGCCAAGTCCCCTTGTGGTATACTATTATGAGTCACCTGTAGAGAGGGTTAACCGTAGCGGACACTCCCTTCATAGGGAAAACTGTGTTGACGGAACCTCAAGCGGTAATAGCCATTTTCACCATGGTAGTGATAGCCGCTATATAAATGTCCTTGTGGAAGAAATCTTCACAGGTGTGGTTCATTGTTGGGTTGTCAGATCTCCCTAGTAGCTCCTAAAGATTAAGTTCTCAGACTGTGTCAAAACCATGGTGCGTCGGGATTGGAGTTCACCCCTTTGGATCATAAAAGTTGCAGAGTCAAACCATTACTAAATACCCTAGCGAGGCCAAATTTTTATTTTCTAGGGTATATGTGCATCATTGCAAAACATTTTGGAACATACACAATTAGAACTTCGGAGGATTAGAACGAATAAGTCACTTGATTGTTCATGCGCAAGGTTGCTTTTGCCCTTGTTCATTATTTTCAGACATGCTTGAAATCACTTGCTTGAAATCACTTGCTTGTTGTTTTGCATGCTTGTTTATCTATCTGGTTATTGAAAATGAACAAATCTGTTATAATCCTCAAATCTGGACAGTACAATTTGCAAACAAGCTGAAACTGAAAACCCTAAATTTGCAAAATTTGAAGTGAAATTCTTTTCTGGAGTCAAAAGTCATCTTAGAAGGTTAGAAAGTCATACGAGTTTTTTTCAAATGTCATTTCAGTACTGCCCAACTGTCGTATGGTGAACTACCCAATGTTGTACGAGTTTTTATGCCAGAAAATTCAAAAGTCAAAATCCTACTTACAACTGTCGTATGATATTTTCAACCGTTGTTTCATTACCTACCAACTGTCATACGAGTTTTACAACTGTCATTTCATGGCATACCCATTGTCGTACGAGTCTGCAGAGTGTTGTTTGGGAAAAAATTTTAAGTTGTCAAAAAATTGTCAGAATTGCCAGATATTTAGCTTTTTCAGCCTATTTCCAGAATCTATCGATCAAATCACTGTGTCAGGAATAGAGCAATAGCTATTGAGAATCCAATAATTATCCCAAAGTGGCCTTTTGACTCTAATTCAGCCTTCTATTTAATCAATTTGAGTCCTTTTCATCTTGTGTCAAAACCTTGTCATAACTATCAATCTTTAATCAATCATCAAAATGACTAAGTGTTGTGATATCTTGTCCGCTATCTTTTGGGAATCTACCCATACATCCAGGGCATAGTATCCTTCACCCACATCTAATCAAATCTTCAAATCAATCAAACCTTAACAAGGTTGCATCATCTGATCATCTTGATTCAATTCATTCTTCGGTTATCTGGATCTTATTCTTTTGTTTCACTCAAAGTTGATGGTGGAAACTAGAGCTTCCTCCCACAAGAAATCTGGAGAAGCATCCTAGACCTTACCTATAACCGCTACCAGGGGTCCAACTCTTGAGCAACTCATCAATTCTAGTCTTTACGAGGATGACGGTCTTGGCAACTGTCGATTAAAAATTGGTTACATTCCTCCTCCATCAACTCATGAAGGTACCCAACAAACCTCGCATCAATCTATTCCAGGGAGTCCACAAACTCCTACCATGTCTCAAGCAGGGACAAACTTTGGCTCTCAGAGAACTCAATCTCAACATGGTGCAGATCAGGAACCCACACCTAAAGAAATTGGTCAATATCAAAATGACGATAACTTCAAACGAATGATGAAGCATTTCTTGAAAGAAGATAGAGAAGCATACTTTTTACAATTGGCTCATCAAGGAGCTAAACTTCCTCCCAACTTTAATGTTGAAGATATCATTACGCATGAGGAAGAAACTCCACTCACAGCTATGACAAAATAGATGCATGCCATGCAAGTTGAACTTAACAATCTTAAGAAAGAGAAGGAACCCAAGGAATTCTCCATGGAGGCCTTTTGTCCTTTCCCTTTTGACAAAGACTTGTACATGCCTCCATTCCCAAAAAGAGTGTAGATACCAAAGTATGATAAATATGATAGACACTATGATCCTCAAGATCACGTCAGAGAGTTCTGTACACAATCCATGGAGTTCATGCATGAACTGACCTATCTCATGCATCTCTTCCCTCGATCTCTAGGGGGAGCAACCATCCACTGGTTCTCTAGACTGCCTTCTACTATCAAAACTTTTGAGGAGTTGATCAAATTGTTTTATCAACAATACTCCTACAATATTCAACATCCAGTCACCATGATTGATATCTGTAATCTCAAGCAATATCCAGGGGAACCATTCCTAACATTTCTCAAGAGAAGGAGGAAGAAGTTCTCTTTATATGCCAGACCTATTCCAGAAATAGAAAAAATAGAAATCTTCATCAATAACCTTGTTCCATAAATCAATTATCCTCTACAAATGCAAGATCATACATCTTTTGATAAGATGGTGGATAATGCTATCAAAATTGAAAAAGTGCTTGTGAAAAAAGGAGAAATCGCACTTCAAAAAGACAAGTATGAATCAGGATCCAGTTCTAAAGACAAGAACAAAAATTGGAACAAGAACAAAGGCATCATCATAGATGGTGTTGTTGACACTATCCATGCCACATCAAAGGCACCAGCCTACAATCTAACTCTTGGTTCCCAAGCCATCAAAGCTTCAGAACAAAATTCATCTAAACCATCTCAAAAGAAGCCAGAATACAAAAGATGGGATAATAAATGAAAGTTTACTTCTCTTGGAGAATCTTTGGAATTCACCATGAGAACTCTGTTGGCTGATAACATCATCTCTTTGCCACCAATCCGACCACCTGATTTTGAGCCTAATCCAAAATGGTGGAGAGAAAATGAATTTTATGATTTCCATCGAGGTAAAGGTCACAAAACTAATAACTGCTTCTGGTTGAAACACACCATTCAAGATCTGATCGATAATGGAGACATCACAGTTGACAATCCTAAGAGCAATAGCGATCATACAACATTCACAAAACCATTTCCGAAACATGGTCAAGAAGTTTCAACTTCTCAGCCTAATATGGGGGCAAAAGTCAACTATGCCTACCTTGGAAATAATGTTGTCATCAATATGATTGAACCATGTCTCTTTGAAAGTTGCAATGTCATCACAATTGTAAGAAGAGATAGACAAAATCAATCTACCAATGTGGTTACTTGATCATAAGCCCAAGCACATCTGAAAGGACAAATCCCAGATTCATCAAATGTCCCTAAGGTGCCCTTCAATCTTTCATCTGCTTCTAAGCAGAAGGCTACTTCCAAATCTTCCAATCCAAAGGATACAAGGCCTACATCTTATAGTATTGTTCAACAACTCTAGCACACTAATTCCAAAATCTCCATGTTTGAGTTGCTTCGAATATCTCCAGCTCACAGAGCCATACTAGACAAAGCTTTGCTCGGTTCCAATGTTCCTAATGACCTTGATTTAGATAGGTTCCAAACTATGGTTGGACATCTTACATCTCCACAATATATCTCCTTTTCAGAGGAAGATGACAACTCCTTGAGTCACCCGCATAATCAGCCTTTGCATATAGAAGTCTTGATCCAGAACCGTAGGGTCAAACATGTGTTGATAGATGGGGGTGCTAGCCTAAACATTTGTTCTTACAGCTTGATCACACAATTGGGATTTTCAGAATTGGCTATTGATCCTAGAAAGAAAATAACTATCAAAACCTATGATGAACAAGAAAGATCTTCTAAAGGCACCATTGTCTTACCTATCAGAGCAGGTCCAGTTATCAAAGATACCATCTATCAAGTGCTTGATCTACCTTTGGCCTACAACATTCTTCTAGGGAGACCATGGATACATGAGATGCAAGCTATTCCTTCTACATACCATCAATGTTTGAAGTTTCTTTATGAAGGAGTAGAGGTTATTATCCCCGCAAATCTGAATACAACTTGCAACACCTTGAAGGAAAGTGCAGATAAGCTTATACCTAATAATAGAGAATCTTCCATTGAACCAACTAAAGAAGCATCCACATCTAAAATGGAAGATCTTTCAAAAGAGGTTAATATCAAAGAAAATAGTATCGGAGAATATACTATCGAGCTAGTCGTATCTTTGACATCTCTCCCTATCTCGCCTAAGTCTTATGGGCAATCTTTGAAACGGTCCAAACCAGACTTTAAAGAACCTCTTGAAGCATATAAAAAGAATTTTGTAGTAGAACAAGTATCCAAGCAAGAGTTTGAAGAGGATGAAGCTGTGTTATCATGGCTATACAAGGACGAACCTGAATCTCAAGTTGTTCAAACTGGTGACTCTACAGTATCCAAAATCCCTTCTAAGTCATATGGTCCAGGAGATAAATTGATAGCTAAGATGGGATATCTAGGTCAAGGACCTCTAGGAGTAAGAGGGAAAGGTCTCGTGGCACCTCTCCCACATACTGGTAGAGAAAATAAAGACAAAGTTGGCTTAGGCTTTAAGAAGAAACCCTATCACCTCAAAGGTAATTGCTCTCATGTCATAGAGCAAATCGCACCAGGAGAACCTCTTCTTAAGAAAGAAGAAATAGAACCATCAAATAGTGATTCAGATAGCTTAGAACTCATCCCCTATGAAAAATTTCCTAAAGAGATCAAAGACCTTCTTGATGATAAAGATGATCCAATCAAAAGAATTAATGTAGTAGAAACATAAGAACCTACTATCAATCAGGAGATAGTTGCAACACAAGAACTAGCTAATCTCGAAAACAATCAAGAAGAGGGAAGTGGTAGTGATTCTAAGATAGATTCCCATGAGTATGAATTCAAATCAGAATCTGAGGGTAACCCTTCTTGGGGTATTCACCCTGACTTTACTCATGTTCTAAGATTTCCTAGAGATCCTGAATCAGAAGCTGAATCAAATGACTATGAATGGGGAGCCATTCCAGAACCAGATGAGCTTATTATAGAGAAACATGTTGATGTTGTTCACCAATATGCACCTAACCCCAACGTAAGTCTAGAGCGAAATGATGAACCTATTGAGTCTGATCCACCTATGGAGAAATTGGACTCCCACTATGACATTGAGCCTATTCACAAATTGAATGTCTTAAGTTGTAATATCACCTTTGAACTCAAGCATCAGGTTAGGACCAATGATGACATATCCATATCCGTAAACACTATCTCCTAATCTTTCCCTACTTTGACTATCAAATATCCAGAACTTATTGATCAAACCTCCACAAATCCAAGCCATGGTATTTATACCTTCCCAAATGACTATGCCCTTGCTTGCTACCTAAATTCAATTGAGCCTATAAGGACTTCCATCGGTGAACCGAGCGTTAGCATGACAGAGTCGGACATCAAGTGTCTTAGTCAGAAAAATAAGAATAAAAAGAAAAAGAAAAAGAGTTATGAGGGTAAAAACCACTTTGTGGCAGTCTCAGAACCTACAAAAGTAAAAATAAAAGATGTATCCGAAGGTGAAAACCTTTCTGAGGTGCCTAAGGATGAGATATTTGATGTCCTTCCGAGTCATTTACAGGATAGATCTCTAGTTCTAATTGAGCCCACTCAATCCATCAATTTGGGTACAATAGAGGAAACACAATTGGTACATGTCACACAATCATTATCAGAAGAAGAGAAACAAAAATTTACTACATTCCTAATAGAGAAGAAGATCAACTTTGCATGGAAATATTTAGATATGCCAGGATTGGATCCTAATCTCATAATGCATCATTTATCTATTGCTCCAAATGTCAAACCTGTTAAGCAAAAACTGAGAAAGATGCATCCTCATGTTGCACTCTTGGTAAAAACTAAATTAGAGAAGCTCCTGAAAGCCGGATTCATCTGAGTTATTGACTATGTAGAGTGGATCTCCAATATTGTACCTATTTCTAAACTAGATGGTTCAATCAGAGTGTGCACAGACTTTAGAGATGTCAATAGAGTGTGCCCTACAGATGATTTTCCACTACCCAACATTGATATGATAGTGGACATGACTGCGGGTTTCGAGATGTATTCCTTAATGGATGGTTTCTCTAGATATAACCAAATAAAAATTTCTCCAGAGGATCAAGAGAAAATTGCTTTCACATGTGCATGGGGCACCTTCTGTTGGAATGTCATGCCATTTGGGCTTAAAAATGCTGGTGCTACATATCAAAGAGCGATGACTTCTATTTTCCATGACATGATGCATCGAACTATGGAAGATTACGTTGATGATACATTAGCAAAATCTATGATTAGAACTGAACATCTAAAGGACTTGAGCATGATCCTAGACAGAATGGAAAATTTTAGTCTCCAACTAAATCCTAAGAAGTGTGCTTTTGGTGTCACTTCTGGAAAGCTTTTAGGATACATAGTTTCAAAGAAGGGCATTGAAGTTGATCCAGCTAAAGTAAAGGCTATAATGGAGATGAAACCTCCTAAGAATATCATTCAGATGAGGACATTGCAAGGAAGAGTTCAATCTATCAGAAGATTCATATCACAGCTAGCGGACATATCACAGCCTTTTACAAAAATATTACATAAAGGTGTGACCTTTGCATGGAATGAAGAATGTGAGAACAACTTTAACCATATCAAGAAGTATCTATCAAATTTGCCTATCTTGATGCCTCCTATTCATGGGAAGCCATTAATCTTATATGTCTCCACTACAGGTACATCACTGGGGGCATTGCTAGCATAGCACAATGAAGACAAAAAGGAAAGAGCTATATACTATATCAGTAGGACATTGGTTGCATATGAGAAGAACTATTCAATGATTGAGAAAGCTTGTCTAGCTGTGATCTTTGCATCATAGAAATTGAGACACTACATGTTAGCTCATACCACACAATTGGTAGCTAAAATTGATCCCCTCAAGTACCTACTAAGCAAATCTGCCCTCACAAGTAGATTAGCTAAATGGGTTATGCTCTTAAGTGAATTTGACATTGAATATGTGGAACGAAAAGCTATCAAAGGGCAAGTCATTGCTGATCAATTAGCAGAAGCACCATTGTTTGATGTCACACCACTACAAATGGAATTTCCAAATTCCTCTATCATGCATCTTTCTTCTAGAGAATGGCAGTTATTCTTCGATGGCTCCTATACACAGAATGGATCAGGAGCAGGCATATTGTTCATAACTCCTCAAGGATACTTAATCCCAAAAGCATTCAGGTTAAAGTTTCCTTGCACAAACAATATTGCTGAATATGAAGCCCTTTTGAATGGTATGAAACTAGCAATTGAGTGGAGAGTGACAGAGCTACACATTCATGGAGACTCTCAACTTGTTATTCATCAAGTCAATGATGTGTACCAAACTAAAGATGAAAAGCTCATTCCTTACAAGAGAATGGTAGATGATTTAAAGAAATATTTCATATCTATCACATTTGAACAAATTCCTAGAACAGAGAACAAGGTTGCCGATGCAATGGCAACACTATCTACTTTATTATAGCAACCTGAACATGAGCTACGCTACGAGTTCCTAGTGGAAGCACTATCCTATTCTGCATATGACTCCCTTGAAACCCGCATGATTTGCACCATTGTAGGTCATGATTCATCCAGATACAAAAACCTATTTTCTTATCTCCAAGACTAAATCATTCCCAATACCTTCAACCGCCATGAAAAGAGATACCTTATCTGTAATGCCTCCTTATATGTCATCATTGGTAATGATCTATACAAACGAGGTCTAGATGGTATGCTACTTAGATGTTTAGAACGGGAAGAGTCTCAACGTGCATTAGAGGAAGTCCATGATTATATTTGTGGGTCACACTCAAATGGTTTAACACTAGCTTGAAAACTTATTAGGGCATGGTACTATTGGCCTGACATGGAGAAAGCTTCAATCAAGTTTGCTAAAAGTTGTCAAAAGTTCCAAGTGCATGGTAACTTGATTCATGCTCCAGGGAGAGATCTAATTCCCTTCACAACACAATGGCCTTTTCAACAATGAGATTTTGATCTTATAGGTGCTATCTATCCACACTCTTCTAATGGACATACCCATATAATCACTGCTACAGATTATTTTACAAAATGGGTAGCAGCAGTCCCTTTGACACAGGCAATTGGAAAACATATATCTATGTTCATATTGAACTATATCATATGTAGATATGGGATACCTCATTCCATAATCACAGATAACGATGGACAATTCAAGAATAAAGACCTAGATGATCTATGTGCCAAATTCAAGATCACATAACATTGGTCTTCTATCTACTATCCTCAAGGGAATGGACAAACAAAGGCATCTAATAAGAATCTATTGAAAATCTTGCATCATACAGTTAATAAAATAGGAAGAGACTGGCATCTCATGATCAATCTAGCTCTCTGGGCCTACAGAACAAGTATCAGAATGCCTACTGGGGCTACACCTTTCGCTTTAGTTTATGGGTTTGAAGCGGTACTACCTATTGAGATTGAAATCCCATCACTAAGAATCAGAATGCATGGTCTAGTAACTGATGATGACTATAGAGTGTCTAGGTTGCAAGAACTTGAACTACTAGATGAGCGCAGACAAGCAGCGTATGATCATCTCAGAGTATATCAGAAGAGAATGTCTAGAGGCTACAACAAGAAAGTTAGACACAAAGAATTTCAGGTTGGTGATCTAGTCTTGAGAGAAAATCTTAAAAATCAATCCCATCAAGAACGCAAGGGGAAGTTTGAACCCAATTGGCTGGGTCCCTTTGTAATCACTGCTACTTTTGGCTCTGGTGCCTATCAACTCTCAATGACTGAAGAAGAACAGCTCTGAGAACCAATCAACGTTCTCCATCTAAAGAAATTTTACGCCTAAGGCATTCAGTCTATGGTAAAATGTCTTGAAAAAATCTTTAAAATTAGAAAAAGTCTTGAAAAAATGAACATCTTGGTGAAAACCTAGCAATAGGCACCTTGATGATTCACAAAAAAGTAAAAAATATCAAAAGTACAAAAAAAATTAAAAAAATGAAAAATACAAAAAAATGAGAAAAAAAAAGTGCCTTGGTGAAAACTTGGAAAAAGGCGCCTTGGTAGCAAAAATAGAATCTCTGCCGAGATGGTGAAAACTTGGCAAATGGGTGCCACTTGTTTCAAAATGCTCCATCTATCAGTGCAATCTTGGTCTTTCCTAGCTTTCAGTCTTGCTTTAGTTTGTACATATCTCCCAGTTTGTTTCTGCATTCTTGTTCTTAATAAGTCAGTTTGTACACCAATCAGCTCAAGCGTCTATATCCTATCAATGCTTAACACTTGGGGGCAATCAATGTCAAATCCTATGGTCTCCAGTATATCTTAGACGTATCATATCCGATCAGAGTCCTTTGAAGCTTCATTTGAGTCAGTCAGTCAGTCTCATCTCCAGAAAGGATTTTGCATCTACAACAATGCAATCAACATCAACACAAATTGAAAACAATCTATGTTTTTTACATGCTTTTGCCTCCTTGTATGCTTACTGATTCGCATTGAGATTTTTGCATATTGTGTCCCTTTGAGCTCTTTGATGATGTCCTTTATAGGATTTAGAGAGTGATGACTGGGGGCATAATCTTTTCTTTATTTTCTGCTTGTATGTGAAAATCTAACAACTTTGGAAATTATGGATTGAAATGGTGTCTGACTATAAGAGCCTCTATCTCGAATTGGATGGCCATGCATACCTCGACCATTGATACCAAAAAAAAAAATTCAAGGAAGTTTGATCTAACTATTGTCTTTTTGAGTGAGTTCTTTCCCCTATTATCAAATGTGATCTTACCTAAGGATGTGAACAATAAAGGGTCACTACGGGTAATTCACACTAGATTTAGAATAATCTCTTGACTGTTTGATGTATTTTTTTTTAACGCAAGGTGTATTCAGGTCATCATGACGTTTATGTTTTGATGCTTATACAAATTGCTATATCAAAATGGACATGATATTCAGGTCATCCTGGTGTTTGTGCCTTGGTGCTTATATCTAATCTGACATTCTAAAAACAAAATCAATAGTCATATGTCCATGGTTGCCTAGCCAGTGGGTCTTGTATTGATTCTTGTGCATACACATCGATATTCATATGTCTATTGATTTATCCGGTTACCTAAAATTTCAATGATGATAACAAATGGACATGATCAGTGAGTAGGTCCTAGGTCTTAGGTTGCATTTTGCATTTCATTTTTCATCTTTGCATGATCTCACAATGATTAAATGAACTTCAATGCTTAAACGATTCTTCAAATCGCATCTTCAAATCTAACAAGAGCTGAATCTCACATGAAGGTTCCTCCAACGAAGTAGCAAGTAGAATCCTTTTTCAAGATCAAAATCAAAATCTGAGATCGTTTATATTATCAACTACTTGCATAATCAACCTTCAATCATAGTAGAAATCCATTTTTCAACTTAATTGATTATCTTCCATCAAACTATCAAAATTTCAACCATGGTCAACTCATGGTCAAACCTAGTCAAACTTGGTCGTCTGGACCTCTAAACAATGCAAAATGCATTCCCGAATGTGTTTAACCACTTCTCAAATCAATTAACATGCTTCTAAACTATCAACGCTGATTTTTCTTGTCAGATTTCAATTTTAATCCCGAAGGGGGCATGGTATTGCACATCATTCAAAGTCTGTAATCTAATTTAAAATCATATCTTTACTGAAATCATATCTTTCCTCAGTAATCAAGACAACAACCACGTCTAGTTACTGATTCATAAAAAAAAAAACCTCATCGCTCGGGACATATCAGATTCATCAAGATCCATATCAATCTGGTATTCTCTTAATCTTGTAAATTGTATCAGTTTTTGCAACTATCGGTTCAATTGTGTTATTTCTTTGGTTCTTCAAAAACTGAAGGGTTCAGATGTGATACCTACGTGATTCTTCTAAGGACAATCGAGTATGGAATCGGTCACTCACTTCTTCGCAATCATAAGGTTCAGAATCAGATGTTTTGACGCTTTTGTTTCATTGGTTCATTTGTTGTTATAGTTAACATTATCTTTGGTCATTCAGGACCTATCATCTTCATATCAAATATTTCAATCAACTTCTGTCTCATATCAATTATCAATTTCGAATCAGTTTCATATCTTTATCAAACACAGACTGTCTTTGAACCACTGCGCTTCGCACACTAATTCAAAGAGGGGCAAAATGTAATACCCCAAAAATGGGCTATAAGTTCATTAACCTCCTATATCGACATATCGAATGAAATCGACATCGAAGTCCTAACCAAAGGCACATCTGAGCATCATCAAATCCTAATTGATTATCATAAATTCTGCATTAGGGAATATTCCTAGTAATATTCCTAATTTATCTAATTATCTTTAATTTAATGATTATTTGGTGATAAATCACATTTATCCTAAGTTTGATTAATTGAATATTTTCATATTTAATTAATTAGATTTAATTCTGGCACTTGATTATTAAGTTGAATTTAATTGTATTTATTCCTAAGTATTATCGTTTAAATATGACAATAAATCAAAATTCCTATCATTAATTGATTAAATGCTTATTTAATTAATTAAAGCAAGTTGTCATATTTAATGATATTATTTTTGAATAAAAGTTTGATTAAATGATTGATTAACCCATAAATCAATTATTTTATTTCAAAAATCAGTTAAGTTGAGAATAAATCACTTTATTTATTTATTAATTCATAATTATCCATGTGCACAATCAAAGAGCAGTTAAACTCCAAATCAGAAAATCAATGCAAGTTATTGACTTTTTGGAACTCAACATCATTTTTGAGTTTTAAAGTTGATCTAAACTTCTAATTTGAGTTAAAAAGTTGTTTTTGCATGATTTGCATGTTTTTGTGAATTAAATTATCTTTATTTAAAAATAACTCAAAAATCAAGCTGAGTTATTTGAGTGATTTATGACTTTCTTTCATGCACCTCCAAAGCCCTGGATTTCTATAAATCAAAGCTTCAACTCATCTCAAATCATCTCAGAATTTTGCATAATCACGCTGAAGAATTGCTATTTGGAGAATCAAAGCTTATTGCGAATCAAGGCTATTGTGAGATCAATTTGGTTTTTACATTCATTTAGTTTTCATATCATATCATTGTTAGATAGATTTCATATCAAGTTTTTACATATCATAGATTTCATATCAAGTTTTCATCCTTATTGCATCTAAAAAAAAGAAGAAAAAAGCTTAATTTGCATACATCTCATATCTAGATCAATTGCATTCAAATCCTTCATTTAGGTGTCGTCAAGGTCACTGATCTCGATAACAATCTGAGAACATCATACTCACACCTATTAGAAGGCAGTAAATCGCCTGGTTAGTTTAGCTTTCAATTCATTGCATGATTTCAATTTTGCTAACCTCTAATGTTTTACTGAAGTGCTGTGTCTATAGAATAGGTACAAAATTCACACACACAGTTACCGAATGGAAGTTTCTACTTTCTCTGGTACTTTGAAACCTGATAACTTGATTGATTGGATTGGTGAATTAGAAGACTTCTTTGAGCTTGAAGAAATTGAAGATCCTCTTTGAGTGAGGTTGGCACAGACTAAGTTGAAAGGACATGCTGCTCTTTGGTGGAAAGAATTACAAAGAGATAGGGAAGATGAAGGTGAAATGAAGATCAATCAGTGGAGGTTGATGGTGACTAAATTGAAAGCTAAGTTCATACCTGCCGACTATGAGCTTGATTTGTTTAAGAAGTTGCAGAATCTGAAGCAGAATGATTTGACTATTGAAGACTATACCGAGGAGTTCTACAAACTTACTATTCGATCTGGACATAGAGAACTTGGTAAGGAAAAGGTAGCTCGGTATGTGAATGGTTTGAGATTCAATATCCAGGATGAGCTTGGTATTCTGAAGATGGATTTTATTGAAGATGCTTATCAGTATGCTCTAAAGGCAAAAGATAATTTGAAAAGGAGACAACATAATAATCCCTGAGGGAAGGAAAAGATTGATCACCCGGTGAAGGATAAACCGACTACAGAAGATGAATAGAAACTTGTAGAACCAAAGAAGAAGATAGGTAGAGTTATCTTTAAAGGTACTTGTTATAACTATGGTGAAGAAGGACATCATTCTTTTTAGTGTACACAAAAGAAGCTTGGTGACCATTAAACTGTTGTGATGAATGAGAATGTTGAGAATGAACCTGAATCTAAGAACTTGCTAGTCTGGCAAACATTGCTCGGTATAAAGGTGGAACCTTGTCAAAGGAGTAACTTGTTCAAGACTCGGTGCAAGTCTAGAGGTAAACTTTGTGATGTTATTGTTGATAGTGGTAGTACTGATAACCTTGTTGCTGAGGACATGGTTTAGAAACTTGGTTTGAAGAGAATGAAACATCCTTATCCTTAAAGGATTGGCTAGTTGCAAGATAATCATGCTCTGGAAGTGAAAGAACAATGCTTTGTTGATGTTCAGATTGGCCAGTATAAGGATCTTGTGTTATGTGATATTGTGGATATGAATAGTTGTCATATATTGCTCGGTAGACCTTGGAAATATGATTGCAGAGCTATGTATGATTGTGTTAAGAATGTGTTTACTATTGAGAAGGATGACAAGAAGTTTTCCCTTATGCCTTTTCTGGATACAATAGTCAGTAGGAGGAGTTTGAGTATTGGTAGCCGAGTTGAGTTTTTGGATCCTGAAGGTATGGATGATCAGTATGGAGAATAGACCTATGTGTTATCAAGGAAAGACTTGAAAAGATAGAGGAAATAGAAGTGGAAGAATATGCAAGGTGAGAAGTTGGAGGACTTGTATGTGAAGAACCAGTTCGGGGTTTATGTATTGAATCCTGGAAGATGTTCTTCCCACATATGAGAACATCTTTTTGAACCTAGGGTGTTTGATGCATGGGGCATTCTTGGGTCCTCGGTGAATCTGCATGGTGGTGTGTTATTTTGGTTTTATGGTACTTGGTTGCAGCTTTAACCAACAGTCTCAGTTATTGAAGGAAGCTCGATCACTAAAGGAACTCGGTGAAACCTCTTGTGCTCAGTGGAACTCGTGCTCAGTGATGCATGTGTTGCTCGATGTTTCATGGCTTGGTCAGTTGTTTCACTGGTGCTCAGTTGTTTTTGTGGCACTTGGTAGTCCTGGTTTACTAACTAGAGTTCTTAGTGATTTGGTTGGCCGAATTGGTGCATTTATTATTGGTAGCATTTGTTGCATTCTCCTAGGTAGATCTAGAGGCCGACATGGATAATTAAATAATTGTAAGGCTATTTGAGAGCCAACTATTGTTGCATTTAATATTTGTTTGTAGTAGAAGCCGACTTGGCTTAGGATTTAATTATTTCTTCTAGTCGACTTGTGGCTAAAGATTAGTATTTAAGGAGTGTTGGGTAGTTGTTTAGGACATGATCATATTGAAAAGGATAGAAGATAGACTTGGATCCTACGAGATCTTGAAGATCAAAATTATTTCTGATAGTTTGTAATAGCAAAGCTAGTGGTGTTTGCTTGGAGACAAGGAGATTGCTTGGAGGCTTGCGAGCTCAAGTTCAAATCTACCTTAGGGTTTCCATCAATTGCTAATTGTTTTCAGAACTGGACTAGCTGGGGTTAGGAATTGGATCTTTTTTGATCTTGTAGAATTATTCTTGATTGTAATTGACCATAACCCGAAAGGCCTTACAGTTAGGCATGTTAATGAAAATCTAATTTAAATCAAATCTTGTTGTGTTATTTCGTTGTGTTGGTAATTGGCTGCAAGGTTGGACTATCCTTAATTGGATCCACCATCCTTGACTGCGTCACATGAAAAGGCTATAAATGGTTAGATGGGTCCTAGAAGGTGAAATGAATTATTTGATCAAAATTAGAAATAAGGGATGACCTTGAGTTTTAAAAAACTTGAGTCAACATAGGACTTATGATGTTAATTTGAAGGTCCAATAAGTGTTAGGAGAGTGTGAAATCAATGTGAGAATCCATATACACTAAAATGGAGCTAAAATGAGCACCTAATTAGGGGTTCTTACTTTTTAGGATGATACATTTAACCCCCACTTTAGCGAGGTTATGAGTCCACCTCATGCTCATGGTAAAGTAGCAGAGAGAGAGAGAGAGAGAGAGAGAGAGAAGGTCTAAAAAATTGTGGCATGTTGGTTCCACCCATAAAAGAGAGTGTAAAGAGGGATTTGATGGTCTAGCACATGATAAACAACTCATAAAAAATTATGTAATGAGAGATTGAATGGTCTAGCAAGGTGTGTTATGCTAGTTAACCCAATCCCAAGGATAACTAAGGAAAATATTATATCCAAGGAAATATACTAAAAATGTATAAAGGAGAGTGATCTTGCCCTAGAAAATTGTATTATGCTAGTGTACTCTACCTAAACTACTTAAAATAAACATAATATTTGCAATAAGGAGGCCATGTATGACACCCCCCCCCCCAAAGATGGAAAATGAGAAATGTTTTGACATCTTAAGGAAAAGATGAAAAATGATAAAGAACCTTTAACAGAAAGGAGGTATCTAATAAGAAACACCCAATCCAAGCCAAAGAGGTCATAACTCCTCTAAGGTCAAGGAAGTGACAAATGCAAAGAGATAACATGCAATAATTATAAAAAGGGATCCTTTTGAAGGATGTTGAAAATAAATCTTGAATAAGAAGGGAAGAATTGGCACCTTCCCTATTACTAGGTAAAGGTATTCTTAAGGAAAGATGACACACTTTTATCCCTCCAAGGTAAAGGATTTGTTTACCATGGAAACCCAACTACGAACAATGAAAAGGTAATGATCAAGGATGCATATCTATTTTATATAAGAGAATCCTTAATGTAAACCAATATTTCTATGTAAAATTGGATATCAGATAATAGACAAATGTCACTTCACCAGAGGAAAAGTGGATCCTTGAGAGAAGATGAGGGAGATCGATATACTATCCTTTCCCCTCAAAGCATGGAGATAATGATAAAGGGAAACATGACCTATTATGTTACCCATAAAGTATGATTACACCATGCCTGAAAATGTGTCCCCAAAGGATAGGAACATAGTGTGGAGAAACACAACAGGAACTTATTCAAAATAATCATGGTTGAAAAATAACTCATTGCAACATGTTATCTGAATGATATCATTATCAATGAATTGTTGAATTTTGTAATGTAAGGCTTCAAATTCATTAGTAGAGTGGTCATGGTATCAGTTATACATGCAAAAATGAAGATTCATAAGGTTTTTCCTATGCTTCTTTTTTTGTTTAGGTCGAGCATATCACCTTAGCACAAAGAAGCTTAGCATGAATGATTTATTTACTAAAGCTATACATGGAAGAAATGTTATATGATAAAGGAAAGGATATTGAAAGAGGAGGAGATTAAAAAAAATGCATCAATAGGTTTCTCACTAGTCTCAATGCTTTGTCACACACATGATAAGCCATATTTGAGATTGTGGATTGAATTGTTTTGAGAATCAAGTTAGACAAGTGACACACTAGATCCTTTGAAGGGTCACACATTGAAATTAGAAAGTTTTTTATTCACCCATAAAAGATGGCATAGAGTCTAATAACCCTCAATCATTTCCTAAAATGGAACTTGTAGAAGAAGATGTGTTTCTTTTAAATGGTGTAGGAGTAGAAGGAGAATTGAGCTCAGTTCATAAGAAAAAAAATTAGACCCAATTGATGAGCATAAAAGTTTACTCATATCTTATATAGTGTTGTGTCTCGGTCCTTACTTTTTACTCATGTTATGTCTCTATTTACATGTTTTCAGTCTTTAACTTTGAATTGGTTGGGAAGGCTATCCTGCAACCTTATAAGCTTTGAATATCATGACTAGGACCTTATAAAACTTTTATGCAATATGCCTATAATGTAGTACTTTATAATTATTTTTTAATGGATAATTTGGTGTGTGATAAATGAATATGTGTTGCATATCTTGTGGATGTGTTTTTCTTTGTTCCTGTAACCATTTATGATGCAAGAAAGAAGGTGCGATTAAATAAGTTGTAAGTCTGATCATGCATAAAAGCGGTTAAGTAGTTGCAGGACCTGGTCTTGTAGCAGAATTCGTTACTTGGAGTAGTTCATGAGATAATGATGACATGAGTCTAGTTTGATTGAGTCAGGAAGATAGAATCTTTATGATGATGAAATCTAGGAAGTTATGGATGCTATATTTATTCCTTATTATGCTGAGCGAGTTTATTATTCATTAATATAGGAGTAGTTATGTTCCTAATTCTTTCCAGGATGTAATTATGATTCACCCCTTTTCTTGTGGTGTGATTAGTTAGTTGATAGTTTATTTTCCTATTATAAATAAAGAGCTACTCCTTTGCGTAGCAGTAGCCTTAAAAGAGATCAATTTAGAGTTTTAATAGTTTTATTGAAGTTCAATTTAGCTATGCATGTAATGAAATTGGTTTTGATGAAGTTTTGAGAATCTATCTTGAGTTACTGAATTTTGGATACTTGCTAAGGGGGCCCACTTAGTGAGTAATTTCCAGTTAGAGTAGTTTTATTTTTAGCATTCTGTAGTTTTAAGTCTTGGTGTTGGACTATTCTCACAACCACTAGAGTCCATTCCCTATGACTATTCCTGCAGCCACGACATGTAGAGTACTCCTTGCCTAATGCAAATTGAGCTTTGTTTTGCTTAAGTGTGAGAGTTTAAATTTGTACTTTATTTTGCAGAGCATTCAAGATAAGTAGTTTCTATAATTTCATTTCATCCAGCCATAGAATAGAGTTACTTCAAATACTTACTTCCTACAACTTCATGTTAGAATGGATTTAGTAGGCACTTAGTGCACATATTGTGTTGCACCATTTCAAGTACACATCCCTAGATTGATATATAAATGTGTCTCCATAGTAAGAAAGTAGCTACTTGGATGGAATATTCAATTACCAAGATAAGTCATGGACCTGGTTATTAGTACCTTTTGTGGAGCTGACCATTTTTTTTTTCCATTTCCAAGGATGGTGTCAAGATAATAGACTAATTTAGGTATTGATAGGAGTTAGTTTAAATCTTTTCTTTTGAATCTTCCATTTTTAGAGACCCATTAGATTGCATTTGTAGAATTCACAAAAGTTTAGGTTATCCAACTATATTCATAAAAGAAGAAGAAGAAGAAGAGATGCCTTAGGCAGATATCTCCCCAATTACCTTCATTATAAGTTAGGAGAAATCTTTGTGCAACAAAGGGACCTAGAAGAAGAAAAATAAGAATAAGAATAAGAGGAAGAGGAAGAGAAACCTTTTGCTGACACTATTCAAAATTTTCCCACATCCTCATTAGAAGAATCTCTTGTATTCCACACTTTTCAAGACCCTATAGACCTCAACCCTTTTGAAAAAATCTTAGCCAATTTGTAGATTCACCATTTTGAAATCCTTTCCAATCAAGACCAAAAACTTGATAACCAATTGGATTTTTTATTTTATCAACCTAGAGACCCACCAAGAATGGCAAATCCTCCTCCTCCTACCTTTCCATTCCCTATTATTGATCAACAAGATAATAAAAAAATTCAAGAATATTCCTTCTTCATCTCTTCCTAAGTTTTATGGCCTAGTGACAGAGGACCCTAATACCTTTATTTTTGAGTTTGATATCCTTTGTAGAAGTTGTGACTACAATACTGATGCTCATAGACTTAAATTATTTCCTACAAATTTGAAGGATTCAACCTTAAGATGGTCCATGGGTCTAGGAAATGATGTCATCTGTGATTGGGATGGGATTGCGAATGAGCTCTTGAGAAGTATAAGGAATATTGTAGAGGAAATGATATGAGAGTCTATGACATCTTAAAGATATCCCAAAAGGAAGATGGGAGCTTGAAAGACTATATATATCAGTTTCTCTTCAGCCTCCAAAAGAACACTCAACATGAGCTTAATGAGGCATCACAAAAGATTCTCTTCTTTAGAGGAGTAAATGAAGGATGTATTGAAGCTCTAGATTTGATGGTAGGAGGAGACATAACTCAAGAAAATTGGGATGACATTAAGAGGATGTTTCCTAACTATTCAAGAGGTGTAGTCAAGAAAGGCAAATGATATAGATCTACTATGAAAATCCAATGTTACAGGTGTCTCAAGGATAGAGATAAATCATATGTTGTTTGACTTTAAGCAATATATTATCAACAACATGGAAACACAACTGGATACTGTGCAAGCCAAGAAGAAATATGAAGAAGTTGAAGCCATGTTGGCTAAATTCTATCCTCACCGTAAACAAAAGAAAAGAGATGAACCAAATGCAAGGTGGTGGCCAATTTGGAGACAAAGTAGTTACCTATTAACTTCAAGATAGTAGAAGGAGATGATGGTCAAGTGTTCTACATTGCACAAAGGAGGCCATGGGCTCCAAGACAAGGTATGCCTCAAGACCCTTTAACTTTTAGTGGTCCTTATTCCAATGCATATAATACTCAATGGAAGACTGCATATAATTATAAATATTAGCCTTGGAATGCCCCTAAACCTCAATGGTATAATTACCAAAACCCTTCATGGAAACCTTCTCAAAAGAGTTTACAGCAACCCTTGGGAAGTTGGCCACAAGCCCAAGGGGGATGGCAGCCACCATAGGGTAAGTGGCAGCAAAATCCACAATGGAGAGGAGGCCACCAATGGAAAAAATAGCCTTTTGGATTCCTGTAACCACCCTCTTAGCTACAAAAAAAAGAACTTATACCACCTCTTGCAACCAGTACTGGTTCTCCAAAACCAAATCAATTACCTACACAATCTCTGTCAAACCAAAACAACAAGCAACAACCTATGTATTATGTAGATGCAAATTAATACTCAACACATGTCCTCAATATTAGTGATATCCATTTAAGGTTTGGTACCACTTTGCATGCTCTAGAACCACATGTAATCACATAAATTCCAAATCAAGAATCGTAACAAGTGAATATTCCTAATGTTCCCAATATACCCCCTCAAACTAATTCAACAAAAGAGCCTGGCATCCAAAAGGGAATTGTTCCACCTTTTCCCCAAAGGTCACAAGATGAAGGACCCAAACCTTGAGAGGAAGTTGTATTTGATAATATTGACCAACTCAAGCACATTTGTGTTCAAATTCCACTTTTTCAAGCTATTAAGGATGTTCCTATTTATGGAAAAGCTATCAGGGAAGCTTGTCTAAAGAAACCTGGTAGGAATAAAAAGGCTCCTCAGACTATCCATGTTATTGGCTAATTAGAAGATATCATGTTAGGTAAAGTTGTATTTCCCAAGTATTCTAATCTTGGTAGCCTAGTGGTTGAAATTATCATTAATGACCAATATATGAAAAAAGCCTAAATTGATATTGGTACATCCATTAATGTCATGACTAAGGGCATCATGCAGGAATTGAATATCTTAAGTCTTAGGTCTACTCCTATTGTCCTACAACTTGCACACAACTCAATAGTCAAACCTAATGGGATAGTACATGATATGATTGTGACTTTATATTATTGGGAATATACAACAAACTTCATGATATTATCTCCTAAAGTAACACTTGGAGGATATCCTATAATCCTAGGGAGACCATGGCTAGCTACTATTGATGTATGTATAGGTTTCCATTATGGAGATATGACCATTTCAGATGACCCCCCTACTCAGCCTCAACTAGTGTAATGCCCCACCAGGGAACCCAGGAGATATTAACCTAAAACATGTTATTAATTTTGTAGAATAATTTTTTTCTTAAGTGTTTACAAATAATAATGGATAAACAAGAGGAAGTAAAACATAAAGTCCATAAGTACATAAACATAAACATAATCTCCATATTAGATTACAAATCTCAAGGGTTCCTTGACATAGAAACTATGCAATACAATTACTTTTATCCTCTAACTTAACTAAATGTTACATCATAATTACATATGAATAATAAAGTATACATAATCATCAACATCCACTATACAAGTTGCAGGGTATGTAGTTACAAAGAACAAAATAGAGAGAGTACATGAACAAGAATTAAGAATAAGTCTCCAAAAAGATAGGATAGGAAGTATCTACAACGAGGGTCATCCATCACTAGAATAGGGATGTCAAAGTATCAAATGGTAAAAGAATCACTACCTCCCTACCTCATGGAAACCTATGGTTCCACTCTCACCATGCTAAGGAAATAACATCAAATCCCACTCGGATAACAATACCAATCAAATCAGGTAACTAAGAAAGGATCCTAGAAGCTCTTATGTCAAGGGTACAACTCATAAATCAAAGGTACACATACTAACCCAGAGGAAACCAACACATATAGGAAACCTAGAATGAAATCAGGGAAGTGTCATCACATATGTCAACACCTTGGAACGATCTCACTGGACTTTGACTTCCAAGTGTGATCATATGTAGAACCTGAAATCCTCCCATGAAGACAAGGATAAATGATCACGCCAGACTCATCATCCTACTAGATGGGAAATCATCTTCTCCCACTCACATCCTTAGCCTATATTAGCACTCAAGGCATGGGCAAGGAACCATTATCTTATTAATTCATTTTAACCCCATTTAGTTTTATATTATCACTTGATTAAGTAACCTACTAAGGATACCCAGGTAGCCACTTTTGAGCTCTAACACCTCCAAAGTAAGCCACTTCCCCTTTAGCACCTAGATAACCTACCCTAGGTTCATAGTCTCAAAATCATAACTCAAGGTCAACATAATTCATAATTTCCAAATCTGGCTCCAAAGAATAACAAGAACACACAATCCCAATTTCCATCATAAAATTCAATTCATAAGGTTGGGTCACAATATGATCAGCTGCCATATAAGTATGCAAGGAAAACAAAGCAAATACAATAACTTCTAATCCCATCTCTCGTAACAGTCCTATTAGGCTGATGTAACTATTTCCCCTCTAATCCTAAACGCAAAAGGAATAAAATAGACAAACAATAGAATTTATAAAATAAACTAATTTGTAAAATTCATTCATGAAATTAATCTATTAATAATCACTAATAAACTATAATTACATTTAACCAATTAAATTCTAACCCTAACAAATCAATTTATTACGTTATCAAAATAAATTGAGTTTAGGAATTAAAATTACTAGAACACTATAATTTCATAAGTCTAATTAAGAAAATAAATAAAGTTACCCAATTTCATTTAACAAATATGTATTTGGAAAATAAACATGCCATAAATTTGTTTCCATAGTTAACTAATAGAATATATCATTAAGAAAAATCACCCCAATTGGATAACACATTAATTAAAAGAAAGTTTTGCCCAATTAAAATATACACATGCTAAAAACATATATACATATATTAGCTATATTAATATATGTATATTAAACTAATATTTAATACTTTAAAAAAATAATCTTTATTTTATTATTTTTATTATTTTATTTTATTATTTTTATTTTTAATATTTAATATTTTAATTATTTAAAATCTTAAAAAAATAAAAAATAAAACAAAAGTCAATTGGGGGGACCCACTGGCCCCACCCCTGTTGCCATCACGACAACCTTAGGGGCTACTGTCGACAGCTCATAGAGCTGTCATGGGGGGCGAGATTGGGGAATGGCCCTACTTCCTCCCAAATATTTTATTTAATAAAAATAAAATTATATAGATTTTTAATATATTTTTAAAAAAATTTAATAAATTTTTCATCAGAAAATTCAATCTACCCAAACAACGAGTACATACTTTTTTTTATTTAAAACATAGGTACGCAAATATACAAACATATGTATCTATGTATATATATATATATATATATATATATATATATATATATATATATATATATATATATATATATATATATATATATATATATATATATATCCCAAACATTTTATTTAATAAAAAATATATATATAGATTTTTAATATATTTAAAAAAAAATTTAAAAAATTTTTCATCAGAAAATTCAATCTACCCAAACAACGAGTACATACTTTTTTTTTTTGAAAACATAAGTACGTAAATATATATATATATATATATATATATATATATATATATATATATATATATATATATATATATATATATATATATATATATATATATATATATATATATATATATATATATATATATATATATATATATATATATATATCACAGATAAATAGAAAGCCTTAATTGAATAAATTGACCTGGGTATTTTCCAAAATTTATTTTGCAAGGTTTAATTAATTCTTTCTTTACAACCATATACATATCTGAATTCTCCCTGAAGAATTATTGTAAAATTTCAACCTAGGGTTTCAAGACAAAGTTTTCTTTCACAAAATTTCAACATTCAATATTCTAAATTCTAATAATTCTATTAATTTGAAACCCTAATTGAATTTAAAGAAAAATTGAATAAAAAATTACATGCACACACATCCACTCTCCTACATCCATTTTCCTGAATTCTATTATAGAAATAATCATAAACAACCAAATTATCTAAATCTTACGAGCACAAAGAAGACACTCATTTTAAAAATGATAGAAATACAATCACAAGGGTTTCTAAATTCTACCTCAAACCATCAAATGAATAAATGTGACGAAGACCAGAAACAAAGACAATCCAAGCTCTCACAAAATTTTTCTCCAAATTGAATCCTTCACCCAAAATTCTCCAAACCCGTGTGTTGAGAATAATGACCAAACTTTCCCAATATAGGAATTGAATTCCACATGCAAAGTTTGGAACTCAACTCCACTCACAACCTTGTTTTCATCAATTCCCCAATTCCTTCAATTTCAGATTTGAACTCAAGTCTCTTTTTCTTCTTTGTTTCTGTTAACCCACTTAACTCAAAATTAACTAATTCTTTTTATTTATTTATTTCAGTTTGATTGTGCAACTAAATTGCATTTGAATTAAATTAAATAATAACATTTAATCTAATGTTATTTTCCACATGTTATTTCATTTTTAATTAATAAATTACCTTTTATTCGAAAAATTGATTTTTTATAAATAAATAAATTTTAAAGTGAATGTATTTAATTAATTTTTATTAATTAAATACCTTTATTTCCATAATAAGTCTTTTAATTAAATCTTTAAATTTAATAAATGCATCTAATTAATTTCTATTAATTAAATACTCCCACATTTAAATAGCTAAAAATGGCAAGATCTAATTTATTAGTTCCTACCTACGGGAGGATAACTAATGCATCGCTTTGATTCAATTTTTTTTATTTGACCAAGTCAGTCAACCAATAAGAATTAAATATCAAATTTTGTTGGACCAAAACATAATATTTAACTTTTAATATTTATTTTCAATAAATTTAAAATATGATTTTTTTAATTTCTCATTGGTTTAAGCAATGAGAAAAATCATTTTTTCTTGGAAAAAATATAAAATTTGTTACATCATAACAATAAATAAATTTAAAAGATTGTTCTAGAAGCCTCCCCTCCAAGTTCTAGATTTTTCAACATTGGAAGATCTAGAACAAAGTTGATGGAAGCACATGGCCTCCCCAATCCAAGTTGTCCTCTCTTCAATTTCACCATTAACCATTCTATATAGGTTGCATATTCCTCCTTTATGCTATGCAAAACAACAAGACTCAAATTCCTAGTCACTATTTCCAAGCTACAGTTAGAAACAAGAAGCCCACATCCATTAATTCTCATAGAAGCAAAAGTCAGTCCTGCCTTGTAAATAACAAAGGTTGTAGAGTTGTTTTGATAAACAAACATGAAGATAATTGCAGTGGAGTTGATCTAGGTGTGCAACTAAGTGAGGAAGACCCGAGACTTGCTCTTAAAAATTCAATTTTGTTACTCTCAATGGAATTGTGGTGTCCTCTTCTTTTGTTCAAGGGATCAGACATGTTCCTATATTTCTTCGACATTTTTAATCTACATTTATGTTTGCTTCTTCCTCTGATTTTTGAGGTTTTTTTTAGCACCAATCTTTATCTCCATCCATGTATCCTTTATTTCTATCTATGAATAACTTTGGAAGGTATTTTCTTTCAAACATTTCTCTAATTTGCCCTCTTCAGAATTTATCAGGGCTTTTGCCACTGATTTTGGTGTTGTGGCTTTATACGGTAGTGGAATTTCTCAGTTTCCTCAGTTTATTTTCACTTGACTTTATTGCTAGTTTTTAATTTCTTGTTCTATTTGTTTCATTATTCATGGAATTTACAATGTCATGTGGGTTTATGCTAATCTTGGAATTTGCTAGAGGTTCAACTTAAATGGCTTATTTTGTTAATTATTTTTATCTCTTTCCAGCTAAAATGGATCGGTTGTGGAGGAAGCACAATGTGTCATGCAAAAATCTAAGTGTTTATCTCTAATTTCCCTCCTACCCATGGAAATCCTTGTGTTTAGGACTAATTCCCATTTGATCCGTAAAAAAACTACATGTTTTTACCTTAAATTAGATTAGATTAATGGAGAGGGACCAAACCTATGAAAAAATTGTAGTTTTAGTGGTGAAGATTGAGGAGTAAACAATAGAGTGTAAGAAATTTGGGTGCTTAGTGCTAGAATTTAAGGGATTGGGGAGAAAGAAAGAAGTTTGAGGATATTTTTCCTTTTTAGAAGTGAAATTTGAGAATATTGAGGGAAAATTTTGAGCTTTTGAAAAATTTACGATTCTAGTGCTTTAATTTGAGTAGATTTAGTGCTTAATTTGAAGAGACTGAAATAAGCCCCAATTTTTTTTTTGTTTTAAGTAGTATTCTTCAAGCAGGCTAAGTGAAATTTTGTCTATTAAAATTTATTGACTTTGCTAGTAAATTTTTTAGAAGATTTTTGCGAGAAAAGAAGCCCAACTTTTTGGAAAATTTGGATTTTTTTACACTAGAATTTGGCCAGCTTGAGGGAAAAGAATAAGAGCCAACATTGTTGCTGTAAATTTGGGTAGGTTGTTAATCTTTTGAAGGCTATGCGCATTTTGAGCACTAATTTGTGGGCATAATTAGAAGCGTTGGGCTTAAATTTGTCCATCCAACACAGAAAAAGAAAAAGATTTTTGAAAAGGAAAATTTATTTCTCTAAACTTTTCTTGTTCAAAATTTTCAACAGGTGAAGGAGCTTTTCAGATGTTGAAGCTAGTCATTTTTTCCCCAAAATTTTGTAGTGGTCAGCCTTACCTAAAACCCCTTATCCCTTTTTTCTCATTTTGAAGATCCATATCTACATTTTCCTTTATATTTTTCCCATGTCTCAAATTTCTTATTTTATAAACAAGAAAAAAGGGTGTTGCAAATCTAAAGGCAATAGTAGCAATATTCACAGGAAGAAAATTCACCATACAAGGCTACTTTTGTAGTGATTGTTGTTAAAAATTCCTCTACTTGAGTTAGATAATGCCAAGTCGTAGGGTTTTTAATATTCTGAACAATAGTATTAAAGACTAAGGCGAGATGATTTTTGCGAACAAGCGTGGCTACTAAATCAAAACTAAAGAGGATTTTTCAATGGCAATTTACACACATTTTACGAAATGAAAACCCATCTTCCCAAGTAGTCCCCAGCCCTAGTATTCTCACATAATCAGAATTCTCAAAGCTATAGAACAAGGACAACAACAGTAATTTTATTATGATTAGAAAAGAAACCAATAATCTTGAGAGCAGTGGCAGTTATCATGAACTGAGCTTTGTATGTTTTGTCCAAAAGTTCATGTGCCTTGTTTTGCATTCTACACTTTTAAAGTAAAAGTTTAAAAATGGGGAAGGCACCAAATGAATGAAGCCTAAAATGATTGCCATGTTCTCTGAGTTAGCATGCCCACTATTGGAAACTGAAAATTGAAACAATTGTTGTATTGTCATTGATTTCAAACCTTAACTGGTAAGACTATTGCTACTTAGGAAAGTACTATATCTATTTGAGTGTTGCTAAGGGGCTAGGCAAGGTTGGTAACAATAGCACCTAAGGAAAGGTTGAGTTATCTTGATACTACAAAGTGTACTTGACTATGTTGCACAATGATGATATAATGTATTGTTTATCTTAGTAAGACTGAAGACTAAACTGGTAGGCTTGACCGAGCAAAGAATGGAAAAATCATGTTTAAGCCGAGTAATGTTAGTGTCAACCGAGTTAGTGTATGCCAAGCAAAATTATAGTGTCGACCGGACAATAGTTAATTATTGAGGAAGACAGTGTAAGCCAAGTAAACATTTTTAGTAATGACCGAGCTTTCTACATGAAGACCGAGTAGTTGATCATGGTATTGACCCAGCATCAACAATTTTATATTTGAAGAGAATTTAATTTAGGAGCCGACATTGTTGAATTCTTGGATTATGTAAAATGTGTTGACTTTATTTATTGATTGTTTGAAAGCATTAAATGCATTGTAACATGTTTTATTGTAAATCTTTAAGAGATTTGAGATGATTCTAGAAAAGAAGTTGAAGAACATGAAGCGGGTAGATTCAATGAATCTGACCTAACCCTAAGATCTACGAATGAGATTGAGCGGCATAAGATGAGTTAACCTAATTGAGGAAAGTATAAAGGGAACTTGAGCATTTGGATATGTAGGTGCTGGATATGCAAGTGCATGGGTGAACAGAGAATGTTGGAAGAGTAAAGTTTTATGACTGAATAAGTAGAAAAGGCTGAAGGAGAATTGTGGTGGTTGCTTGAAGAAAAGTCTCGAGCAGATCAGAGATGGAGATGGAAAAGTTTCAAAGTCAGTAAACCAACATTAGTGTATGGAATCAGATCTAATATTTGCAAAGTGAGTTGTATATTTTTCAGATAAATATTGCTGCTACTTTCTAACCATTGTAACAGTCAAAATCCTTTTAACAGAGGTTGACCTAATAGTCATATGTTAAATCCTTTGAACAAGGTTACATTCTAATGGAGTGTATGTAAGTCCTATGACTAGGCTCACTTTTAACAGGGTGATTGAAATCCTTTAACCGGGTCACACCTGACAGTGTGTATTGTAACCTTTGACAGGGTTGGCTTTTTACTGAGCTCACTTCAGAAGAGTGAAAATAATAGTAGCATGTTACAAAGTGATTTTTCCCAAATTGGGTTTCCACTATAAATCCTGGTGTTAATACTTGTGTGAATGTTTTGGTTTGAACATTACTATGTTTTACAAGTTAAGTTACAGCTGGGTAGTGGACTGCATTGTTGTATGTTTCTATTATTGAATCAATGATGACCGAGTTTGATTTGGTTATTAGATCTGATTTAAAGAAAAAAATTTAAGTTTGTTTTATACATCAGGACCTGAGAACAACTGATTCACCCCCCCCCCCCTCCACCCCGTTCTGTTGTTCTAAATCATATTAACAGCCCACATCTCCAAACCGAGGCCATTTCTCAAATATCACCAATAGGTTTAAACTTTACAATTCCTTTTTCCATCCATTCTATCTATAAAATCCTCAAATCCTCTTTTTGTGACTATTTCTGGTTTTAAAATTTACCATTTCATTCTTGTCACATTTGGGTGGTTTTCCCATTTATTTTCTTACTGTTAACTACTAAAAAGAGGGAAAATTTAATCTATACACTAATTTTGGTGCGTAAAACTATTTTTCCTTCCTTATGAAGGTAAATGGTAAATGCTTAATTTTGTTCAAATTATTAATCCATATACCACTTTCATGCTTTTGTCTAGTTATATTCTAGAGCTCTAAATGTTTATGCTCTTCTTTCTTAAACATTTAATATATGTGATCGATCTCCTGTTTCATCATGTTTTGCCTTTACTTACTACCAGACGCATCTTCAAAATACAAAATTTTATTCCCATATATATATATATGGAATACAACTAACTGTAAGGAACCTCAGGTGCGGAAATAGCTTCCTACGCTAATCTCTATAGGAGAGTATTGTGCAAATTCTTATAAATCCTTACAATTTTAGATTCGTTAACTACTTTAACAAAGATATTGCAACCACATACCATGCATACAGAAAAATAGAGAATGACACAATGAAATACCCTGGGGAAACCTTTCGGTAAAAACCCCAGCACTCCAAAACCTGCACAATGTATTGATCAAAACTATTACAGCTTACAATACACTTGCAATGCAAGTTCTTTCAGAAGATTTTCAAAAACTTGAAGATTAATCACGGCAGCATAAAAATGTTCCAACCATACACTCGCATCACATCTCTTCGCAACCCTAAAAAAGCTTATATCATTGTTTGATGCTTGGGAAAAGTTATGATTCTCAATCATATACTCTGAAGCTCATTGGGAAACAATCCATATTGAACTCTATGCTAAATCTTGAACCCGTCTCCAAAATGAATCTTCAAATTATAAACATTCTTCAAATTCATCAACATCAACAAAGAAAGCAAAACTAAAAGCATAAACAAAAAATGTCAGAAACACTTCTCATGCAAAACACATCTCAAAGTGTGAAGAAAAATTGAGATGATGGAAATTCCTCCATCCTTAGTTGCTACGAGCCTCCAATTTGAACTTTTACACCACCCTTCAAAAATATCACCAAAGGGAGTACTACAACCCCTGAAGGCTCAATCAACATGAACAAGATTCTTAAGTGCATTTGTGAAGTTCATAATGCAATGGTATGTCAAGTTCAATTGAAAAATATGTCCATATAATAAAGATACATCTTCTACCAAAATATTAATGTTACAAATCATTTATACAATAGACCAATAAGGAGTGTTGAACTTGTAATGTCTACTTACATAATATCTCATATCTCCCAATTAGTCTTTTCAAATATTTCTCCTTTTAAAATTTCTTTATTTAAAAAACCTTTTAAAAATGGAATAAAATAGGCCCTTAAAACATAAATATTTTCTTATGAATAAATACTATTCACTCATCCTAAATAGTTTCTCTAAATACTACTATTAAAAATTCTCCAATTCACCCTATTTGTATAAAAGAAACTCAAATATTTTGCCTTCAAGAAACCTGACCTCATGACCTTACAACATCATTAGAAATCACTCTTGAAAACATCTTTTTAGCAAATTTTGAAGAAGAATGAAAAGAACTCCAATAACTACTCAAGATGCAAAGAAATTGTGCTTTCTTTCTGAACTTACCACAAGAGTCACCACAAATATTTGAAGGTGGCCTAATCAACATGTGGCTTATTAACCATTGTAGGTAATGGGACCATTGTGTTTCTCTTTTCACCAAATAAAATCTATCACTCCAAAAACTAAAGATCATACTTACCTTGCTCCAAAAAGATCACAATAGTGCTTAAAGTTCTACATGTACGGGGACATTATCACTTTAGGTTTCAACAACCACCATCATGAAGTGTTCTATTACCATTAATATTTTTATAGATGAGTCTCCATATTTTCTCACAACAACCAAATATCTCCCACTACACTAGATGCAACTATGATTAAGAAAGAATCCAAATTCAAATGGTGGTTGAAATGTTGAAACATAAGGATGTAAGGAAACTCAGGTGTAGAAACAGCTTCCTATGCTAATCTCAATAGGAGAGTATTGTGCAAATTCTTTTAAATCCTTACAATTTCAGATTCATTAACCACTTTAACAAAGATATTGCAACCACATACCATACATACAGAAAAATAGAGAATGACACAATGATATACCCTAGGGAAACCTTTCGGTAAAAACCCCAGCACTCCAAAACCTGCACAATGTATTGATAAAAAACTATTACAGCTTACAATACACTTGCAATGCAAGTTCTTTTAGAAGATTTCAAAACCCTTGAAGACAAATCACAGTAGCATAAAATGTTCCAACAATACACTCGCACCACATCTCTTTGCAACCCTAAAAAAGCTTATATCATGCGCTTCACTTTTTAGGGCTACTCCCAAAGATAACCGTATTAGGGTTTTACCATTCTTTGAGAAAATAGGAACCTCAAAAAAAATTCCAGGGCGATGCCCCGAACCCCATGATTGGGGAAGAGTGTACAGTACTCAAATTTATCAGTTGCCGCATGTCTTCACCTGTCATTGAATCTTCCTTACATAGCTCTTACGTGTCATAGAAATCCGTCATAACCGTTTTAGCCATGATCTCCTTACACACAATTCAAGATGCCGACACATCGACATTATTTGCAAGAAATACATTTTACAAACCAAATAATAAGAATAGGAATTATCCAAGGTTGAGACACCTTATTCCTAACACTAACTACTAAGTAGTGTTACTTTAGTAGTTAGTAGAGAAGGAAAAAGATAACTCTATTTCTATCCACAGTAAAAAAAAAAGACTTGAGAGTTGTCATGAAAAATTTAACAAGCATGCTAAATCCAATGCAAATAAATAAATAAGTATTTTTATCCCTGCGTTTTTTATTTTATGTCTCACAATTATTGCTACTTCATTTATTAAATTATTTACAACTTTTAAAACAATAGGAATATTGTCTAATTTATTCTTCTATTTTGATTCTCTCTCTATGGAATCATTTTTTAATTCATTTATGTGCAATTAATTTATGTTATAAGAAATATTGATTTCAAACAATTTTGTGTTTGCCTTGTAGTCATTTCTAAGATCATGGAATGAAATTAAATTTGTCTACTTTTTATTTTCCAATTTAGTTTTTATTCATGATTATATGATTTCCTATAAAATCAACCATCCTTCAAACTGTTGATTATAAATATCTGAAGAAACTTTGCATTGAGGCATCTCCTCAATGGTATCACTTATTGTCTATGCATTCCACCTTGCTAACAATCTCATTATATAAGTGAACTAGAGCTTCCAATCCAAGATATTTCATAACATGAAGAATAAAAAGAGCATCCCTGATCAATCCAACCTGAGAATAAGCACTGACCATCAGAATGAATGGCAAAGATCTCACTTTCCACACTTTGAACTTACTGGAAACTATTACAACCACTGCTAAAAGGTAGAGGGTACTTTCCTGACCTGATACATTTTCTCTATCAAGGATGCTTGTGAGATTAAGGATTGAGACAAATTGCCATTAGATATTTTTCACAATTAATTACAATTTTTTATATTCAATTTAGCTTTTCATTTCTCTTTTATACTTTCTGTGTAGCTTGATTGAATTATTAAAGTATTCATGAATGATTTAAAAATAAATTTTGTATTACAATCTGTGTAAATTTTAGGTATTTAAGTTTCTATTTATAAATTTTAGTGTTGTCTTCACCTCACCTAAAAAATATAAAGTTTAGTAATTTGGATATTGATTTTGTAGTCTTCATTTTTTAAAAATACCATCAATTATATGCTACAACCACTTCATAATGCACCTAATGGTTTCCATGCTCACAAACATCTACAAGTTTTCTATTTCCCTACTTGTCTTCTTCTGTATTACATGGCACACATACATTAATTTAAATGCTTCTAATGGTTAGACACATCTGCTATTTTTTGTTGTTTCTTAGATGTTCTTTTCAATATTATGTAAAATACATACGCAACAGCTTATGATTTTACATATTCACTATTGTTTATGTTCCCTTTCTCTATAATGTATGTAATTCTCCAAATGCAACTCTGCATGTCATCCTTTCACATTAATATACAAATTGCCTAATTTCATACAATGTCACTTTTCCTTATACTAAAATACAATGTCTCCAACTCTTTCAATCGTAATATACGTCCACAATATTATAGTTGACAAAATTTACAAAAGAAAAAGTATGGCCCCAATGCTCCTACTGTACAAAATCCATAAGGCAAGCCTACTAAGAAGGCAAAAATGGGCCATATACTATTTGCTTCAGCAGAGGAATTTCCAGACAATAATTATCTCAGGACAAAAATTTAACTTGATAAAGGACAAATTGCTCCCCAGGTAAGATGAATATTCAATGTTTTTAAACTTGAGTTTCAACAAGTTGAACAAATTATAATTTTTTTTGCATCTTTCAGTTCACTTTTCATTATAGCAGTCCTTCACTTTATTTATGGCTTCTATTTGACTTGTACACTATGTTATTCCTACTAATTAGTTTTCATGCTCTAAGGGATCGAGGGCAACCAAGAAAGGTCACTTGTGCACAAGCTTCCAAGCTTCTTGCAGAGGTAACAAAGCACAAAGAAAAATTATTAAATATGCTATATTTTAGATTACTGTCCAACTATGGATTAAAATGTATTTATTGCTCTATATTACTTCCATAAAATACATGTCTTAAAAGAATCTCAAAGCTTGTAGGAAAGAGGGCACATTTTTTTACCATTTCCTTCTATTTAACCTCCTTGGCTTCTCAAATTAATAGTGCCTCACAATGTTTCTTGTGCTTGTAGGTTATTATTATTCTCCTCTCTTAACTTTGGATCCTCATTAAAATCCACTGCTTTCTTAACAATATGTGGAATTTCATTTAATCTATTTCAAATTTGCAGGTAGAGAATTTGATGCTTCAAAAAGGAGATAATAAAGAGGTATGCAAGTTTTTCATTTTTCTTTTATATATTCATATTACTTGCAATATTTAATAATTACTTAATTCATGTTCTGTCTGCAATATCTTCCAATTCAGGGGTTAGCTGCATTCAATAAGGTTACTATAGAGTTGCTTCCAGGGGGTGACAACATTGCAATTAAGCAAGGAAAGGTAAAAATTTTACAATTTTCTAACCAGGCTTTATTATTGATGGCATAGCATTGTTGAATGCTTCTTAGATTGCAATTGTGCAATCCCTTTTAGGAATAGGATCCCTTTGTCTTGTTGATGCATTTATCCAAAGATATTTTCCTAGAGAGAAAGTCTTAATCTCATCTCCAGCTTGGGGCAAGTTTCAATGCTATTAATGATATGTTTAATTATGCATGTGCATATTTAAAACTAAAGTATATCTTCCAAACTTTAAAAACTTAACTCCTTGAATCTTTTTTAATGTTCAATTATGTTAGCTAATGGAGTATGCATCAATTTTAGTATTTCAAGTGAACTACTTCAAAGGAAATTATCTCATTTCCTTCTTCCATATAGTTTTCTAGCGAAGAGACTTACTGAAAAAAGGGTAATAGATATAGTCTCTCATGTTGTCAAAAATAAAGCAATCTATGAGAATCATGTTGGTCAAGGTATTTAATTACAACACATCTTGACATTACAAAAAAGTAGATTTGTTTCATGACATACATCTATTTTTTAATCAAATTTGTCAATGCAATTGTCTCTTGGTCGTTATTGTCCTTCAAAGTCTTGCAAATTTGTTTAAATTCTCTTCTATTCTCTATAATTTTATTCTCTAGTCTTTGTGTTTTAATGAACAGGGACACAATAATGGTCATTCAGTCTGCATCATCAGTTAACATTTAATTTGGAATTGTTAAGAGCTACAACTACATATTTCCATGACAATAGATTGAGAACTCTTCTTCTTACATGATAACTCACATTCTCAAATCATTCATCACAAGGCTTGTCAACATTAACGAGGATAACAGTTTGCCAAAGAACATGCACTAATATTTATGGAGACTTCTGAAAAAAATGCTCATGTAGCTTAGTAATCAGTATTCCTGAAAATTTAAAACAATTATTAGTTCCTGCCTATGGCAGGATAACTAATGCATCACTTTGATTCAATTTTTTTATTTGACCAAGTCAATCAACCAATAAGAATTAAGTCTTAAATTTTGTTGGACCAAAACATAATAGTTAACAATTATTCCATTCACAATGATTAACTTACAATGTCATCTTCTAAAGGATTATGTTCCACATCATATGCAACTCTTTCATACTTGTACTAAGCATCTTTTAGACAATATGCAAACTAAAATTATTCCCTTAAACTTACATACAAATTTAACTTAAAACTAGCATGTCCCATTCAATATAATTATATGACTTCCACAACTCAAGTGTAATGGAATTTATTCACTCTGTCTTCACCACATTCTTATTTCGCCATATCTTACCCTAAAAAACATAACATTATAGGCAAGAAGTTTGACGCTTGCATCCCTTGTTTAAATTATACAATTAATCTAAATAAATTATTTAATTATAGGAATCATATCAACCAACCAGAAATCAATTGAACTTAAAGAACCATAACCATGCTCAAGGAAAGGACTATAAACTCACGTCACCTGGAAAAATTTTAGAAGGGTAAAATATCATAATCTTGTCCACTATTTCAGGACAATAGAATGGATTAGGTTGGGATTTGGATTTGAATATTATCTCTCCTCTTTTACCATTGAGACTTGCGATAGGGCACACTCATCCTGACAATTCAAGGAAGTCAATGCTCAGTACCTGCAAACCTGCATACAAGATGAGCATGTACACACACACACACACACACACACACACACACACACACATATATATATATATATATATATATATATATATAAAGAAATGGTGGAGATCGGAGAAATTGTGTGGATCCCACAAGCAGGTAACTACGACTCTGTCCCTCAACTATATCAAACACATCAAACAAGAAAGTGAAAGCATACATGATAAGCATACACATGCAAGTATGGGGTAAGTATAATCATAACCATAGACATCATTTTAAACATGTAAATAGTCATCATTAAAGTAAATCACATCATCTAACTGCAAATATATAATACCCATAATTATTCAATCATCAAAATCACCATGTAATATCATACATCTCAAACCACATAATAATTGAAATATCAATGCACACATAAAAGTGGCCTAAAAGAGTTTGGCAATATAAAACTGAAAAGCAAACTATGGGTGGGTACTACAGGATTTAGCTCAACTTGTTTGGTCAGATTTAGGAGAAGAGGCAGAAGAAGTGTATTTAGTAGCCCAATTAATGATGCTACAGAGGAATACTTTCATGTAGCTTCAAGGAGAAGAAGAATTGCTCATAAACATTATACATAACAATTGTGGAGTAAGTGAGAAGTCCTTTAATTGCTCATTTGTTGCACCATGCTTCTTGCAGCTACTGTATTCTAAGTCTGAATTCTTAAATCTTCTTGCAGCTTATGATATCTCTCATAAGTTGCTTCCTCGTGAGATTTAAACACCTCCTTTGACTATAGCCTCTATGATAGAATTGACTTGAAGAAAATAGAGGTGTCTCTAGGTCGTTTCTTTAACATAAACAATAATCTTACTCAGTTCCAATAGTCATCTTTAATCAAGATGCTACAAGAACACAAGCATACCTTTGCATGGGATTACGGGGATATGAAGGGATTATATCCTAAGTTGTGTACCCATAGAATCTATATAAAGGAGGATACTATGCCTATGAGACAACCTCAAAGGAGAGTGAATCCTTCCTTTAGGGAGATAGTTAAAACTAAATTGCGGAAGTTGTTAGATGTTGATTTTATTTACCCTATCTCAGATAGCCAGTGGATTTTACCTTTAGTAATTGTGCCTAAGAAAGGTGGCAAATGGAGAGTATGTGTGGATTATATAGAGTTGAACTCTACAACTAAAAATGATCATTTTCTCTTGCCTTTGGTTGACCAAGTCCTAAATTCATTAGCTAGATAGAAATACTTCTCATTCTTGGATGGGTATACTCCATATGATCAAATAAGCATTCATCTTGAAGACCGAGAAAAAACCACTATCACCTCCTTACAAAAATTTTGCATACTTTGTTTTACCCTTTGGCTTATGTAATGCTCCAACTACATTTCAAAGAGCAGTCATTAGTATCTTTTCAAATATTTCTCATGATTGGGAGATTTATATGGATATTTTACCACTTATGAAGTGACATATGAAGAGGCCTTAGCTAATTTAGAGAAGGTCCTAACAAGGTGTGAAGAACACAATCTCTCTTTAAATAGTGAGAAATGTTTCATGATGATGCAAGAAGGTGTTGTCCTAGGTCATTATATTTCCCAAGCTTATATACAAGTTTAGCCTGCTAAGATAGAAGTTATCCTTACTTTTCCTACTCCTACCAAACAAAAGGATGTTAGGAGCTTCTTAGGACATGCTAGTTACTATAGAATATTTTTAAAGGATTTTGACAACATAGCTAGACCATTATATACCCTTATTTCAAAATAATCAGAGTTCAATTGGACAACAACATGTGAAGAATCATTATTGCAGCTTAAGTCTCTTCTCACCCAAGCACCTATTATTCAAGGCTCCAATTGGTCCCTTCCATTTTACATACAAACAAATGCTTTAGATTATGTTATTGGATCAATATTGGGACATAAAGAAGACTCCATAGAGAATTTTATTTACTTTATTAGCAACAACCTACAAGGCCTTGAGATGAATTACACAGTCACTGAGAAGGAAATAATAGTTTTTGTCTATGCCCTTAACAATTGCTACCACTATGTTACAGGATATCAGATCTTTGTCCATAATTATCATGCAACATTTAAGTACATGATGAATAAGCACTCAATCTCTGGGAGATTAGCATGCTAGCTTTTTCTATTGCAAGAGTTTGATATAACAATTACTGATAAACCAGGGAGAGCTAATGTGGTAGTTGACTTTTTGTGTGGGCTACATAATCCTACTATTTAAGACTCTCAAGTAATTGATGATAGTTTTTCAGATGAGCATTTTTTTTCCATATCTGCCAAATCACCTTGGTATGTAGATATTGTAAATTGTTTGGTTGCTAACAAGATGCCAGTTTATTTCTCATCAAAGGAGAAGAGACTACTGGTAGAAAAGAGCATTAATTTTTCCTGGATAACAATTGCATTTTTTACACAGGTCTTGACTAAGTCATGAGAAGCTATGTATGTGAGGATGAGACCTATGATATTCTTCATGCTTATCATGATGAGCCTTATGGCAGACACTTAAAAGGACATCTATGAAGGTTTTAACAAGAGGATATTATTAACCTACATTACATAAAGATGCATCCAGCTATACAAGTAAATATGATAGATGCCAACATATGGGTTTCCAAACAAGGTTTGATGAGATGCCATTGTACCCCCAAGTAGTAGTAACCCATCTTGATAAATGGAGAATGGACTTTATTGGACCTATTGGTCCCCCATCCAAGGGGAAGTCATACATCTTGGTATACACTGATTATGTAACCAAGTGGGTAGAGGTTAAGAGATATGAACCATGCAAGAGACAATAAGGTGGCAGAGTTCTTATATGAGGAGATTTTCACAAGGTATGGAGTTCCTATAGAACTAGCAATAGACCAACGAGCCTAGTTCACTTCTACACTAATTAAAACATTGATGAATGAGTATAGCATACACCACAAGAAGTCGAGTGCATATCATCCCTAGGCTAATGGATAGGAAGAGGTAACTAACTAGGAAATTGAAACTATTCTTACCAAGATAGTGCAACTGCATAAGAAATATTGGAGCAGAAGACTTCCTGGAGCAATATGGGCATATAGAACAACCTAGAAGACTACAATAGGGTTCACACCCTTTGAGCTACTATATGACAAAACAATAATGTTTCCCATTGAATTTGAACATAGGAATCTCAAAATAACATTAGAGTTGAATATAAACCTTCATGTAGCACAACTAGAGCATATGTTGCAGCTCAATGCACTACATGAAATTAGGAAAGAAATCCCAGAACAAACTGAATTGGTTCAACAATAGAGGAATAAATGGCATGATAGTCATATTAAGACTAATAAATTTACAGCTGGGGATTGGGTGTTGTTGTATGATTCTCAATTTGAGGAGAATCAAGGCAAGTTGAACACAAGATGGTTAGGTCCTTATGAAATTAAGATTGTATTTGATAATGGAGTTGTTCAACTAACCATTATCGATCCAATAAGGATCAAGTTGTAGGTAAATGGTCATAGGCTTTTCCTGTACCATAAACCTACTAACAAAGATGACTTCCTACTGCAATTTGAAATGCAAGATCATGTTGAACTTCATGCAACAAAAGGCAACAACCTTCAACATGCAACATAATAAATAATTCCTTTTTCCTAGGAATTCATTTTCTTCACAATAATTTTCCATCTTGTACCATTTCACCAATCTTTCATTTCATCCATATTTCCACCTCACCCCTTCCAACCCTCCAAAATTCATACTAAGTTCTTACATCAATGAAATCAATGACACAATTGGATGCAACAATCTAGCAATTCAAAAATCTTTTTCCAGGTATGCATCATTATTTATTTTCACATTTGATTTATTCATTTATTAACATGATGTATAGCACTGCACATATAAATATTGCATTAATTATTCTAGATAGCATGAAATATTTCTGCATGTGTGGACACATGCAACCTTTTTAGTAGGGGGCAAGGGTGTATCTTTAATTTTGTGTAGACATCATCAAACTGTTAGTCAAGTACACTATCCTTTTTCTTTCATAATTGTCTTGCATTCATGACAAATATAAGACCCTTTCCATATTTTGCCATAATTTGTCATTATTTTTTATCAACTTAAATGTTTGATGTGATTGAGGATACTCATATCTATGCAAGCCTTCTTATTGTCATTAATGTTATTAATAATCCTCTCTTGAACTTTTAAACCTAGCTTTATGATCATTTATTGATATCATTCTAAGTGAGCAAGGTTTTTGAGGCATTTTGAACTCACGAAGGCAACAAGGTAAGGTAGTTAAATTCAAATGAGTTTCTGACAAATTTGGAAGTAGTAATACAAAAGAATTTAGGGTTTTAACTTTGGGTATTCTGAAGCTTACCATGGGAGGGCAGCTAATTTGTCATGAGCCTGTCTCCCATGCAGCTCTATTGCATGATCATGATGTAGTGCATAGGATTAACAATTATGGATGGTTAAGCTATTTTATAAGGTTGAATGACTTTAATGATGATGTTGCATGGGAGTTTATGAGCACATTTGATGAAGAAGAAAATCCCAAAGAAATGTTATGTAGCTACTGAAGAAACTCCAATTAGGAGAAGTTCTCAAGTGAAAGAGAAAGGGACAAAAGTTTCTCGTGATGAGTCAGAAGTTACTCCTGAACAACCTTCTATTGTGGACATTTAAGGAGAAACAATCCCATAAAAGGGAACCCTAGAAAAATAAGACATAAGTGAAAATGCTTTTCAGGATGTTGAACCAGAGCCACCAATTGAGCTAGAACCACCTGCTAAAATGTCCTTAGAGGAAATGTATATTGCAGAAGAGAAGGAAGAAGCACAAAGGTTATAAGAGGAAATATAGTCTGTGGTTGAGGAGGAATCACAAGGTTTAGACTATTTGGTTGAAGTACCTGTTAAACTAGCCACAAAATCTCAACCAACTCTCCTACAACAATAGGCATTGGTACCATATAAAAGGACTAGGGAGGTGGCATATTTGGAGAAAATTTAGAAAGAAAAAATGAAGTCAAGTACTGATAAACCTGGCCCTATGAAATTTCAGTCCCTTTCTTTTGATTTCTACTATTGTATGTTGTTTCAAAAGAGCTTGTGGGAAGAAGAGAAAGAGAAAATGCAGAAGGAGATTGAGAGGAAAAAAAAAGGAAGTGCAACATCTGCAGACTAAGTTAGATTTAGTGGTGAGTTTAAATTTCAAGATTATTGAATGTAGACCACCTCCTAGGGTCTATGCACTCTGTTTGAAGGACAAACATCTTCTATACCTATAGAGAAAGAGAGGGGAATGAGCCATTGCCATTAAGACTAGAATATAATACACCTGATAAGTTGTATCTTGACTAGCTAACTATCACTTATGGTCTCAAGAATCCAAAACCCAGGGTAAAGATTTTTGATATTAGAGAATAGGTCTATAAGGAGTTTCATGGGATGCATTATCATATCATCCAAAGAGCTCTTTCAATGATTACTTCAAGATGGGAAAGGATCCCCATTATTTTAAAGAAATCATAACCACGTAGTCCATTGAATTTTAGAGTAGCCATGTACAGAGCTCCAAGGTATATCTAGTTAGGCAGGCAAACCAAACTAGAATTATGAATCCCATTGACATTTCAACCACTACTCTTGATGTGGCCTCTCTATGGTTACAATGCTAGAGAATTAAATGAAGGGATAGAGAATATAATAATTGACAAGTGGGAGCATACAAGGGGGTTCTACTTGAATGTGGGGAGCACTTAGAGGAGAAGACAAACTGCTATTGGAGATTTCAGGACAAAAATAAGGCTTTATAGTGCTGGAGGACCAACATAGGTCTAAGTAAGAGGCAAATGATGAGAATTTTTTTTCTCATGTCTTATATAGTGTTGTGTCTTAGTCCTTACTTTTTACTCTTTTTATGTCTTTGTTTCCATGTTTTTATTCTTTACCTTTGACTTGGTTGGGAAGACTATCCTGCAACCTTATAAGCTTTGAATTTCATGACTTAGACCTTATAAACCTTTTATGCAATATGTATGTAATACAATACTTTATAATTATTTTTTAATGGATAATTTGATGTGTGATAAATTAATATGTGTTGCATACCTTGTGGATGTATTTTTCTTTGTTCTTGTAACCATTTATGATGTAGGAAAGAAGGAGTGATTAAAGCAGTTGTAAGCCCGATCATGCAACAAAGTGGTTAAGTGGGTGCATGACATGGTTTGTAGCAGAAGTCATTACTTGGAGTAGTTCACAAGATAATGCTGACACGAGTCCAGTTTGATTGAGTTAGAAGGACAAAATATTAATGATGATAAAATCTAGGAAGTTATGGATTCTATATTTATTCCTTATGATGTTGAGCAAGTTTCTTGTTCATTATTGAAGGAGTAGTTATGTTCCTTCTGTCCATGATTTAATTATGATTCACCCCTTTTCTTGTGGTGTGATTATTTAGTTGATAGTTTTTTTTCATGTTATAAATAAAGAGCTACTCCTCTATGCAGCAATAGCCATAATAGAGACCAAGTTAGAGTTGTAATAGTTTTCTTGAAGTTCAATTCAGCTATGCATGTAATGAAATTAGTTTTGATGAATAAAATGATGAAGTTTTGAGAATCTATCCTAAGTAACTGAATTCTAGATACTTGCTGAGGGGCCCCACTTAGTGAGTAATTTCTAGTTAGAGTAGTTTTATGTTTAGCATTATGTAGTTTTAAGTCTTGGAGTTGGACTATTCCTGCACTCACTGGATTCTATTCCCTATTACTATTCCCACAACTACGACAGGTAGAGTAGTCCTTTCTTGATGAAAATTGAGTTGTGTTTTGCTTAATTGTGAGAGTTTAAATTAGTACTTTATTTTACAAAGAATTCAAGATAATTAGTTTTTATAATTTCATTTCTTGCAACCATATAATAGAGTTACTTCAAACATTTACTTCCTACAACTTCATGTTAGAATGAATTTAGTAGGCACTTAGTGCACGTACTATGCTGCAACATTTCAAGTACACATCCCTAGATCAATATTTAAAAGTGTCTCCATGATAACAAAGTATCTACTTGGATGGAATATTCAATTCCCAAGATGAGTCAAGGACCTAGAGTTATTAGTACCTTTTGTAGAGTCTACCACCTACCATTAGCAACAAGGGTATACATGGTGTTTATATGAATGAATTTTGGTTTTTGATGGAGAGTTAAAGGATAAAAATGCATATAATGTGACTATGGCCATCCTAAGAGAATATTATAATTGAGAGCACTGGGCATGACACAAATAGGTGTGGGTAAAATAATAGGACCGACCATAATAGGAAAAGTGATAATACCTAAGGTTTGTTTAGCTACATTATCAAAGCCACATATAGGAGTATAATTAGGTTTGATTAATGAAATATCTATATTTATCTTGTGTAACAAGTCAATGCTACAAATACTAAGTCACGAGTCATTATCAATTGAATTCTTTCAAATAAGGCTACCATTGATAATGACAACAACCATGAGAGAATCGTGTTGATCTTGAATTTATTTATGAGGAAACTCATCTTGAGAAAACAAAAATTGAGTTTTGGTATCAATCACATTGATGTATTCCAAGATGGAAGTTATATTGTCTTGCTTAGGAGGTGAGACAATCACATTTCTCAAGGCTTCTTGTAGTGCTTCATGATAAGTAGGTTAGTTTGAAGAAGCTCCAAAAGGGATATCTTAGTAGGAGTAGCATGAAGTTGTTCTACTAAATCACACTCCTTTCCAATATTCTGAGGAAGACAAGGTGCAAAGGGGAGCACCAGTTGAGAAGGTTGAAGAGAGGGAGGAATAAGTGAACTTGCATGTTGTCTATTGTTTCTCATGTTATATGTGTGAGAAATTGCATGATAGTTAGGTTGTTGAGAACCTTTTACTACAATGATAAATTTGTGGGGTATCTTGATGAAGATGGACAACCACTTTAGGATTTTCACTACCCAAAACATTGACAACATTGACTTGATCAAGCTCGTGAATGTTCATGGTTTCATCACTAGAAGGGAGAGCATTAAATAAATTAGTAATGATATTATTTTATTCTTCTAAGTTATCCTCATGAGTAGGAAAATCTTTAGGATAGGAATTCATAACTTCCATGAATGCTTCATCTCTAAAAGGAATATCAAGTTAAGGTAAGGTTCTATTAAGAAAGGTATTGATGATGTCCTCCTCTTGCTCTAGAATATCTTAGGATAAGGAGCTTCATCAAGCATGAATGAGTCATTTTTAGATGCAATAGAATAAATGCTAACCATGATATCATGCTTTATCACGGTTGCTTCATGAGGGAGGAAATAGTCAAAATCATTATCTATTGGTTCATCCCAAATATGGAGATCATTGCAAACTTTAGGAGAAGTATAATCATAATTTGTCAAAGCTTCATTCCTAAAGTGAAAATCATGGAAATGGATAGAAGGTAAGGTATCACAAGGGAAATTAACAAATTTTAGCAAGGTATTCTCATGGGGAAACATGTATTAAGAGAAGAGTTAACATCAATATTCAAAACTTCTCCCAAAAGAGAGATATTATTGAAAGAAGGGTTAAAAACATCTTCTTGCACCGATATGGCTTTATGGAGAGGGGGATCCTTAGGAGAGGGATACAATGATAAAAGGGAGGTGAAGCCACTATCACCTTGAGAAAATATATGCATTATAAGACTAATCTAAAAGGAAAACATGAATGAAATAACATGATTTTTTTTTTTGTCTTTTTCACCAATGCACAAACAATAAATGAAAGGATCTTTATGAAATGAAATGATTACTAACTAATGCATGAAATGAAATATTTTGTATTTTTTCTTTATGTTTTGAAACTTGAAAATATGAAAATGAAATGCAAAAATACAATGGATCTATGAGAGAAGTTAAAATGAACATAATTAGATCTAAATTACTAAAAATACAACATTGTAATGCATGTAATGCATACACATTAGATCTAGACACTACATCAAAGTGGAAATGCCATGCAAGGAAGATATAACTACCAAAATCAAAAGAAGGAAATGTTATAAGTCAGGTTCACCGAAATGTATAATATAAAATGGGGATCATGTAAAAGGGCTATGTTCCCTAATTCATAAGATAAATTAGAATGCAAAGCTACCTCAAGAGGAGTATGATCAACACCACTTGAGAGATGCCAATGCAATATCCATTCTTGAGGGGTTTTGATTCCTTTTATTTTTTATGATTGAGAAAAAAAGAGATATAATATTGATATGCAAGAGACTAAACAAGCATAGATATTATCTAAATCAATTTAGAAAATTGACATGAAAGAGGATGGAAGAGGATTTGAATGCAGGTCTAGAAATGGAATAGAAAAAGTGAACATTCAGACCCAAATTTTTGACTATCAAAGTCCGAAATGAGACCTAAGACTTGAAGGTTGTGAACTGACTCCCTACCAAATTTTAATCAAAAATTATAGGTATAGGGAAAAACTCAGTCTTTTCTTGACACTTTCAGATGAAACTTTTATGGAATCTGCAACTTTTCCTATACTGCCCAGATTTTAAAATCGTAGCTCTGTAACATGTTCTTGCAAATAGAAAAATAAGAAGAAAGGTTGGGAAAAGGGGTTTTCCTTGGTCAAACCCCTATTTAGGAATCAAACTTGAAATTAAATTGAAATTGCATAATGAAATATGAAATAGAAGCTAGATCTAAATCATAAATCACCTTATACCTTGATGACACAATGCTTCTTTGGATGTGATCAAAAGTATTGATGTAATATGTTGAACTCCACAAAAACCCAATATGAAATCATGAAACCAAAGCCTTGTATAATGAATGTTGTAGTTTTCCAATAATGCTTAACGATGATGAAGAAGGATTGAAAACTTGGATGCTTGATTGAAGAAAAAATCTTGAACTCCAATTTGCTTGATTGCTCATGAATGCTTGAAAACTTGACAGTGAATTATAACACTTGATAATGGATACCAAAATGCAGAGCAATAAGGGGTTTATTTACTAAATCCATCAATTCGAGGGTTAAAACTCAAGCAATCTGACCACATATCTAGATCTCTTGCTAATACCACATCACAGGGCCCTGAGCCAAATTTGGGGTAAAATATAAGGAGGCATATTAAGTTTGGTGACTAGTCCCAAGTATAGATTGAGTTTGGTGATATGTACTTTGGAAAATGAGCCAAATTTTATACTAAGGGTTCTAGATAGCCAGTAGATACGATATTTCTAGGTACAACTCATTACGAGTTTGGGAGAGCATGAAAATGCCATAAATGGTTAGATAGGTCCTAGAAGGTGAAATGAGTTATTTGATCAGAGGGAGAATAGAGGATCACATTTAGAAATAAGGGATAACCTCAAGTTTTGAACATATTGAGTCAGTCAAGGAATTATAATGTTGATTTGAAGGTCCAATAAGTGTTAGGAGAGCATGATATCAATGTGGGAACCCATATACACTAAAATAGGGCTAAAATGAGCACCTGAATAAGGGTGATTACTTTTTGGGACAATATAATGGGTTACAAGATAACCTTGAGAAAGAAAAACCCCACTCATTACAAAATTTCCATGCAACAGCCTATCGAGAAACCACCTACATGCAACTTGGTAGGAGTCAGTAGGAAAAATCGATCCCATTGATATTCAAACCTTGTCTACTTTAGTGGCCAGTTCCATATTGGGAAGGAAATACTTTCTATGCCGTTAGTACAAAGAAGTCCTAGTGGGAGAAATTGAAGAAAGATCAAGGGATCTTTTGGAATCCAATTGTTAAAACTATAGTAAATACCACACTAAGTAATTTTAGACTAACATCAAGGATGGAAAATTATAAATCACCTGATGGAAGATCAATAGGCAATTAAGTTGGGAGGAATGATGAGCCCCATTTATGTTTCCTTTATTACATACTTTCATACTAGGTTAAACTATATTTTGATGTCATAAACCTTTAGACTATGTGGTTTTGTATCATTTTGATAAGTCCTTTTCTATTTTATGATGACAACCTATCCTACTATGATGATGTCCTTTTTGATAAAAACTATGATCCTTATAAGTATAATATAAATATATATATTCTCATGAAGTATTATGGTAATTATTGTGTTTGAAATATTAACGCATGAACAAAAGATATGTGTGGTACTAACCTTCTAAGTGAAACTAATTGAATAAGTTAGAGAACATCAAGATTTAGCAGGTCTTTTGAACTTGTCAAGGCACGCCAAGCAAGGAGGAGGTCAAAAAAAGTTATGAGCAATAATTTAGTTGTGTCTTTTATGAAGACTTTTTCAAAGAGATTGGAAAATTATTTACCTTCCTAACTAATTTGCATGCCTGATCATAAATTAGATTTAGAAAAAAGATTTGGTGTGAATTATGGTTGGACAAAGTCCACTCTGTTTCACTTTTTGCTATTCCTAGTTTCTAGTTTTCAATAAAAGCACTCTCCCTAGATTTGATGGATTGAGGCAATGACTTAGTTTGTTCTAGTTTTTACTTTCTATAAAGTCTTCCACATTTTCTTCATAAATTGTTGGTTGAGTAATGTAGTGAACTATTGTACTTGTTGTATTTTTTGAGTAATAAGAAATTTCCATCACTTTTGTGTTACTACTATGGCTGAATGACAATATCTTGGATCTTTATCTTTTGAGAATATAGTTGTTAACCAGGAGGAATCATCCAAGGGGGCCCACTTGGTGAGGAATCCTTTTACCTTTTTCATGTAGTTTAATTTAGTCTAGATCTTTAATGCTTTGTTCTTGTTAATTTAGTAGTTGATTGTTCCTACAGTTGTGGAAACAAAAATTTGTGATTGTTCTTATAGCCAAATAAGATCAACACAATTAATTTGGTTAGTTAAAGTATTCTTATTTCAACATTAGTTTAGATTAATTTCTTCCATAGCAATCTATAAAGCAGGTTATTTATGCATTTCCTTTGTAACATTCTATTTAGTAAATTTCCATGGTTAAAGGTAGAGTAGTATGGCTTGATTTCTAGTGCACATACTGTGTTGTCCCATTTCAAGTATACATCATTGGGTTGATAAGTAAATGAGCCTTGATAATATAATATGACAGTTACTAGTTAGGATAAATTTTCCCTCGGTTGAGGCATTATGCCCAATTGTCTAAATATTGTCAAAGTTCAATAGTATGCACGAATAGGGTCAACAAGTCTATTCCTATATGCCTTGCTTCTTCAATTGTGTTCCATGCCACATGGATGCCATGATTGTTAAAGTTAAGTAGGGAAATATTTGAGGGTCCAACCCCACTAGGAATGGATACTACAAAGTGTTCCAAATAATTGACAAATAGTTCCTTTGTCATCTAGGTGTGTTCTTGGGCTACCACCCATGCCACCAACTTGTAACTAACAATGTAATTTCTTATGTGCATCTTTTATTTAAATAATAAAACCTAGGTATATTGGACCTAACTACACTAACACATGCCAAGACAATAATCCACTCCTTTTTCTTTGAGATAAGATGCAAGACACATCTCATTCATATTCTGGAAATGACTCTCATTCTATATTTCTTACCAACTTGCATGATAGTCTCATCATAGTTCAAAATTATACTCAAACCATAATGGTTAAGGTTGTACATTCTTTCTAGGTTGTTTTATAAGGATGCAACAATACAAGGACAAAACATAATTGTTCTATTGGTGTCTACTTCTTGAGTTGTTCTAATTGTCAAATTTGAGTGGTGATGTCTAAAACTTTCCCACATGATCTCCCCGACATGCCATTGCTAAATGAGTTAGGCCTTGTTGTAGCAATTTGGGCAAAAAAATTATTGTAGCTGGCCAATTTTTAGACCGTGGCAAATATTAGCTATGTCCATGTATAATGCACCACTTTAACCTCCTCTTCCGCACTTGAAACTATTCATGGTTACTTCCTCTTTGTCATGGTTTTTCCCATTAGTCATGTCCTCAAACTAGAAGTAGGTATACCCCACTTAGGTGCTACACTCATGAGTCACATGTTATTGTCTTTGATGCTAGCAACTGCAACCTCTATGTCATCTATCATGCACTGTTTAGAGGGGACATAAACAAGGGCAACTTCTCTGTATTGCATGATTGATCATTGTCATCGATGATTTGGACAATAGGATTAATTACTTCTTGTGTTACACAAATATTATCAGCTTTGAATTTTGGTGCACTAACATCTTCATCAAGTTGTGTATCCATGAGTGCACACATGAGTGACTCTAATTATCTGCCTTCTAATTGATCTTCTTCCCTTTCGTCTACATGCCATGGTAATGAGTTATAACTTTCACCCACATTGTTCCTATTATCAATACATGTATTCATAACAATAAGCCTAGTTCTACTTCTTTAAATTGAAGAGTGCATGCTAGCCCATTCATTAATTATGTATGTGTATGCAAATAAATGTATGCATATGTATGCATATTTGTACATATATACACATATATGCACATGTATGTATGTATATACATGTGTGTCTCTATGTGTGTGTGTATCACATAGACACATGAATCTTGTGTGGGAAGCTTCTGCGAGAAGTAGAACATGATGCCATGGGGAAAATAATGCCCAAAACTATGAAAAACCAAACATTTTAGGGCTTTGTATAAATGAATAATAACATATAAACCCATAGCATTGCATGGGAAGAGCAAGGAGAAATGATGGATATATGTTATGTAGAGAGCATGTCTGATAACTAATCCCAAAACTACTCAAAATTTTGGTACATTATTGTATAGCCATTGCATTTCATGACGAAAAACCCAATATTCCAAATAATAATGTATACCCACCACATTTCATGATTAAGCAAAAAGAGATTTATGAGCAGAACAATACAATGTTCTCTTTATTGCACATTCCATGTAATGATTTCATAATATAAAGAGAAAGAAATTGATTCGGTCAAACCTTGGACGACATACAAAAAAAATGATGAAAAATAACATCAAACTACAAGTGAGAATGAGTAGAGGTAATGTTAACAACAAGCTAGACATCTAAGTATATATGAATATGTATTTGTGTATGTGTATATGTATTGGATGAGATAAAAATGTAACTGTGATATGATTAGAGAAATGATAATGATGCTATTTCTAAAATTGGACTTCTACGATGATTACTAACATTTGACTGAAACCACTTTAATTATATGCTAATAACTAATGCACATAGTGAATATAAATATATGAACAACAATTTGATGTATGAAAACATGAATTAAATAGTATATAAGTGTTGCATTTAAGAAATGGCAATGTTGCTATTTTTAAATTTGAACAGTTGTGATTATTAACAAGTGATTAAAAATAACATAATTTGTATGCCTCTGAATAATGCATATACTAAATAGAAACATATGAACAATACTTTGATTTATGAAAAAATCATTTTGTGGCAAAAACCCTTCATGAAATAATTTAAAAAATATAAATACCCTAATTACAAAACATAAAAAATATTTAATTATAAAATGAATTAATAGTAGGCCTACTATCATTATCACTTTAGTGTTATGAAGGAGCTTTCATAAAATCATTCAACATCTTCCAAAAATCGTTCAACATCCCACCAAAACCATTTGACACCCCATTCATAAATATGTTACCACCTGTCTCCACATGGGAAATGACACGTTGCCAATGTTTCATAAGAGCAATAGTTTGATTTATGAAAACAAAAATTAAATAGTAAGTGAATGTTGCATTAAAGAAATGACAATGTTGTTGTTTCTAAATTTGGTTTGATATGCTTATTAATCATATCATAACTGGAAACAATTTAAACTATATGCCTGTAAATAATGCATACAATGAGCACATACGTATTAACAATAGTTTAATTTATGAAAACATAAATTAAATAGTATCCTCAGTTACCAACCTAAATAGTATCCTAAGCTACCAACCCAAACAAGTGCCCTAATATCAAAGATTTGGAGAGGTCGCCTTAGCTCCAAAATGTGCAAAGGATATTCAGTGCAAACAAAAAGAATTTGCAATGAAAATGATGATAGAAATTCTCTCTTATAAAATTATTTAAATGTGGAAATGAATGCATTGATTTGTGGTTGTTCTTTTTGAATTTGAAAATAAAGAGGGAAAGAATTAATCATTTGATAATGCACTTGCTTGCCATTCATTTCTCATTTCTATGATAACTTCATCAATTTAGTTTTGAATTTGATTTTTTCATTTGTTTATTTGTTTCTTGGCGAACCTTACAATAGATACTCTATGTGAAGGTACCAATAGCAATTGGAGTAAATTTATGAAGATATGGTAGGATATGTGGGAGAAATGCATATGAGAGCACATCAAGTTTATAATTAATTGTTGTAACATACAATGCACCAATAACTTTGCATATTTGTACTTAAATAGAATATATTACGAGTTTCAAGCCACTTGTATGTGGTGCTATTTGTAAACATTAAAGTGATTTTTTAAATAAAAAATTTAAAAAAATTATGCAACTTAGTGTGTATTATAAACACATATGTACTTGTAGTTGTTTACTAATGAATGATTATTGATGTATGATGCAATTATGTATTGGGTCATTTGTGTAGTAATTATTGACTAACTAATTGAATTGAGATTTTTTGGGGGGTTAGGTGTGCTAGAATGTATAGTTATTGGGATGCGTTGGTTAGTGTTACTCTTCCCTAATATTATTTCATTGAAGTGAGTTTTTATAAATATAATTAAAATAATAATAATTAAAAATTACAATAAATATATTACAATATTAAATTGGTGACACTTTTTTTAGATTGTAGAAATCGGGTATAACACCCTCTATAAATTGCACTTCTTTTATAAATTTCACTTTTTAATTTGACAGTGACACTGGTGCGACATATCCTCCAATACTATGTGGGCAAGGGAGAGTGAACCTCGACATCTTATACTTATTTAATACTATTGTTAAAAAATAATTATTTATATAATCATAACATTTATAACAACTCTCTAAACAAAGTCAAACATATTTTCATCATTATTATAATAAAGAAAATAAGTTTGACTTTTTAAAAGAGAATTGTTATGAATACTACATCTATATAAATAAATTTATTTTTAACAATAGTAATAAATAAGGGCGCTAAGCAATGTTTTTGATTTTCGACTACAAAATGTGTAGATCATGAAGAATAGATGCTGAAAAATTCACAAAAATCTATTATATTTTCCGTTTTTAAAAATTTAGTCAACTGTCTCCAACTTAACACATACATAAATAAGTGCCACCAATATAGTATTGTAATATATTTGTTGTACTTTTGATGGACGAGCTGCCTAACTTCGTTCAAGTTCTGCTAGGTAGGAGATGCGCATCTTTTTACAAAGCAATCTCACTCAAGTTACCACCTTTATTCCTTCTTCCTTTTTCTCCTGATCTTTACCCCTGTCGATTAAATGAGGTATACGCGTGCATTCGATAAACATGGTTGCAGACGACAGATTGAGAGACATTAAAAGAAGAGAGGAGAAGAGTGGAGGAATGCTCTCGAAATTATAGTTCATCTTATATTGGAGCATTTTACATTCCTTGGTACGTTTCTACTATGCTCATGTTTTATTCATTTTAAATAAGCTAAGTTACAGTTAATGCATATGGTTTCAACAAAGAGGGATTTTGCCAAATTAATAAATTGAAATTGCAACGACCTGAGAAGCATTGCTTTGCGTGAAATGATTTTCAGAGAAATGGGAAACATCGCTGTTTACCTGGTTAAGGAAAGGAAAGACACAATCGTTTATTAGTATTACTAGGTTTTGTTAGCTCTCAACATTCAGTCTCCGAACACAACAGGGCATGACATATGCATGTAGTTGCTTTAGAGGAGTGAATTCCAATATAATGACTTACAAGCTTATGCTTTGATCAACAGAGAGATTTACTCTTTACATGCTTTAGTAGACAATGGTTTTTATAAGGGCCTGTGGTAGGATCCAACCATCACAACTGAGCAGCTCTCCTTTTGCTACTGATTCCAGCCTTTTCTCTTGCTGCCCAATCCCTCGTCTCTCTTTGTCATGCATTTCAACTAGGTTATCTGCATCAGAAGCCATGATCTGCAATCCAATGAATCATTTATCCTGATGATGAACAACGATGTGTGGTACAAAATGTCGATACTGAAAAAAATCTGTACAGAACTGTATCGGAAGCTATATTATTGATGGGAGTTCCGTTCTATATTTTCCCGTTGGCGATTCTTGCCTCGACATGTGACTGGCAAGGTGTCTGGAGGAGTAAGGAGAAGGAAAGAAGGAACTTCTATTCGTTTAGAGCTCAAATCTGAACCGAAGGGGGTCCAGCAGAAAATCCGTTTTTGTTTTGCAGAAATAGGGAAGGTAACGTGCACACAGGTTTCCCCACAAAGTTTTATATGAAATATGTGCTAATCAAACTACTGAAGAAATGGTGGTCATGGGTAGAGGAAAAAACGGGTTGGAGATGTCAGAAGATAGCAAAATGATTAAAAACGTTCAAAATCTGATTGAGGGAGACAGAAATCTTGCTTGCACCATGAGGAGAAGCAAAAGAAAAGGTTTTCACCTCAGCCCAAGTTTTAAGTAATGCATTTTTAGCTAAGTTGCCGGTTTGGATTCTGGTACGGAGGCGGGTTCGAGATTTGGGTTCGAAATTCGTCCAAATTTTTTTGAGTTGGGTTCGGATTCATCCATACAAGAATATATATATATATATATATATCAAAATAATTTCATACACCATTATGCTAATATTAAAGCAACATAGCAAAACACACCACCACATGTATTAACGTTTTGAAAGTCAAGATTGTGGAAGTTCATGTGAAAGATTGTAAATGATAAATCCACAGACCAAGTTACACAGCGGCTGGAAATTGCACCAAGGTAAAGGCAAGAAAAAAATACACAGCAAACACAATACGCAAACCCTGAAACAGTAACCACACAACACAAGCATTTAGTCATATGAAAGATCTAATTGAAGAAAGAACAGTTATATCCCAATTACTAGCATACGGAGCCAAAGAAAAAAACAAGATAATGCTCCATACAAGGAAAAGCACTAAGGAAGGTTCACAATCAGCATTTTCATTAGATGAGTTTTTATCATCTGTCTACTCCTTTATACACAGCAAACTAATACAAGACATGCTGCCAACTAACCATATATGGCAGATACAACATGCGCAGACCTTGGCACAAAGTTTATGGTGCATTTGGAAAGACAAAAGACGTCATTCTCACCAAGAAACACACAAGAATCTTTCATGACTGTACACAGCATTGTATTCACACAAAACTGATGCCCCAAATGATGCAAAGCTTGATATTAACAGAGCATACACATGAAGGAAAACAATATAGAAAATGTCCAGATTAAATCGGGTGAAGGGAGTTAAAAAAACGCTGAAAGCTTTAGGCCACTGGAGGAGGAAGTGATGTCCAAAATGGAGAAACAGATTAACCAGCCGCTGTGTAACTTGGTCTGTGGATTTATCATTTACAATCTTTCACAATCTTTTGCCCCAAATTCGTTCCGGGCTCGCGCGAGCATTTGGAAAATCTCCCAAAGTTGCTGGAAATTCACAATGGGTCCTTCTGAGTGAATTTTGACCGAATTACCTAGTCTGATGCCGATTTTTGACCGAATTTGCACCGTATCCGACTTTGGTGCGAACTGACTTTCGAATTTGGCCTTCAGCAGGCAAATTGGGTAACTTAGATTTTTAGAAATGCATATGCAGACAAGGAAGAAGTAATGGGCAAAAATAAACCAATGAATTAAAAGAAAAGACAAGAAGAGAAGGGGAAAAGTACTATTTTTTTTTGAAATGGAGTACATAAAGAAGGCCAATGATTACAATTGCCATTCTTTTAATACTGGAAGCAAATGCTATTTTCAAATGAGAAAATTTGGTATTCAAAAAAACTGGTTAGGCTGTACAAAATGTGCATGCAGGACAAAAAAAATATTGGAAACGCTAAAAAGATGGCAAAGAAATGTGCAAATCACATTTCAGAATCTTGGACTTGACAAAAACTCAGTAAACCTAAATTTTGACTTGGATCTGGGACGTGGCAAAAACTCACCATATTAAAAAAATACATATATTTGTAAAAAAAAACTTAAAAAACATGCAAGATGCTGAATTCAAAAAACTTGTAGGTGCTTTTAAATTTTTCTCTTATTTTTGAACCATAAGAGTAGTGCACTGCACATCAGACTGCCCTTTATGGTCGGTTGATTAATCAATTATTATCATCATAGAAAATAACAAATCTATATACATATTTTTAATTTTTTTCTCCTCAACTAGAGCTCCTCAATAACTATGCCCTTGCTCTTGAAAGAATGAAATTTAAGTATTCCTAGTCTAGTATACAAGAAAACACCTTTTCACTCTACATAATTGATACAAAACCAGAAATAACAGCAAATAACAGAGATATGCTACCTAACCTGATCTATGCAATTGCTATCAAATACAAGTGCTGGGAAATTATTATTGTAACTTGAAAGATTGCAGAAAAGAAAGCTGAAATGGAACATATGCACTTTGATTTTGGCAAGCCTGGAACTGGAATTGGATTGGGAGAACCCAGAACTGCCTCTGGTAAAAGATAGGACAGCGTTGGGGCAAAATTGAGATTCTAAGTGATGCTGCTGCATAGCTAGGAGCCTAAACCCCTCCTGGGTACACATATCTTTATCTCTGCGTGCTCAGCAACTCTAACAAGTTATTCGCCTCTAGCTTCTAGTCTTTTTCCTGCTTGCAAAATGATGATATCTGATGCAAGGAATGCAAATGCCCGAGCTGAAGTTTGGTAGACAAGGGGAAAAGGCTGTGCTGTTTAGGGGACAGTCATAGTAGTGTATGAGATGTGATGGAACTCAAGAAAGGTAATGGACAAGACAAAAGGAATGCAAACAAGGGAAACTTAAGGGATAAAGAGTTGCATATTTGAGGCAAGAAACTATGACAGCAGTTTTGATTATTGAAAGCAAGGGAAATGGGGATCTATGGCTCTCAAGTGGTGAAGGGAGAATGCGAAACTATGCACAAAAAGGAAAGAGGAAATAGAGTACACAAGAATCATGGTGGAAATATGGTGAAGTTGGCCCCAAACTTGCAGACTTCAGACTTGTAATTTGTTGCCCCTGATCTATTAAATGGCAATGTATTGTTCATCTTGATATTCTTTATGTATCATTCTTCAAGTGCATCCATTAAGAGGGGCCATCTACTTTTTCCCTATTTAGAAGTTGATGTATGAGACACCTTATTATAGTGTATAAAAAGTTTTTCCCAATACATTCAATTTTGTGCAAGCACTCATTTATTACATTTTCTTCATGTAAAAATAAACTTCGTCTAGATAGTGCATAGTCATACTATCAAAGCTATCGTCTGATCAGATGATATAAGGATGGATTTAATATATGAACGTTTGGGCTCAATATGAATATGATTATATTATAAGTATCAAGAGTATGCATGGCTTCTTACACCTAGACGATAATATGGTTTAGGATCCTATAATGTTCTTATAGAGATTTTTCACTTCCCCCAATAATTATGCTTGCCATCAGCATGCTTTCTGGAACAACACACAATCATAGAGCTATTATAATAACCTGAATGTACTCATATGTGAATGACAATGCAGTATCAAATGATGATTGATTGATTGAAAATAAAGTAATTATAAAGGAGACGAAGGCTCCTTAAATAGGGAATTACAAAGACGATGTTTCTAAAAGAAACAATCTTTAATGGAAGTAGAAATAGAAAGATACTAAACTATCTAATCGACACACAAAAACTAGAAAGTTGCTTACTAACCTAACTAGACTAATTAAAAGACTTGAATGATCATTATAAGCTAAATAATACGATATTATTATATTGACCATTAAAGGGATAGGTCCTTGTTCTCAATAGATAGATAGAAGTATTTTCGTGCCTCCTATTACCCATAATATTTGGACACGAGGAATCAATTTATTAACTAACTACCTTACATAAGATTTGATAGAATCTGCACATCATTTGACCATGAATGCATATAAGGATAATTCCTCCTCAGAATGTTTTGTGACATGAGCCTGCTGCTGAGACCCTCCTTGGTGGTGCAAAATTTCTGGATTTGACCAAGTTTAACATAATCCTTCCAAGATGATGTTGGGTAACAAAGCTATCCCTCACTTTATCTACAGATACCGAGATCAACTTCTCAAAAACTTCGATTTTTGTTGATAAAAAAATCAGCAAAAAAACTCTGAAACTGGCAAAATTGTCAAACAAAGCTGTTATAAAATAGCACCATATTTCTTTGGAAAAATCATCAAACCTTCTATGCAATGCTGAGATCACACATGATTTTGTGAAAAAATCATGAAAACTCCAATACATTTGTAGGAACATTGTTCATCATAGAAACCCTAGGTGTGACCCAAAACAATCTGCAAGAAAGCATGATTTAAAAAAAAATATCTTCTAAACATTTTGTCCAAGATGGAAAACCATGATTTTGTGAAAAAATGGTCAAAAACCTTCTGCAATTTGCCACAGCAAATAAAATCACGATTCAAAAAATTTTTGGAAAAAAATTCTAGGTAGATTAAAAAAACTTGTCAAAAAAATTAACCCGCTTTGATACCATGAAATGATGATCAATTGATTGAAAATAAATTAATTACAAAGGAGACAAAGACTCCTTAAATAAGGAGTTACAAAGATGATGTTTCTAAAAAAAAAAATTGTTACCGAAAAGCAGAAATATAAAGATACTAAACTATCTAACAAACACAGAAAATAGAAAGTTGCTAACTAAACTAACTAGACAACTTAAAAGACTTAAATGACCATTGTATGCTAAATAATACAATATTATTATAATACAGTAGATAATATCTAGAGTAGGAACCATGAGAGGATCGATTATATCAATTTTGTTTACCTGTTGAATTTCTATTACCTGCAGCAGTTTGGTTTCCTTGAAGAATTTGTGTCATAAACATTAATTCAATTAAAATCTCCCATCATTTATATTTTCTGTCATATTGGTTTCAATCTGCCAAAATGTGATTCTTTGTTTAGAGTGTGTGAATAAATCCTGAGCAGCTTTGGAAAAACTATTGTACTTTCTATCTCTTCAAGGAGCTCCTTTTCAATACTGAGAAATGTGTTTTGTTTTCTTCTTGTCTTGTTTATTTCAGTGATTTCAAAGTCTTATGCATTAGATATTCCATCAATCACTGCAGAATCTACTGATAATATTTACTTTTAGAACCTGAGCTTGTTTTGCTCTTCACCTTCTTTCTCTAGTTATTTTACAGGTCTGTTGCCACTAAATGTAGGGTCCTCAAACAATATTGCCAAAATGGCTTGGAGGCGAGAAAATCTACGTTGCCGGCTGATTTCAGCAAGATCAATTGAGGAGACAGGGCTAGATTCTCTTTTTTATGGGGATGGTTTCTCATATTATCCTCCCTTTTCAGCAATTCCAACCTCTCGGGAGGGCTGCAGCACCACCTCAAGAATCAACAAGAATACAATTACAAGTAGGGGTGCTCACCTTGCTAGACAAGGTGCCTACCAAGATATACATTTCTCACACAAACAGAGTTTAATTCCAGATCACGAGGATAAGAAAAACTTCCTCGGTGACAATTCTCAACTGCGATGTAGTTGGGACAAGGATGATGCTTTTGAGAATGAACAGTTAAAGACGGGTAAAATAATAGCTGGAAGAAACCGTAGTGCAAATGGAAGATTAGATAATTCATCAGAGAAAACTGAAGAACAGGTAAATAATCATTCAAATTCTGCACGGAAGGCTGAAAATGTTTGCAGCACAATTTTGCCCGTCCACAAAAAATATATCAAGAAAAACAGTTCCTTTTTATCGAACAAAAGGAAATTAAAGAGAAAACCTCATCAGATAAACTCATATTTGCAAGATAAAAACATAGAAGAAAATTTAGATAGCCCTTTAAATGAAGTGCTTGATGATGACAGAACCACCAAAGAGGAGTCTGTAGCCGAGGAACAGGATGTAAGATGGAAACGCACTTTGATCACTAATAAAGTAGACAATGCTGGAATTTCATTGATCTCTCCGAATTATAAGAATGCTCACGGTTGTGAAAAAACAGTGCATGGATCTAGGGATCTGATAGTAAATGACGCCTTGCCTGCACACTCGATGATTGGATGTGAGAAATCTGTTCTTAAATTTGATGCACAGATGTCATCATCTGAGTCTCCGTCAGATGATTGCATAGATAACTCACTTGACCAAAATGGAGATGCTCTTTCATTGGAATCATCTACAGGTGGTAGCCAGAATGAGATAGGTGCAGGTTTACGTCTAGCAAGTGACAGGGAAAAGTTGATTGCAAAGGAAGAAACAGAGCAACTTCTAAACAGAATGGATGCCAATGTTACATCTGGCAGGAATTCTCTACCAGGTGCACGAACAAGGTGGATGCGGCTGAAGAGTAAAATTAACTTTGTTAATAAGGGAGATGCAGGAAGTATTGGGGCAGCAGCATTTGAAGGTGTTAGAACTTTATCATTAGGAAAACGAAAAGGTAGAAAAGGGATGGAAGCATTGCTTGTGAGACAGGACAAAGGATTCATTAGCTTTATCCAAGACCTGTATGTAGCCTGCTTGAAGGTCAGAATCCGTACTCTTTATTCTGCCATCACGTCTTCCTTATGTTTAAAATGCTCATCTTCCATTCAAATTAAGACCTTTGGCCTTCTTGTTTTTTAATTTTTTTTTTAATATACTTCTTGCTGATGAATCAGTTCTTGTTCTAAGTTTCCCCATTTAAAATATGAAGTTTCTTCATTTTCTTTCCACCTTGAATAATTTGTAATATCTGGTGTCTTTGTGCTACAGCTCCCTATTATTCACTTCTTAATAGGCGTCTTCCTTGTTCCAGTTGTTCTTGGGCTACTTTTCTCACCTTTATACTTGTTGGATATTGATGGACTGAGTTTCGATGGAGTAATGAGTAAAGATCCAGAGGATGGCTCTATAGCATCAACCAGACATCAGTGTTTTGCTTTATTGAATGTATTTCTTTATGCGTAAGTGTTACTTTTGGTAATGAATTGTTGATGAATATATCTCTTATATCTTCATGCCAAGGGTTTTGTGAAATATATTAAATGCTATTCACAGCTTTAACCTATTTAAAAAGCACAAAAATGTAAAAAACCTATTCTAACACCTTCCCACATTCAATATAGTAAAAACCTCTACAAAAGATAAATTAAAAGCAAACAGGAGAGAATGCCTACATGGATTTGTAGTCAGATTAGGAGGGTCAATGCGTCAACACTTATGAGAAAATCTCATCTCTTATGTCTACTTTTGGATTTCATTTACCTAATTTATCAAATATTCAAGTGAAATGGATGAAATTTACCTAATGTCTAAAGATGACCTACTCATTCTGTTAAGGCCACCTTCATGCCACAATTAACACTTTCCAATTATGGTTTCATGCCTAACAGAGATATAACTATTCAATTATGTTCTTTATTGTTATACAATCAAATAATGGAAGTTAGCTGAAGTTCAAAACTTACATGATATAATAATAAAATTGTGAAACATATTTGTTTTATGGATGAACCCAAACAAACCTTACTCCAATATTTTTTTTGGCAGAACCAGCAAACTTGAACTAGAACTTGAATTAGGATTGGCAACTTAGGGTTTAGGCCAAAATCTTATGTCTCCAATAATGAGCTATGTTTCAACCCTTTTCATGGTCATCTGTCTTATTTTTGGTGTCTCTAGTTAGTATTTTTGTCATCGTTTGTAGACTTGGACTTAGGCAAGCCCAAAATTCCCGACTTGGCAAAAACTTGACAACTTAAAAGAAAACTTAAATTTCTTAAAAAAAACACTTTTTGTTTGCAAAATTCAATTACAAAATGTATAAAATGAATTCTAAAAATCACGAGGAAGTTTTTTCTATTAAGTTTGATGCTTGAACACATGGATTACAAAATTGCATCATCATGCAAAGCTGGATAGAATAGCTAGCCACTAGCTGATAGCTATGATGAATTTATGATCATTTTCTTTGAAAATTATCATCATAATAGGCAAGTAAAAAATTATAAGATTGTAGAATTTCCCCTTCCTTGTTCTAGTGAAAATTGGGTAGTAGAGGGTATGGTCCGTGCACTTGGTTGTGGCTCCTTGCTTGGCCTAAAAATTGTGCCTATGGCTTCACCTTGCTATTAATGGAAATGCCACCTTGTGCTATATCAATGCCATCTAATGATGATCCAATCTCCTTTAGCCACATCCTCCATGACTTTGTCTTTTGAAATCAATAGTCTCATCCTTTGTGAATAGGGAGGGCTAATTCTCTTGCATGGTCTAGTCACTATAGGGATCAATCTCATCCAAATTAGTGGGTTGCACTAAATTGTCCTCCAACTTGTGTGAAAATGAAGGTTGTATTCCATCAAAACTAGATCATTGAGGTGTTGTTGAGCCAATTTATTTTGCTTCATTGTGTGAATGGCGTCAAACAAATTCCATTTTTTCTCATCACAACCAAAAGCACTACAAGGTTGAGACAAAATTTGGAGGGCAAACTTTTGCAGATTTGGGGTATTTCCACCCCTATCTTCCAACCAAGAACCTACCAAAAGATATTCAAGAATTTGTAAATAAGCAATATTCTATTAATAATTGTAATTTGTAACTTGCAAGATATAAGGCTTCACTTTTTCTTACTTGGTGTTTGATGTGAATAGGGACAAGTTGATATCCCTATAAGATAGTCCTTAATCTTCAAGCATTTAATCAAGTGGAAAGTTGCCTTGCATAGGGACGCATGAATGTCCTTGAATTTGAACTTGAACCTGTCCATAGATTCCTTGTTTTTAAATCTGGACTCATCCATGTCCCTGCTTGATGAAGGCTTGATCTTGAATCCTCTAAGTCTCCTTCTTGAATGTATCAAGTTCCTTATTTCTCACTTGGTGCTTGATAGAAGAACATAAGTGTTAACAAGTGAAAAATTGTATCTCAAGATAGTGGATTGCGCCTTCTAAAGACCAACATATGATTTATTAATTGAAAAATGTGTGTATCTAGAGAAATGTGCATCCATCTTAAGGAGTGCATGCAAAGTTTGAAGTTTGAGATTGCTAGCCAATAGACTAGTGTGAGCCACTTGAAAGGAAGACAAACTATCGAAAAAATAAAAACAATATAGAAGCTATATAATAGTGTGTGCTCCATTGGAGGGTGACATTATTAAGGTTTTCAAAATAAAATGCTAACTGCTAATTCTACTTTAAGAATAACCAATTGCATGAAATCCAAGTTTTATTACAAATCTTATTTTCTAATACTAAAACTAAAAGTGAAACCTTATATCTTATTTTCATATATCTCCTCTCTAATTTGTCATCACTCCTTATCACTCCACACCTTATGTCTCCCATTCACGTGACAACACATCTCCTTATAACTCCCGTTTGCTGCCCACGTGTAAGCTCCCTTATGCCTCCCGTATTCCTTATCTCTCTAGTAGTATCCCCAACTTCTGTATTGCTTTTATTTTTTTTGAAAGTTTGTCTTCCTTTCAAGTGGCTCATAGTAGTCTATTGGCAAGCAATATCAAACTTCAAACTTTGCATGCACTCCTTAAGATGGATGCACATTTCTCTAGATACACATATTTTTCAATTAATAAATTCAATGTTGGTCTTTAGCAAGGGGCAATCCACTATCTTGAGACACAATTTTTTAGTTGTTAACGCTTATGTTCTTCTATCAAGCACTAAGTAAGAAATAAGGAACTTGATACATACAAGAAGGAGACTTAGAGGATTCAAGATCAAACCTTCATCAAGCAGGGACATGGATGAGTCCAGATTTAAAAACAAGGAGTCCATGGACAAGTTCAAGTTCAAATTCAAGGACATTCATGCGTCCCTATGCAAGGCAACTTTCCACTTGATTAAATGCTTGAAGATTAAGGACTATCTTATAGAGATATCAACTTGTCCCTATTCACATCAAACACCAAGTAAGAAAAAGTGAAGCCTTATATCTTGCAAGTTACAAATTACAATTATTAATAGAATATTGCTTATTTACAAATTCTTGAATATCTTTTGGTAGGTTCTTGGTAGGAAGATAGGGGTGGAAATACCCCAAATCTGCAAAAGCTTGCCCTCCAAATTTTGTGTCAACCTTGTAGTGCTTTTGGTTGTGATGAGAAAAAATGGAATTCATTTGATGCCATTCACACAATGAAGCAAAATAAGTTGGCTCAACAACACCTCAATGATCTAGTTTTGATGGAATACAACCTTCATTTTCACACAAGTTGGAGGACAATTTAGTGCAACCCACTAATTTGGATGAGATTGATCCCTATAGTGACTAGACCATACAAGAGGATTAGCCCTCCCTATTCACAAAGGATGAGACTGTTGATTTCAAAAGATAAAGTCATGGAGGATGTGGCTAAAGGAGATTGGATCATCATTAGATGGCATTGATATAGCACAAGGTGGCATTTCCATTAATAGCAAGGTGAAGCCATAGGCACAATTTTTAGGCCAAGCAAGGAGCCACAACCAAGTGCACGGACCATACCCTCTACTACCCAATTTTCACTAGAACAAGGAAGAGGTAATTCTAAAATCTTGTAATTTTTTACTTGCCTATTATGATGATGATTTTCAAAGAAAATGATCATAAATTCATCATAGCTATCAGCTAGTGGCTAGCTATTCTATCCAACTTTGCATGATGATGCAATTTTGTAATCCATATGTGTTCAAGCATCAAACTTAATAGAAAAAACTTCCTCATGATTTTTTAAATTCATTTTATACATTTTGTAATTTAATTTTGCAAACAAAAAGTGCCTTTTTAAGAAATTTAAGTTTTCTTTTAAGTTGTCAAGTTTTTGCCAAGTTGGAAATTTTCGGCTTACCTAAGCCCAAGTCTACAAACAATGACAAAAATACTAACTAGAGACAACAAAAATAAGACAAATGACCATGAAAAGGGTTGAAACATAGCTCATTATTAGAGACATAAGATTTTAGCCTAAACCCTAAGTTGCCAATCCTAATTCAAGTTCTAGTTCAAGTTTGCTGGTTCTGCAAAAAAAAAATATTGAAGTAAGGTTTGTTTGGGTTCATCCATAAAAAAATATGTTTCACAATTTTGGAGGAATACGGGGATACTAGTAGAGAGATGTGTAAGCTATATAATAGTTTGTGCTCTATTGGAGGGTGACTTTATTAAGGTTTTCAAAATAAAAAGCTAACTGCTAATTCTGCTTTAAGAATAACCAATTGCATGAAATCCAAGTTTTATTACAAATCTTATTTTCTAATACTAAAACTAAAAGTGAAACCTTATATCTTATTTTCTTATATCTCCTCTCTAATTTGTCATCACTCCTTATCACTCAACACCTTATGTGTCCCATTCACATGACAACACATTCTTTTTATAACTCCTGTTTGCTGCCCACGTGTAAGCTCCCTTATGCCTCCTGTATTCCTTATCTCTCTAGTAGTATCCCCACCTTATCTCTCATTGGTTGTTCCGCTGCCACATTTGTCCTCCTTATACCTCCACGATGTAGCCATGCATAGTCCCCGCTAGTTCTGATCCCCAACACGCAGGCCCCTCTGTTTTTGACCATCGCGTATGACACCCTTATTTCTAGCATAAGAAAAAGGAACTTACTTGGTGTTTGTAAATAAGCAATATTCTATTAATAATTGTAATTTGTAACTTGCAAGATGTAAGGTTTCACTTTTTCTTACAAGGCAAAAGGAACTTGATACATTCAAGAAGGAGACATAGAGGATTCAAGATCAAACCTTCATCAAGCAGGGATGTGGATGAGTCTAGATCTAAAAACAAGGAGCCCATGGACAAGTTCAAGTTCAAATTCAAGGATATTCATGCGTCCCTATGCAAGGCAACTTTCCACTTGATTAAATGCTTGAAGAATAAGGACTATCTTATAGGCATATCAACTTGTCCCTCTTCACATCAATTTTCCATAAGGATCAAATAGGATTCAGTTCAAGGACATGAAGATTTACAAGTCTATGATCAATAGAGAGAAACTTGTCACTTCAAGAAAATTGAGATATCAATATCAATTTCAAGGACAAGTTCAATGAGAGAATTTCCTACAGGAAGAGGATTAAGAAACAAAATTGAAACAAGGATCAAAGATGAGCAAGTTGAGGTGGTGTCCAGTCATCATTCAACCAATCAGAGAACTCCAAGTTGACATCTCCAAGATCATCCAATCAAAATCATTCACAAATGGACATGTGGAACATATTATTTCCTCATTGGTTCATCCTCAAGGGGATATGGAATGTAATTTTCTCACTGGCCCATAGGGTGGTGCCTCATTATCATTGGTTATGTATTTAATGATTGTAGCAACCCTATTTAGCGTTTTCTTTTAGTTAATCTCGGCCATTGATTTCATATTAATCCCGACCGTTCGTTGTAATTGGGGATCTTATATAAACCCCACTCCTATCATTTGTAGAGAGAGAATTGTTGAAATTGTTTTTGATTATGGTAAAAACAGGTTTTGAAGGGGCCTCAAAACCCTTTACACTCAGATTTTGGAGGGAATCTGGATCCCAAACAAAGAGAATCGCTGCATAAGATTGATCATTTAAAACCAGCAGCCCAGAACGAAAAAACAAACAACAGCTACTAAAGATAAGACACTTAGATCCCAACTGCCCAGAAAATAGGCCTAAGCCTCACATCATTTAGTTTGCTGGAGAATTACATCTCCCCAAACAAATATCTAGGGTTTTAACAAGGAACCCAGAAACCTCAACACCACCGTCATAGGGTAAAATAGCCCCAAAATCTGCCTTTAACCATAACCAAAAACCCTCAGCCATGATGGGCCCTTGAAAATTTTCAGCATTCATTTGCAGACTCCTACCAGCATCCAGCAAAGCAACAACCCCCAAAAAATTTAACAGTTGAGACACACAGATGCCCTCAACCGCATCTTTATTAAGACATCTAGTACTCAGAGCCATAATGATCTGCATCAAGGAGCTAGCTCTATGATTACCTTCAACATCATTCCACTTGGTACTAGGCCTAGAAGGAATAAAATCCCAAAACCACAGACCTTCCAGCACCAAAGGCATGTCCCCAGCACTAAATTGGCATCCCAAAACAGTCCTCTCCGCCCAGTTAAACGAAGGGTCATCCTCCAGCCAGTTCCAAAGCTCCATCATGTAGTTCAAAGAAGGAAGAAACCACTCGTAGCTACTAGCCTCCACCCAACGACCACTATCCACCTCTATAGGATGGGCTTCCACCTCAATAGGATCTTCCCCCTCTATAGGATTCGGGGAAGAAGAGAACAAAAGCAGAGAAGGACTCTTCCTCCAAGAAACCACATGAAAAAATCCCACCTCAATAGGGATGTACTCCCCCTCAATAGGAGTATTGCACAGAGGAAAAAAGCCGGAGAAAGAATAGTCCTTGCACCAAATAAAATCATAGGCCAAGGGAGGGACAAAACCAACCATGACAGGAAACAAAATAGAACGGGAAGAGACAATCTCAGCCTTAGTGAAGTCCAGCCTTCTGGCAATAGCCGCGAAGGGAAAGACCTTACTGCACAAAGGATCCTCAGACCCCCAGCAGAGCATTTCAAAGTTTAAACACCTAAGAAGCTCTTCCTCACGAATCCTACTCCCACTTCCACGAAGCAGGCAAAATAAACAAAAAACATAAAGCCCAAAAAGAGAGGAGAAGACAAAGCATGGTTTCCCCACCTCCTTAAGCTCCGGGAAAGATAGGGACCACCCAAGAGACTGGCCTCCAACAATGTTGGAACATATATCCTTTGAAACATGTAGAGACTGGCCTTCAACAATGTTGAATTTGTTGCTGTAATTCTATCAAAGTAATTGCTAATTGATTGTTGGTCTTCATGGTGGATTACTTGTGTTCTTTGGAGTATTGCATGGTTTCTTCATTTCCTCACTTAGATTATGATTTTATTTCATGTTGAATAGAAGTAGTAGTTAAATGAAAGATATTGTTGAATGATGATTAGTGGTGGAGTTAGTGTCCATACTTTTTGGTACTTGCTGATTGTAAGTAACCGTGCAAGGATAATCTGGGCCTAAGTTGCAAGTGCTTAACTTCTATTGGAAATGTTCATTTAGATTGTGCCTTCACAGGGTATTTGAATGAGTATTGATAATGTGAAAACCATTCCTGCATCCTTACAAGCTAGCACCCTCCTATGCCTAGTTGACACGGTGAAGCAAGGACTAGTTAGAGGCTCACCCCATCATCAACATTGTCTTACATTCTTAGAGTTAGATATAATTTCTAAACCCTTTCTCCTTGCAATTTGTTTGGTTGGAAGTAATTTGAAGTAGTTGATATCCATTGAATGAATAGCGTAAGTTCCTTTGTGATAACCAGCATATCACATCATTATAATTGAGTTGAAGTCCACATTAAGAAGGAGCCTTGGGGTTGTCTCATTTCATCAGACAACCCATATACATTGTTTAGCATATGAGCTTCCTTATTCAAGGGAGGATTTAGTATTTGGTGTTTCATCTTGAAACATTAAGTGTTTCATCCTATATGTTGTAGTGACATAAAACTCACATCGACAGGTGAACCCCAAGAGGAAGTGATCAATATTATTACTTAAGCAATATCAACTATTGCTAATAGCCAACACTGATTAAGGCAAGTGAATAATGAACTATCATTTAAACCACAGGTACAAGCTAATTGGTAATATATATAATTAAGTTGCCAACAAGAGTTCGATTTAGTGAAAGGATCAATGCACACACATACACAGGCTGTAGGGAATAGGATGATTGCCGAGTATTAATAGTAACATTAATCAACTAGAAGCACATCTGTATTATGAGATCACTATCAATAATAAGAATAGCACTAGAGAGATTACAACCATTGTGATTAGAATATATGACTAATCAATTAACATATGCAAGATGTGGTGTGGTTAGTTTTGAAGGAAGGTCTTTACTAAGAGACATGAGGTGTGTCTCTTCCAACGTGTCTTATCATCCTCAACTTAAGATATAAGATAGCAATCCTATCATTCTTTCAATCAGCATTCAATATAATCAAGTTTCCTTTCAAGCAAATAAAGATCAATAGCGATTTGAAGAATCATACCAGCGAACAGACTTGGGAATAGATCATTGAATACAATCTCACTCCTTTCACTGATTGGAGATCAAAATAAATAGCAGTCGATCCTCAGAGCAGCGTACAATACTGGGAGCATATCAGCGAATAAGGAGGGAGTACAGCATCAAATATCTCTCCCTTCTATCCAAACATCCATATCTGATCGTCCTTTGTGACATTCAGACATAGAATAAGTTCTCTCTTCTATCAAAATATCCATAACAGTTCATCAATTGAGATATTCAGAGATTGAATTATTTGGACAGCAAAGTATCCAAGGAATACGTAGCCCTTCTCAAATGACATCAAATCAGATTTAAGGGAACAGCAGATCAGATTTAGCTGATTGGAGGAATCCTCATTACAAATAAGAATTTATATCAGTCAAAAAATAGGATTTGAGATCAAGTACATTCTTAATTTGAATGCTGTAATTCCCAGTATGGAATTAAGGCAGAGATTATACATCTTTGAAGGTTAGTATATATTGTTAGATATAAATGACATGCATTTGTGAGGATGGATACGCCAAAGAATAGGGTATCCATAAGGCCTGGGAAGAAATACATCTCTTCCCAAGGATTATAAGGATAAGGATGGATATACCAAAGTATAAGATATCCATAAGGCCTTAGGAAGAGATAAGGCATAATGAGATGGTGAAATAGCTTTGAGGACTGTTCTAGGATGGCCATAAAGGCGACTAGAGCCCCAGATTGTCCTTACCCAAAGAGCTAAGAAGCTGATTACGATCTCTTCCCAAGGATTAGGTGGGAAATAGGATGGGAAATAGATACTCTTTATTTTCTTTTATGATTATATATATGTTTTGTACAGAATTTTCTAACTCATGTGCAAGTTCATTTATCAAAGCTTATCATAAAACAAGACAATACTTAATACAGGAGAAGGGGACATTACACCTCACCCGAAACATGCTTGCCGAGTCTGAGTCTCATAACTATGGACTCAATGACTTGTTGATTTTGCAAACTATGCTTTTTGTAGGGCCAATGAAATGAGCTTTCAAATGCATTTGGTAAGGGGATGAGTAGAGTTTAGATGACATAGAAAAGGTGAAAGCTCATCAAATTATGAAAAATGTCACTTAGTACAAAGGGGCATGCCTATGTGAACAATGATAAATTTCATGCTATAAAATATGCTGATCCATAGATAGTTATGTGCTTGATATAAGAACATAAGCGTTTACAAGTGAAAAATTGTGTCTCAAGATAGTGGATTGCTCCTTGCTAAAGACCAACATAGAATATATTAATTGAAAAACGTGCGTATCTAGAGAAATGTGCATCCATCTTAAGGAGTGCATGCAAAGTTTGAAGTTTGAGATTGCTAGCCAATAGACTAGTATGAGCCACTTGAAAGGAAGACAAACTTAAAAAAAACAAAACAAAACAATACGGCAGCAATATAATAGTGTGTGCTCTATTGGAGGGTGACATTATTAAGGCTTTCAAAATAAAAAGCAACTGCTAATTCTACTTTAAGAATAACTGATTGCATGAAATTCAATTTTAATTACAAATCTTATTTTCTAATACTAAAACTAAAAGCATGCAACCTCTAGTTAATTTGCAGTTTGAATTTATTACGGACTATGATCTTTAAATATCTAACTCTAGGCTCTAAATAGTGAAAACTTAAAAATTGCATGGGCTCCTTGTGCTAAAAATATAGACCACTATGAATAGTATGGGGCCATGGGCTATACATAGCTCTAACTAAAACTTGCAAAGCCCAAAATATGCTCTTCTTTTTGAAAAAGGTGATGGTTAAAAAATATGACACTATTTTTAGCATATGCTAAAATATTCTTATGGATGGGCGACTTTAAATGCCTTTGATGATTTTGTAGCTTTTTGCTTCGTGCATGGATAACACCTTAAAAATCCTCTCTGACATGTTGAATCCTTTGATAGGTGTACACTTTTGCTTTACATACATATTAATGCACTAGAAAATAGACTTGTATGTGCACTTTTGATTTCCTTTGTACATATGCTCAATTCATCACCTAGTGCACACTTGTGAACATAAATTTTGAAATTTGAAATATCCTTTTGGTGAGGTGTGCACTTGTACCCCAGATTTTCTCTTGATAACTCGACTTGAATACTCACTTCATGAGGTGTACACTGTTAGTATTTTTCAGATTCACCTAGAAATGAACAAACTATAGAAGTCCTCCAAACACTAAGCACAGGATAAAATATAATATGCACAAGCAAGGAGAGATAGTACCCGAATTTAGGTTCTGAATTTGTCTTCAAATCAGTGCCTTTATTTCTCCAAGATGTAGGTGCCAAGTCAGCCCACTTAGGGCTTCTACAGTGCCACCAATCTGTTCTTACTTTGACCTAGAATCAGACCAAGAACAATGTAAGATCTGCCCTAGAATCCTCACTTAATTCTGCTGCAATTAGGGCAGAGAATTCGCTGCTGCCTTGGACTGAGATTTGCTCCTTAATGGTGAATTCGCTGAGGTGAATTCACTGCCTCCTCAATGGTATTCTCTGCTACCTTAATGATGTTCGCTGCTTCTTGATGCATAGCCGAACTGCAGTATAGAACGCTGAGGAAGTTCGCCACTTTGTAGGGCATCATTCTGCCCTAGTTCCCCATTCCTAGGGCAGCAGCTGTTTGCCCTAGGTCTGTGTCTTCCCTAGTTCGCCATTCCTAGGGCAGTAGCTTTTGCCCTAGGTCTGCTTCTGTCCTAGTTCGCCATTTCTAGGGCAGCAGCTTTTGCCCTAGGTCTGCTCCAATTTCGCCCTTTAGGGAGGGAAGCACGTTATGTTTTTGGTGCTTCTCTCCCTTTGATCGAACACCTTTATATATGCTGTGAAACCACCAATAAGGGGGCCGACTTGGTCCCTAAAACCAATTAAATATTACAGCCAAGAGGCCGACCTTGGGCCCTTAATTAATTCAACCAACATATAAATTGATGATAAACAATAAATAACAAATATTGCCAATATTTATTATTATTATTTAGCATATCGATTTGCTCAAGTAGAGGATGTTTGCCATAAAGGCCATAAAACTTAACACTCCCTCTTGGACTTGAGGCAAAGATCAACTCATAGCTCTCCCTCTATCAATCCTTGATAGAGATGCCAAAAACATAATCAATATGGATTACTTATCCAATAGAATCATGGATCTCATATCTATGATAGGTAGAACACATATGTTCTTACATCATTTACAACCATAGATTTCATATCCATATGAAAATCATGGTAACAAGATGTTTACCAACCGGATGTGGATTTCCTAAATCCATGAGTCTCCGAGACTCAAAACATAACAAAAATGGATTCCTAATCCAAAGATTCCATAGATCTCTCATCTATGATAGTAGATCTCTATCTACAAGATATAATGAGAACACAACTGTTCTTCATAAACCATACATCTCATATTCATATGAGAGACATCATATCATATGATGCTTACCATCCAAATGTGGATCTCCTAGATCCTCTGGTCTCCATGACCCAAGAATATCAGTCTATGATATTCATGATAACAACCATAAGTGATATCAAGTCCATGATATCAGATATTTCCAATTAATTTTTGAATTTCCTAAATCCACTAGTCACCTTGACTATTTTTGAATATCAAGTCCATGATATTCAAGGTAGTATCAAGTCCATGATACTTACCAAACACAAGTTATCATCAAATCCAATTTGCGAATAACTTAGATCCTGAAGTCCTCTTGACTTAGCCAATAGAATACCAAATCCATGATATTCATGGTATGATGTATACCATCCAATTTGTGGATAACTAAATCTACGAGTCACCAAGACTCAAGAAATGTCAAGTTCATGACATCATACCAACATCAAGTCCATGATGTTAAGAGCATTGGTCTAACGAATATCAAGTCCATGATATTCACCAAGTGCTCGGAGCAATGCTCTTTTGACATCAAATTGATGATGTCTCACCAATTGCTCGGAGTAATGGTCTTTTGACATCAAATCCATGATGTCTCACCAATTACTCAGCAATGGATCCCTGATCCATGCGAATGTGGATCCCTGATCCACAAGATATCAAATCCATGATATCCTCGAGCATTGGTCTAACGAATATCAAATCCATGATATTCACCAAGTGCTCGGAGCAATGGTCTTTTGAAATCAAATCCATGATGTCTCATCAATTGCTCAGAGTAATGGTCTTTTGACATCAAATCCATGATGTCTCACCAATTACTCGGAGTAATGGTCTTTTGACATCAAATCCATGACGTCTCACCAATTACTCAGCAATGGATCCCTGATCCACAAGATATCAAATCCATGATATCCTCTAGCATTGGTCTAACGAATATCAAATCCATGATATTCACCAAGTGCTCGGAGCAATGGTCTTTTGACATCAAATCCATGATGTCTCACCAATTACTCGGAGTAATGGTCTTTTGACATCAAATCCATGATGTCTCACCAATTACTCAGCAATGGATCCTTGATCCATGAGTCCCTTGGACTCGAAGAACATCAAATGATATTCTTCAATTCATAAGAATAACTTAGCCAAAAACATAAGTATATCCAGATGAATAATCATAATCACATGAAACCACATAAGTATAAGATTAACCAATATGATTATAAGTTAATGAAAAGTTCACACATAGAACCATCAGTAAATGAAAGAAAGTATGATCCATTCATACATAATATTAAAGTATGCTTCACAAGCTATACAAATGACGTATGCCCCATACAATCATATTAAGTAGTTAACATCAAATGCAGCTTCAGCATAATTTATCCAGCATCTATGCATAAGAGTAATCACATAAGTCTTCTTCACCTAAAGATAACCAACATCTAACCAGATGTAATGTGAACACAGCAAGATGCAATGAATGTTCCTATGCAGATAACAACATTAACTTGAACATATGCCAATGTAAGAATGTTCCAACAAATAATTTATGTACCTATGCATAAGGAACACAGTAACTAGCAACCATCTAGCAATCAACTGTGATTTTCCATGACAGAGACAGTGAGTCAAAGAAGATATACAAATCAATGCTAACATATTCCAATGCTAACATAAACCAAGAGATGTATTTACTCATGTACATAAACATGAACATGTACACAACATACATCCATAAAAATATGCTCCCATGTATACAACAAAAATATGCCAACTGTAATATACACAACATATGCCCATGTAAAGTATACTCTCATACATGAAGCTAATGTAGTAGTTAATCAGCTAATAGACATCATACATTCATCCACCAATGTATGCATCTATATGTCAATGTAAAACCAGTTACTTAGTTATACTAACAATCAGCTGTGAATGATCTCATAACAGTGTTAGATATAACATATGTCAGGACAAAGAGTGCATTCATAATGCAAGGTATGATACTACATTAGTTATGACAATTTGCTAAACAAATAGCTGATCCAATCAGCTATACATGTTCCATACAATAACAAAAATATGTTAAAGAAACCAGCTGTTCATACACAACATATATAACAAAAATATGTTAACATAAAGCATGCTAATGACAACAATTAGTCATGCTAATCAAACAATCAGCTGAGTCAATAGGAAATGATCCTACTCATTTATTAGGAAGGAGATCACAATACTAGGTGTAAGTGAGCCCATGATTATACTCCCTCTAAATCATTCATGCCATGTACTGAACTCAAGATGATCTACTCCCTCTAGATCAATATGGTGTAATCCCCATCAGCTCCTTCTGATACTTAAAGTTTTAGACTCCCTCTTAATCCAATAAGGAAAGGCAAAAATAAAACTTCAAGGAGGTCAATAGGTAAATATGCAAATATTATATTGACACAACATATGGGCTCTACCCATATCTTTCCAGCCAATGAGAGCCAATAAGTTTTCCTATAGAAGGCAACCAATGAAATTGCAAATCAAAAAACTTCATTACAATTTTCAGACCAAACTCTAGTTGCCCTAGTGTCTTGGTTTTGAAAGAGTTAGTTTGTACTCCTAAATCTGAAAAGATCTTTTGCTCAACCATAGCTCTGATACCATGTTAGTATTTTTCAGATTCACCTAGAAATGAACAAACTATAGAAGTCCTTCAAACACTAAGCACAGGATAAAATATAACATGCACAAGCAAGGAGAGATAGTACCCGAATTTAGGTTCTGAATTTGTCTTCAAATCAGTGCCTTTATTTCTCCAAGATGTAGGTGCCAAGTCAGCCCACTTAGGGCTTCTACAGTGCCACCAATCTGTTCTTACTTTGACCTAGAATCAGATTAAGATCAATGTAAGATCTGCCCTAGAATCCTCACTTAATTCTGCTACAATTAGGGCAGAGAATTCACTGCTGCCTTGAACTGAGATCTGCTCCTTAATGGTGAATTCGCTGAGGTGAATTCACTGCCTCCTCAATGGTATTCTCTGCTGCCTTAATGATGTTCGCTGCTTCTTGATGCATAGCCGAACTGCAATATAGAACGCCGAGGAAGTTTGCCACTTTGTAGGGCATCATTCTGCCCTAGTTCTCCATTCCTAGGGCAGCAACTGTTTGCCCTAGGTCTGCTTCTTCCCTAGTTCGCCATTCCTAGGGCAGCAGCTTTTGCCCTAGGTCTGCTTCTGTCCTAGTTCGCCATTCCTAGGACAACAATTGTTTGCCCTAGGTTTGCTCCAATTTCGCCCTTTAGGGAGGGAAGCACGTTATGTTTTTGGTGCTTCTCTCCCTTTGATTGAACACCTTTATATATGCTGTGAAACCACCAATAAGGGGGCCGACTTGGTCCATAAAACCAATTAAATATTACAGCCAAGAGGCCGACCTTGGGCCCTTAATTAATTCAACCAACATATAAATTGATGATAAACAATAAATAATAAATATTGCCAATATTTATTATTATTATTTAGCATATCGATTTGCTCAAGTAGAGGATGTTTGCTGTAAAGGCCATAAAACTTAACATACACCTGCACCTCAAATGTGCATCTAATAAAAGCTTTTTTGTAACATTTTTTTTATTGAATGTGCCCTTATACCATAGATGTGCACCTTTTTAGTGAGTTAAAACCTTTTGAAAGTGCTATTTTTTGGCCTTTGATAGGCACACCCTTTGCTTCTTTGCAAACACTTGATTAAGGTTTTGCAAACCAATTTGAAATGGTTTCACTCATTGGATTAGGTGTGTGCCATGATTCCAAGCTTCCCTTGATAAGAAAAATAATTTCATATTTTCCTTTATTAGTGCATGCCTTCTCCTCAAGTGAAAGCATGTGAATCTTGTTTTAAAATTAATATGTGCACCTCTATTTCAGGTGTGCATCTTTGTACTAGGCACTTGAACCATGTTTACAAAACAATTTTGATTCATTATGATGCATGTGCCCTTGTCTTAGGCGTGTACCTTTAACAATGGATATTTTTGTTTGCAAGTGCATTTTCTTGTTCTAGATGCACGTTGTTGCTAGCAAATTGTACTTGGCCTGAAGTAGCTCAATCTCTTTTATGAGGTGTGCACCATGACCCTTCATGTATGTCTGATAGCAATCTTTCAAAATTTTCCTTATTTGGTTGCACTTTTGCCCCAAATGCACATTTTGAGTCTTGAATTGAACATGGTATTGTGAGGGCATTTTCGAACATCTCGTGCACTTTTCAACGTTGCATCTATAATTTTTTAGATGTATTTTGACCTCCTATATCAGGTGCATTCTTGACCTTAGCCTTAGGAAGTTTTTCCATTAAGAAAACTTTCTCCTATCATAGAAAATGTCGGTGAAAACCTTTTGTCACATCTGCAAGAAATAATAAAATAGCCATAAAGGAGATGAAACAAACAAGCTGGACAAGACCAAACTATGATTTGCACTTGGGAAAACAATATACATCAGCTTAACTTATTTAAAATTGACACAATATAAAAATATTGTATGGGTAAAACCAATATATATAGTTTGGCATAATGGTTTTTGCAATGAAAAGTGAATACAAACATGATAAAAATAGAGCTTTGAAGTGTCTTCTCCTTAGATACACTTCCTGTAGGGTGTCAAAATTGTTATCTTGGAGAACTTGCCCACAATCGCAAATACAAATTCAAAATCATGCTTTGTTTAATATTATTGATGCAAAAGCCATAGATTGCACTATAGAATACCCACCATATATTGGATGGAAGCCACCATATATAAAATGGAGGCCTCATAACAATTACCACAATCCTGCAACCAATACACAATTGGACAAATGCCACATGCATTGAATAAATGAAGCACAACTATTGTAGCAAACTTAAACAACTAATAGTTTGCCTAATTGTATTCTAATTTATCTATTAGTGTTGAGGGCATTTGTGATATGAAGTCTATTGAGAAGAATTTCTAAGGTTTGTCAAGACTCAAGAGTCAATAGTGGGGTGCATGGTTCCTACTTGATTGTTGACTTTGCAACGGTTGGGTGTATCTACTAACATTACTATGAAGATTTGGCTAGTAAAATCACTATATGTTGCTTCCGTAGTCTATTCAATCTCAAAATGTATTGCCACTCAATTATAATAAGATCTCTAGACCATAGTATGATGTTCTCTCAATGAAACCAAAGATGTTCTATATGCCATAAATGTGTAATCTACTAACTTGCAAATGGATGTTAATTGTTTTCCTACAAGTAATGGTTGACATATATTAGGGAACTTGGTGTCAATGCCTTACTGTTGGGGCTGACGTGAAATGCCATGTTCGTCAAAGTGAAGGTGTTGTTGGTGTTATGAGTGGAGGTTGAATGACATGATTGGCAACTCAGTTATAATATTTATTTTGTGCTTGAAATTTTGAGTGGTGAAAATACAAAGTGCATATTTTGAAGTAATTGTCTCAATCTGTAATGACTATTGGAGCTTTAGAAGAGTGAGAACTATTGTGTTGAGTAGAGTTGAAACTTCAATTCATTAGATGCCTATTGTTGTGCCCTTATTCAAATGAACTTCTCCTTTTCTCTAACTTTCATTGCTTGATTCACGTGTAATGCAAAATGAGGGAAGCCCAACATAAATCTATAATGAAAATCTCAAAATCTAGAATATTTATAAGCTCCATTAGGATTCTCAATGAACTAATTGTAGTTTCTTTTGATCCATGTAAGCATTAATAAGAGATGTTAGAATATAAGGCTTACCCTTCTCTAATAATGGCTCTTTTAATAAAGTCACCATAGTGACTTAGTGGTGTGTAATAATGTTAGCTATTATTAGTATTTATTATCTTGGACAATTTCACGTTTATTTATTCTTGTCTACATCTCTTAAAATACTATATTAGGATATGAATTTCTATGTAACTGTCACATATATTGCATTATTCTCTAAATACCTCAAATGTGCTTATTGCTCATTTTCTAATCAAATAAATTGCTTGAAAACCAAGCAATCAACAAATACCAAATGTTTATAATAAATTGTTTGAAAATAAGACATGGAGAAATATATTTCTTCCAATATTAGTGATTCACCAAAGAGAGAAATATTTGAAAAACAAATATTCTAAAACATTGTTTGATCCCTTTGGTGATTTTGGCTTTGCGATTGGCTATTTTCCATGTACCTACATGCTTTAGTCTAAAAGCTTGAAATATGCCACTCTGATATTTTTAGAAAATCTATAAATTGGGTTGGGTTAAAAGCTTGTAGGGATATTCTATAAAAATCATAAAAAAGACCCTTTTCGTATCTATGATCTTAGACTATCGTTTTGTAATGCCCACTTCTCAAACCTAGTCAGTTGTGGTGACCATTAGCTTACTTCTAGGTTCCCGTAGGCTAGTTAGTGGTGTTTAGGGAACTCCAACTTTCTTTGAGATGTTGGTATCAATTTTTCTTGGCTTTTGATAGATGTGTGGTGATCAGTTGATGTTATAGTTTGTTGCAACGTTCTTTGTAGCATTTTTTGGTCTTCTGGGTTGTTCTCGACAATTATTTGAGGACATGACTGTTTTTAGTAACTTTCCTGTTTAGCACTCAACATCTTCCTTAAGTTTCAGTTATCACTTATCTCATGGTGTGATTGGTTTCGATTTTTGGTGCCTTCGGATTATTTTACTTTCATGTTATATATTATAAAGTGATGTTATGCCCACCCAAGTGGATGCCTAGGGAAAAAGGGGACTTGGTCATAACTTGTTTTAAAATATTAAAAAGACCATTAGAGGGAAAATAAATATTTGTGAATTCAAAATTTCTCTTTTTTCCCTAGAACTATACATAAGGGGGATTTTGGCTTTCATTTGGATTATTTAGAGGAATGCATAACATGTTGCTATTGGAGTGAACAAAGAATTCTTCTGTGGACTGATTGAGGACGAAAATCCCTCATCAAATCAAGTTTCGGTGGTGAAAGATCCTCCCTAGCTGGTAGTGTGATTTCACATAGGAATCACTAGTGCTTCACTAAGTATTGGTAATCTAGGGTTTTCTTGAAATGAAGATATTTGAAGTTTTTTGATAGCAGATTTGGAGTTTGATTTTTGGCGGTTATTGCTGTGATTTTTGTTTTGTTTTGAAGTGTTTCTTCAGGGTATTGGAGCTGTTTGTACACCTTTAGGAGGTCAGACCCCTATCTTGTTGAAGAAATTTGTTAGCAGACAGAAAAATCATTAGAAGGGCACGTAGGTTATCTTCTTCCAAGATGGATGACTCAGAGATTTTTTGACTGTTTGAAGCTGGAATAAATTTATAGATGCAGCTGTACAATCCACAGTGTTTTCATCTAGTCTCGTGTAAATCTCCTAGAGTTAACTGCCTTGTTTTTTTGGGTAGATTTTGAGTCATTCGTGGGTATCCAACAATAATCCTTTGCAATCATTTCCAGGCTGATCATTGATGTTTTGGAGGGTTTGGTGAATTATTATGGGCTGATTGCCCCTGTTTTCCAGGGTTTTGTTTGCTTGGTGTGACTGTAAATTTATAAATTATTATAGACCTGTGGCTTACATTTTGAAGATGCTAGAATGGAGTTTGGTCAATGATTTTGGTTCTCTTTCCTTCATGGCAGTTTGGTAGTTTTTGATTTCAGTTTGGAGGCTCATTGAGCAGCATTCTTTTGCTGCCCAGTCTGCAACAATAGATTCTTGGGTCCTTATTCAGACCTGCAGCAGTCACCATTATCTCTTCCCAGAGGTATTTTTGGCTGGACTACATTTGTAATCTATTATTATGTAATGATACAATAGTTTTGAATGATTATTTTCCAAGAAAGTGTAACAGCAGTGATTTAAGATTGAAAACTCAAATTCAAACTTTATTCAGCAAAACCATTTCTTAGGGGCGATTATTACACATTTTTTGTTTTATGAAGGGAACTTATATTTACTTGCGGCAGTGGCATCCCCGCTTTTATGACACTCCCTCTTTTTATTTGTTTTTAATTGAATTTTGGATCAAAATCAGAACTTTTGGGGTTGTATCTCCCTTAAAATTTTTAGGTCAAAATTGTGCTTGTTGACCTATTCTACCATTTTCCACTTTTCACTTTTTCCCTTTTCCATTTTTGGGTGCACACCTTTCATAGAGTGCACACTTTAGACATCTTGTTACTTTTCACTTAAAACTTTGCAGTCTAGTGTACTGGCATGCTTGTCACCATTTGAGATCCATTTTTTTACATAAACACATTTTTTTGGTTGTCTAGTGTATTGCTATGTGCCTCACCATTAGAGTGCCACTGTTTTCACTTAAAAAGCATTTATAGGCAGTCTAGTGTATTTGTATTTCTCACCATTAGAGCACCACTATTTCAGCTAAAAGTAGTGTACCTTGGGGACGCATCCCCCCTAAATCCTGAGCGTTCCCGAAATGGGGACACACTCGGGACTTGGGGACGGCGTTTCGACATCCCCAACAACGCCACCATTTTTTGCTTCTGCCGCTGGGAATGCGGGGACGTCCCGACATCCTCAGAATGCTGAGGGGGATGCTAGTGCGTCCCTTGAGCGTCCCGGGGATGCCTAGGCGTCCCTTGCTGCGGTAACATAAAATGTACGTTTTTAAAAAAAAGTATTTTTTAATTGTTTCTTTGGTTCTATTCGAACCCTAAGGGTATGTGGGGCCCATCTATGGTCTTCCGTTCCTTCAAAAGGCCTCCAACCTTTATTTGTTTTCACATTTTCATCTCTAATTGATTGCTACAGCAAGAAGAAGAAGAGTGAAGAGCTGAGAAAACTTCAATGTTCATTGTTCAATGTTCAATGTTCAAGTATTTACTATTTTAGTATTTAGTATTTGGCATTTTACTTCTTAATAGTCTTATACATCTTTTCATAAATAGCATTTTAAGTACCATATGTATAGTATATAGTATATCTATATACAACCCCACCGTCATTTCCACACCGCCCCCAAATTGAGGACCCTTTGCCCCCCCATCCCGTAAACTTGTCCCCCCGTTCCGATATTAGTGTAACTATGGTTAAAAGTTAGCACACATATTTTGGCAGCCTAGTGTGTTGGCACACTTCAATACATTGGAGTGCTTTCACTTAGAACAGTTGTTTTGGGTGGTCTAATGTATTGGTGTGTGCCTTACTACTGGAGCACCTCTTTTCATGACTTGGAGAATTTTGGCTTCCCTCTTGTATCCAAGCTCCATTCTTCATCTTGTTTGATATGTTTGTAGGTGTTCATTGATGGCTATACATTGATTTGATATTGATTATAGCTCAAAAACACATCAATGAAAATGGGAGACAAGGGCTCCATGTTGACAAATTGGACTGGAAATGACCGGTTTTTTCAAATGATATTTTTTTGCAAATGTGGACAACAATCAGCAACCCTTGACCATTCCCACCAAATTTCTTCCAGACCCTATTTACTAAATCCACCATATTTATGACTGCCATTTGATCCACTCTCAATTTACATTTAGCCAATAGCCTATTGTTAGGGTGGAAATTCACTGGATAAGCATCACGTCTGACCCATAAAGAGTTTCGCGGCTTTGAAAAAGTGGTTGGAAAGTTTAGTTAACGGAGAGACTGGTCTATTGTGCGCATAAAAAATGTGATAAGTAGATGCGACAACAAGGTTCACAAGTAATTTTTATTCTTGCTTGTTACGCATGTCCACGTGTCCAACCACCTGAGATAACAAATGAAAATGGTCTTGCGTAGTTTTGTTGCTCCTTGCTTAACACCAGCTATGATTCCATTTCTTGAATATTGAATGACACTTACGGATTTGGGGAATATGATCCTGAACGCCTCCATGACATACTTAGGAGGAAAAAAGACATGAGAAAAAAAAACTGATTCTTGCTCAACAAGCATGGAATTTCACTTTCTTTGTCATGTCCCCTCTCTAGTCTGACTAGCAGAGTCATGAGAGTTGGCCTATTATTGGAGTCTCGTAGGCTAATAGTGGTGGATAGAGACTCATACTGGATACTTAGTGACCGGAGTTGCTTCTACAGTCAGTTTGAGAGCCAGTCGGGGTAGTTCCTTAATTTTAGGGATTTTCCTAAAATTTAGGAGGTTGTGGCAGTGACCAGATTTGAGGTTCCTCGGGACCAGTATACGGTTTCAGTTTCAGGGTGACAGGGTATGTTCCCTAGTTTCTAGGAGCATCCCTAGTTTTTAGGGATGGGACTACTAGTTGGCCCACTTCGCCCGGCATCAGTCACAGACATGTGACAGGAGCAGTTCACTGATTATTTGGTTGGTTTGGCTTTCTGTTGAATAAAAGAAAATATTTTTAATATTTCCTAAGTTTGCGTTTAAATAAATTAAAATAAAGCTATTTATATAGCTAATTGGAGTAATAAGGGGATTTTGGCTTCATCTGGTCAGGCAGGCCTATGTGTTATAACTCGTTGGAAAGGTCTTGAATTATTATAACTTATTTTCATCATCCGGAGACCTTTTGGCACCTTGAGTTATGTTATTTGAGGAAAGGGGTGTTTTTCCTATACATAAAGGCCTTTTAATTGAGAAAATGTCATTTTATAATAAAGGGAAAGACATATTCTCCCTTTAGGGTTCGATTGGCTTTGAGAGGGAGATAAAAAGAGATGTTGGCTCATTCTTTCATTATCTTTTACATCTTCATTCTTGATATTTGTGATTTTGCTCTGAGGAGTGAATCTAGAGGACTGGGACGCAAACCCCAATAGATGGTTTCCAGTATTCTACAGTATTGTTTCAGCAGCTGACAGAGATTGATTAAATTCAGCATTTGGGAGTACTTGTTTGTTGCACGTTGGAGGCATTGGGTGGTGCGTTGGGATCTCTGGCTGCCTTGGTATGACTACAGCAGCCATATGGCTGCCTTTCAGCTGGCTCGTGGTTGCTGGTTGGCTTATGTGAGCCCTCTCTTCCCTTTGGTGCGTGGTTGGCCATCCCTGCAGCTGGTGTCATCATTCCTTGTCTGTGAATACATTTGCTGGCATATTGTTTGCATATCTTGCCTGGTACGATTTGTAACTATTTGGTTGACTAGATATTATATTATTGCACGCTGTTTGCAGCCTATTCCATATTTGCTGCTGCTGTTATTTATTGTTTTACTTATATCTAGAAAAATACAAAAAGAAACAATCTTTCTGCAACTTCTGTCTAATTCTCTAAGACCACAAATAAAGCACAGGAAAATCTATTATTTTAATTAAATTTTATAGAAGTTCAGTGAAAGGATCCATTTGGGATCTTTCAGTGGTATCAGAGCCTGAATCTTGCCAGCCTGTAGGGTTTCAGTGAATTTATCACAATAGGTTACAGGAAAGGGTTTGATAATTCATTTTAGCATTCGGCATCTATTTTTATATATCTTCTATGCATCCTGGTGGAGAAATACACAGGTTCTATGAGCGTAGGAGAAACTAGTGGCAAGCAGAGGCCGCCAGAGACACAGAGATACCAGCTGTGGGTGAAGCACAGGGTGTTGTTGGTAACGTCATGACTACAGAGGCAAAAGAGAGAGAGTGCACGAGAACTCTGATTGCTATGCAACCCAGGATAGTCTAGACACTTGACAGATTACAGGATACCCTGGAGCGAATGGAATTGGATAGGCGTGGAGGTAGACAGGAAAGACAGGGAAGGAGCAGGTCGATTTTCGTTGCAGGAAGCTAGCGTAGTCATCGATCCCATGTCTCAGCAGGGAGCTCCCTTCATTCCCATAGGCAGGAACATCCACGTATTCCTGCTCGGGATAGACCACTATTGCCTCAGTTTGGGCAAGTTGAGCAGTCGGCACAGGTGGAGCCACCTGAGGTTGGATTCCAGGATTTGGTCATGGTAGCTACAGCTGAGTGGAGAGCCCTACCCCCAGAGGTGAGGGATGTTTTTCCTCTTCCACAGTATTGTGCACAGCGTAGGGATAACACCAGGTTCAGAGGAGACAGGGGCTACAAACCATAGCATAACAATGACCTTAGTAGAGCCACCGGGAAGATCACACTGGCTACCTATGATGGCACGGGTGACACGAGTGCATGAGCTTGGGTGCACAAGCTGGATATCCATTTATCATTGAGGCCTATGCTTGAGAGAGAGGCTATACAGTTTGCAGTTTTGCATTTAGACGGGGTTGCCTATGATTGGTGGCACCATGGATTGGTCACCCAGGATCATGCTATGGTTCACTCCTATGTTGAATTCATTGAGCGGCTCATTGCTAGGTTTGATCGTAAAGACACAGAGCTTTACTACCGGGAGTTGGCACACATTAAGTAGACAAGGAACATGGAGTCTTTTGTGTATGAGCTCCAGCGTATTGCAGTCATGGTTCCTGACATGTCTTAGAGTCGTTGTGTGATGGTGTTCATAGAGGGTTTGCAGGATAGGCTGAAGGGACTGGTACGAGCTTTCAGGCCAGCCACCCTCAAGGAGGCCATTGATGTTACATTTAGACTGGACACCCCTCCTACTTCTTATCAGGCAGATAAAAAACCTTTTAGGGATTCTCGGCCTCCCCAGAAGGCCAACACTTCCCAAGGCAGAGGGGGACCACCTTCTAGACCACCCAGGATGGACCAGGAGTCGAGAAATGAGCTGAGGAAGAAACTATGCTTCTCCTGTAAGGAGCCATGGGAGCCTGGACATCGTTGCCTTGGTAAAGGCAAGGTTCATTTGATAGAGGTGACATTTGAGATAGGCGATGAGGAGATATCTGATACTGATACTGAGGATAGTTCGGAGGAGGTTGAGCAGGGACACCCACAGTTAGAGCTAGACACTCCGGAGCCTTTGGCGTCAGCTAAAGTGACTATGGCCACCTTTCTAGTTATCCTAGATTTTATGCCTTTCGTTTGAAAGGTACATTGAGAGGCCAGCGGGTTATGAGCTTAGTAGACACAGGTGCCACGCACAACTTTATTGACCAGAAGCTAGTTGATAGGCATGGGTTACAATCTGAGGAGTTTGTTGGTTTTGGAGTGAAGGTTGCAGACGGTGCCGTTTTGAGCTGTACTCGGAGGATTCCTCAGCTTAGCATCCAGATGGGGGACTATACTCTGACAGATGATTTTTATGTGCTACAGCTGGAGGATTATGATGTAGTTTTGGGCATGCAATGGTTACAGGGTATTGGGCGATACATCATTGACCACCACCGCATGCAGTTGGAGTTTCTTTCTGGAGGGAAGAAGACTATCTTGAGGGCAACTTCAGACGGTGGTCCTAAGGAGGTAACGTTCCGCAGGATGGAGACTATCATTCATCATGATGACGTACTTTGGGCTACACGTTGTTTTGTGAAGTCCGAAATACCTACACCTCAGGATGGCAGAGCCTTTCATATAGACATACAGTCAGTGATGGACCAGCATGGTCGAGTCTTTGGTGACATACCTTTTGGTGTACCTCCTGATAGAGGTTTCGAGCATGGGATAGAGATGGAGGATGGGGCTAAGCTCATGATTACTACCACATATCGTCATCCTAGAGCATACAAGGATGAGATTGAGAGGACCATCCATGAGTTACTGGATATGGGATTCCATGAGTTACTGGATATGGGATTTGTTCGCCCTAGCTCTAGCCCTTTTGCTTCTTCTGTGGTGCTTGTTAAGAAGAAGGATGGGACTTTGCAGATGTGTATTGATTACAAAGCTTTGAACAAAAAGACAATCAAGAATAGGTACCCCATTCCATGCATTGATGAGTTGTTAGATGAGCTACATGGAGCTATCTACTTCTCGAAGATTGATCTCCGTTCAGGCTATCATCAGATTCGTATGCGGGATGAGGACGTGCACAAGACTGCTTTCCGTTGTTACTATGGGCACTATGAGTTTCTGGTGATGCCTTTTGGCCTCACTAATGCACCTGCCACCTTCCAGTCCTGTATGAACCACATCTTTAACAAGCAGTTGAGGAAATTAGATCTGGTGTTTTTTGATGACATATTGATTTACAGCCGGACATGGGAGGATCATCTCAAACATATTGAGGTCCTTAGCATCATGGAGAGTCAGTCTCTATTTGCTAAGTTGTCCAAATGTGAATTTGGACTCGGAGAGATTTTATACTTGGGTCACGTGATCAGTGCAGAGGGAGTGAAAGTGCATGAGGAGAAGATTCAGGTGATTCACGATTGGCCCTCTCCAAGGAACATTACTGAGTTGCGTTGGTTCCTTGGTTTATGTGCCTATTAAAGGAGATTCGTGAGGGGATTCTCTCAGTTAGCAACACCTTTAACAAAGCTCACAAAGAAGGGAGCCTTCAGATGGACAGAACAGGCACAGGGAGTCTTTGAGAGACTCAAGGAGGTTATGAGCACTTGTCCAGTTTTGGCACTCTCTAATGTCTCGCAGCCATTTGTACTTGAGTGTGATGCTTCAGGGGAAGGCATAGGGGCGGTGTTGATGCAGAATAGACACCCCATTGCCTACAAGAGTAGGAAGCTACAGGATAATGAGAGGTTGTATTCCACATATGACTAGGAAATGTTGGCTATCATGCATGCATTAGCCAAATTCAGACAGTATCTTGTTCGCAGCAAATTTGTGGTGAGGACGGACCATAATAGTTTGAAATATTTCCTTGATCAGACAGAGCTGTTGTCCCCAATTTTGAGATCACAAAATTGTGGCAACCCTATGGAATTTTTCTTGTCAATTCGTAGAAGTGTCCTCTATGTTTTGAACGTTTTGATAAAGTGTTAATAAGGACAATTCGTTATCCCTGAATGACTCTTTGTGACACATGTTTCATGCGTTCTTTAAATTTTTCCCTTTGTTTTTAATCTTGATTTTCCCTTGAGTCGATAGCCCTTAAAATTACGCTCGTTTCGAGCTAACTTAGAAATCAAACGGAGTTCTACAACTCAAGTTATGATGAAAAAGGTGGGGTTTTTCAGGCTGATTGCATATTCTTTAAAAATCCTTATAAAAGTGGGGTTTTTGAAGTTGATTGCATGAGTTTGAATTATTTTTAATATATTAAATGGATTTCAAAGTTCATTTTCAAATTTCAACTCATTTCGAGTTGATTTGACTATAGTTTTTAACGTTTTCGTGAAATTAGCTTTAAATCTTCTAATTTCATGTTACTTTATTTAAATACTATAGCTATGTATTAAAATTAATTCAAATTTAAAAGACTTAAGTGTTAAAAGTGTGGTTTTTGTTCTTCACTGCATATCATCCATGTGCAAAACACTTTTAAAATCTCACTTCTAAGTCTTTTTCGTATTAAATACGTTGTTTTTATCAGCGACTGCATGTACATTTCATGTTTTCAATCATATGTAGTTGTATTTCTAAAGAGCGTATTTAATCCTTGTTAAAGTGTCGTTTTTATATGCAACTGCATATTTAAAATAACATTTATAATCTTCCCAAGTGGCGTTTTCATTATAAAAGTCATATTTTTGAAAGACATGTATATGCACTTCAAAAGTGCGTATACTCTTCTTTGTTTTATCTTCCCATGGTGTCAAATTTGAAATGAGTTACATATGTTATGTAAACTTATTTTAAAAAAACTTATGTCTTTTCCTTATAACTTCCCCAAGGATGTCGAATTCCAAGTGCATTGCATATGTTTGAATGTCATATGCAAATGATTTTAAAAACAACGTTTTTAATATTCTCCTTATGGTGTCGAATTTAGTGAGCTTTGCATATAAAGTTCATATGCAAATGTATATCGTTTTTACACTTCTCTTTATGGCGTTGATTTATGGAGCTATTACATATGTTGAAAAACATATGTAATAGCTTTTAAAAACAGCGTTTTTAATAATATATTGTAGGTGTCGATTTTGGATGAGTTTACACATTTTATCATTGCAAAAACATATGTAATAGCTTTTAAAAACAGCATTTTTAATGGTCTATTCTTGACGTCAATTTTGGAGGGCATTACATGTGTGTTTGTTTTCAAACTTATGTTTTCAGCCTTAAAGCTTTGACGTTGATTTATGGAGGAGTTGCATATGTTAAAAAGCATGTGTAATGACTTTTAAAAACAGCGTTTTTAATGCCAAGTTCAAGGCGTCGAATTTGAAGGGTTTCGCATACATGTATTTGCATTCAAATATGTGTTTCCAGCATTAAAAGATCTTGGACGTCGATTTTCATATGCATTGCATATGCTGTTTGTAATACACAGCATATGTATTTTCATTAAAACAGTCCGCTCTACATAATTTTTCCTTCAAAATACTTCATTAAAGAAGGGTTTTTGAGCATCTTCAATCATTTTTCCAGCCTATGACTGATCTTGGTAAGTTTTTTGTTCTTTCTATGGATTTCTTTTATCATTTTTGGTTGGATTTATGCCTTAGACGCCGTTTTTTTTTCTCATTGCATATGCAAGAGAAATATTCAACCGGTTGCTATTTCTTGGCATTTTTCTTCTCATTCTTCCCCACTTGGCTGTATATGCTTTTTGACTATCCAAATTTAAGGGAGAGAGACTAGGAATGTCATCTATTTATACTCTTTCTTTCCAATCTTTTCTAAATCCGGGAATCAATTGGATTTATTTCAGATTTGGCTCAAGATTTTGAAAGATTCTATCTTGAAGATTGAAGTAATTTCTTCCTTACTCTTTTCCTTGTTTTTCTTCCAAAATTATTTAATTTACATGTAAAGCTTTCAATTTTGATTTACATGTGATTGAATCTATGTCTCTTCTACTTCCGTCTTCAATTCTCAAAGATGCATATGCAAGAGCCTTGCATATGCAGTCGGGATTAAAAACCCCATTCTATGAAAGAGACAAACCAAATGCAAGTTTATACATGTGCTATCTTCCAAATCCACTTGCATAAAGTCGCTGTCCCTACCACTGCCATATGACATCAAACTCATAATGGTGGTCAATTTGACACTTTATTATTAAATAACATCCCTCCATTCACTCATTATCCATTCACTACATATCTCTTGTTGTCCCCATATGTAATTACCCATAAGAAACTCGTTCTTGAGTTCTCTTTGAGCTGAAAACCATTCATTTTCCCAAAAATCAGTCATCTCCATACACCTTTGGTCATTCTCTGATGAATCCCTCTCAAGAAGATGTTCTTATTTTGTGGGATTTTTATGTCACAGCTTCTCAGTCACATAAAGTTGCTATGTCTGAAGGGATCACACTTGCAAAAAAAAAGGAAAAGAAAAAGATGAAATATCAGTATGATTCATATCACAATTCTATTCCGCCTTCACAGATGATTTCATATTGTGATGAGGTTAAAGATACAGATGTTTCTCACATGAACTTTGAAGACTTTCTTCAAAGAGTAGATGTTGCGGTTACATAGGACATGCTTTCAATCAAGCAGAGCAGCGTTCATCTTGTCTCTACATTTCCATTGGCTGCCTTGGAACCAGAGTTCGTATTTGCATGTGCAAAGAACTTCGATCCCGCCTCCAGAACCATCAAGGACCAAGATGGTAAGACTATCATTAGCCTTGATCCAGAGACAGTGGATAGAATCTTCAAAGTACCATTAAGTCCTGTTACTATCAATATCACCAAGCAAAAAGCTCTTGACAGATGGAATGAGGACACTCCTTCATGCACAAAGTTCATTAATGAAAACTAGCTGCTCAATAAGAGGCCAAACATTGCAAGATGGCCAAAGGGAATTCGACGCACTGAATTCAAGGAAGAAATCAGTGACCTCATTACCATTTTCAGCTGCCTAGCAGGGTTAAAGACATCAAACACCTTTGAGCCCTGGATGTACAAGTACATTTCTCTCATTGTCCGGTCGAAGAAAAGGATTTTTTGGGGAGAGATGATTAGTGATATGTTGTGTGAACAGCTTTTCCAAGTTGTTGACACTTGCACTTTTTACATGAATTCATATCTTGTATATATCGCTGCCTCTCTTGGTTCTTTCTCTAGACTATCTACTAAGGGAGATAGGTCATTGGTTCCTGTGTGGGAGTATTTTCCTCAGCTCGTTTTGAAGGCTAGCCGTTCTCACTACCGCAGGGTACAAGATGCTTTTTATGGGCATTTCATGTGCTTGTTTGATAAAAGTCTCCTAAACAAGCGTGTGTCAGATGAGGCATGGGTGAAGGTTAATGAATATGGCTGTCTATTTCTTCAGTTTTCTAGCTTCACTTACATGCAGGTAGGTTACTTCAAGGGAGAACCACATACACTTCTGAGGTATCCTATAGATAAAATCATACTCATGGAGTTGGCCAGGCAACTCATGGCTGTTCAGATGCACCAGAATACACTACATAGACCGGGTGTGGGGATTTCTTCACGAAATCCATTGAAGATTGGGAGATACTCCATAGACACAGTCCGTAAAGCCAAAAACATGGAGTATGAGCTTCAAAGGATCACCTTGAAGAAGTTCATGGCTAGGAGTCACTTCGACTGGCGAGGGCTCAACGACAAGATGAGAAGGCAATTCGTACATGTGTACAGGTTGGAGGGCATATGGATTGATCTCCACACTGAGATAGACATACGGAGAATGGATTACCACCGCCTATCCATCAAGCAGATCATTGACTTCAATCTTGCAGATATTCCTCCAGGGGTTGAAGATGATGATAACATCCTTGATCGTGATTATACCCGTAATCATGTTGAGGACTTGCCTATTTTGTCTCCTTCCTGGTCAGGAAAAGAGAGTGTCTCTATTTGGGATCGTTTCTAGTCCATCCTTGCAAATACCAACATCTGGTTAAAAAGAAGAGGGCTGAAAAGTATGAAGGTAAAAGCGGGTAAAGATTTTGATCATGGTGGTCCAGTTGGTAGGAGATCAGAAATCAAAGGAAGAACCAAAGATGGCGCATCTTCTTCAGTAGCTGATCCTGTCATTCCTGTCATATCCACTCTTCCTAAACTTACCATTAAGGGAGGCAAGGACACTGGAAGAGTTTTTGAGGTCAGAAACACAGAACCTGAAAAGGTTCAAATTGTATCTAGTGATGATGAGATGCCTAGCTCACCTAAGGTATCCTCACCAGACGTACCTCCTGTGGATAATTCAGCCACCACCATGATTTCTGATTCAGCACCAGCATCAGATGAGTCTCCTGACTCACCTTCGGGTACAGCTGCAGATGAATTTACTATGGAGCAGGCACCTCCTATAAATTCAGTCTTGGTGACACCTGCATTGCCTATCTCATCAGCTGCTCCTATTATCATACAGGAGGATTCTTATCATAGCTTTGAGAGTGTGTTTAACGCATACTCTATGACCATTCCTTCCATGGCCATCTCCTCTGTGACAGTGTTGGACACCACTTTAGTGCAGGTAGAGCAGTTCATATCTGAGGTTACACATGGTAGTCCTACTCCTATGGCAATCCTAATAGAGGCTCCTCCTCTTGTGGCGATAGTTGCACAGACAAACCCAATTACTACTCTGGCCGTTACATCTGTAGAAGGAACTTCTTCTTCTTTCTCTTTACCTCCTTGGCTCAGTGCCATAACATAGAAAAGAAAGAAAGAAGATGTTCCGTTGGAGGGCTTTGATTTTAAGCAAGTTTCCAAGAAGAGAGCTCCAAGGAACAAAAGGGCAAAGACAGTCTCAAGGATCGTGGTGGAGGACAATACTAAATATACTGAGATTGCTGAACCTTTGGTTGATAGAATCACAGAAGATGGGCAGCCCTCTGATTTTAGAATCACAAGGGTGGAACTGGGTAAGCAGACATGTTTGAGTTGCCAGCAGGATGCCCAAGATGCTGTTACTCAACTTACACAAAGAAATGATAAGTTATGGGAGAAGAAGAACAAACTGAAAGAGGAAAATGCACGCCTCCTTGAAATTATCGGGATGATGAACAATTCCTAGAATGCTGCTCCTATTTCAGTTTCACATCTTGAAGATTATGATAGGTGCCACATGAAGGCAAAGGCAGTTGATGAATGGTGTGCACAGATTGAGACGTAGGGTACACAGGTGATTAAAGATTCATTGGAAGTCTTGAGGCATATACGCATCACTGTTAATGAAATAAGGGAACTTATTTCATCTTTCCATCAGCAGCTGAGAGTTCTGAGTGAGGATCTAAATGTGTGGAAGACTATGCAAGGATTTGACCTCAAAAAGTTTTGCCAGCTTGAAGTTATCTCTTCTGCTGATTCATACTTTGAGTCTCTTGATTTAATGGTTAATAAGGAGAGAGTCTTGGATAAGTTGATCACAGATTTGCAAACAGTTTTGAACTCATGGGACGAACAAGAATGCCACATGATAAAAGAGTTCGAGAAATTGTCCTATGAAGTTTCTTCAAAGGATGGTGAGCTGATTGAAGAAGAGATTGTGATGGCAAGGTTCTTGGAAATGGTTCACTTTCACCTGGATGCAGATGACTTTAGTCCTGCTGCTTTTGATTAGTTTATGGAATGTAAAATATCCTTAAATCAGCTTCAGAGACAAGTAACAGGGTACACAAAATCTCATGTTTTGCGCAAGGTTATTGCAATTGCTCATCATACGGGTGCACCGGATCTAGCCATGATACATGAGTCTCTATGCAAGTTTGAGGCTTGTGTAAATACTCCTTGATGTATTTTTCTAAGTGTTCGGGACACTTTTTCTTTGTTTTATAGTTTGTTTGACATATTACATGTAGTTCATGTGATGATTGTAAATACAGGAAAACATATTCCTGTATACAAGAGTTATGTAATCATGTTACAAGTGCTTTAAGCCTTGTAACATTGAATAAGTCAAAGCAGTTAGTTAACATTGAATAAGTCAAAAGTGGTTAAGGGTTTCCCCTTTTCTCTCCACTTTTCTCTCTTCTGTTTTCCTATATAAGGAAGGGAGTTCTTTGTAAATATTTTTATCTTTTGTTGAAGCAAGCAAGGCTATACTTGAGAACTTGGGTGATGAAAACTTTGTGTTTCATTGTATGAGTTATCGAAGGTGAATAAAAGTGACAAGATTATTTGGACTTTGTGTTGTAGATCTTGAGATTGAATGGTGTTTTCTTATGTTGCATTGTTCAATCTTTCTTAAATTCATTTCTAAGCTAAACTTGCATACATCATTGGAGGTTTCAATTCGTCTTTTGAGAGACTTTGAGCTATAGAAGGAGAATTGTTATAGTAGTAGTGGCTGCGAATACTGAGAGTTGAAGACTTTGAGCTTCAAGTCTGAGTATTTTTCTTTAAATTTTAGAATCATTAGTGAGAGACTTTGAGCCTCACTATTGATTCTCGCTGTCTCAAAATAGGATTAATCGCAAGAGACTTTGGGCCCTTGTTCTTAATTCACCAAATTTATTAGTAATTGCTGCCTTAGGAGTTGTTCTTACGTCAATTGCTAAGTCACCGGTATTATCGTAACAGTAGGTAATCTTTGTAGAGTTAATAAGTTGTGTTTATCTGTAAATCTTTTCTTGAAAAAAGAGGAAAAGATTAGAAATATCATCCTTATTTCATTCCAGTTGAAATCCTGTTGAAGCCACCTACGGTAAGAAGGGAGCCTCCTCTATTGCTGAGAGGAGAGATTTATCTCACTATACCATTGTCTAAAGTTACAATTTTGTAAGGTGTAGTCTTAGCGACTTACAAAATTTTTAGTCAACAAGAGCTTAATGATAGGCAACAAAAGTGGGTAAGCAAGGTGCAGGCGTATGATTTTGACATAGAGTTCATCAAGGGGAAGAACAATACTGTTGCTGATGCACTTTCCAGGAAGCCATCACTTGCTGCCCTATGTTCATTGAGCGAAATTTCAGTAGATTGGAAGACTCAACTTTTAGTTGAGTATCCCAAAAATCAGCATGCTTGTGAGATCATGGATGGGTTGACATGGGATGACGGATATAGTGTAGTGGATGATGTCATCTACTACAAAGGCAGGGTCTACCTTGTTCCTGAATCACAGTTGAAAGAGCACATTTTGCATGCTTACCATGATACTCCTACAGCAGGACATCCGGGTTATAGTACGACCTATAGGGCGGTACGGGAGAGATTCTCTTGGAAGGGTCTCAAGGATGATGTCTTACGCCATGTTCGTGAATGCATGACTTGTCAACAGAACAAGGTAGAGCATACTTTTCCGGTTGGATTGTTGCAGCCTCTGCGTATACCAGAGCAGAAGTGGACAGGGATATCTATGGACTTCATTATAGGTCTTCCTCGAGTTCAGGGGAAGGACTGTATTTATGTTGTGGTGGATAGGTTGACTAAGTATGCCCACTTCTTTCTTATTGCAACGGACTTCACAACTTCACAGGTAGCCGAGCTTGTTTTCAGAGAGATATTTAGACTCCATGGTTTCCCCAAGACCATAGTGAGTGACAGGGACAACAGGTTCACGAGTTCCTTTTGGTAGGAACTTTTCAAGTCAGCAGGCACAAATTTGACCCCCAACACTAGCTACCATCCTCAGACGGATGGATAGACTGAGGTAGTTAATAAGTGGGTAGTGTCAGGGCAGTAGAAGGCATGGGTGCGTTGGCTGTATTTGGGCGAATATTGTTATAATACTACGCATCACATGTCCATTGACATGACTCCCTTCAGAGCTCTTTATGGTTACGAGTCATTATCTTTTGTTGATTTGGTTTTTAGTGACAACAGAGTTCCCTTGGCACAGGATTGGTTGCAGGAGAACCAAGATATCATGAGATCTCTCAGGGAGAACTTGCAGCATGCTCAGAATCAGCAGAAGATGTACGCTGATCGGCACAGGACGGAGAGAGTATTTGAGGTGGGTGACATGGTTTTTCTTCGTCTATAGCCTTACAGACAGAGCACCCTTAAACAGGGACGAGTTGAGAAGCTCAAGCCTCATTTTTATGGACCTTATAGAGTACTCAGGCGAGTTGGAGAGGTGGCCTATGAGATCGAGTTACCACCAGATAGTAGAGTTCATAATGTGTTCCACGTGTCATGCCTGAAGAAGGCACTGGGGCAACATATTACAACATCACGCGATTTACCTCCTTTGGATGAAGAGGGTAAATTGACCTTGGTCCCTGAGGAGATTTTGGAGGTCATAGAGAGACGATTGAGGAGTAGGGTGATTCGAGAGTACTTGGTGAGCTGGAGAGGTCTACCCATAGAGGACGCCACCTGGGAGGGTGAGTCCATTTTGCAGCATCCAGTGTTGCAGTTGCTTGTGGGCAAGCATCTTCGACAGGGGAGGACTGTCATGTCCCCTCTCTAGTTTGACTAGCAGAGTCATGAGAGTTGGCCTATTATTGGAGTCTTCGGCAGGGGAGGACTGTCATGTCCCTGGGGAGATTCTGGAGGTCATAGAGAGACGATTGAGGAGTAGGGTGATTCGAGAGTACTTGATGAGCTGGAGTGGTCTACCCATGGAGGATGCCACCTGGGAGGGTGAGTCCATTTTGCAGCATCCAATGTTGCAGTTTCTTGTGGGCAAGCATCTTCGACAGGGGAGGACTGTCATGTCCCCTCTCTAGTTTGACTAGCAGAGTCATGAGAGTTGGCCTATTATTGGAGTCTCATAGGCTAGCAGTGGTGGACAAAGACCAATCAGGACAATTCCTTAATTTTAGGGATTTTCCTAAAATTTAGGAGGTTGTGGCAGTGACCAGATTTGAGGTTCCTGGGGACCAGTTTATGGTTTCAGTTTCAGGGTGACAGGGTATGTTCCCTAGTTTCTAGGAGCATCCCTAGTTTTTAGGGATGGGACTACTAGTTGGCCCACTTTGCCTGACATAAGTCAGAGACAGGTGACAAGATCAGTTCACTGATTATTTGGTTGGTTTGGCTTTTTGTTGAATAAAAGGAAATATTTTTAATATTTCCTAAGTTTGCATTTAAATAAATTAAAATAAAGCTATTGATATAGCTAATTGGAGTAATAAGGGGATTTTGGCTTCATCTGGTCAGGCAGGCCTATGTGTTATAGCTCGTTGGAAAGGTCTTGAATTATTATAACTTATTTTCATCATCCGGAGACCTTCTGGCACCTTGAGTTATGTTATTTGAGGAAAGGGGTGTTTTTCCTATACATAAAGGCCTTTTAATTGAGAAAATGTCATTTTATAATAAAGGGAAAGACATATTCTCCCTTTAGGGTTCGATTGGCTTTGAGAGGGAGATAAAAGGAGATGTTGCCTCATTCTTTCATTATCTTTTACATCTTCATTCTTGATATTTGTGATTTTGCTCTGAGGAGTGAATCTAGAGGACTGGGACGCAAATCCCAGAGCCTGGCTATTAGGACGCAAACCCCAATAGATGGTTTCAAACATTCTACAGTATTGTTTCAGCAGTTGACAGAGATTGATTAAATTCAACATTTGGGAGTACTTGTTTGTTGCACGTTGGAGGCATTGGGATCTCTGGCTGCCTTGGCGTGACTACAGCAGCCGTACGACTTCCTTTCAGCTGGCTCGTGGTTGCTGGTTGGCTTACATGAGCCCTCTCTTCCCTTTGGTGCATGGTTGGCCATCCTTGCAGCTGGCGTCATCATTCCTTGTCTGTGAACACATTTGCTAGCATATTGTGTGCATATCTTGCCTGGTACGATTTGTAGCTATTTGGTTGACTGGATATTATATTATTGCATGCTGTTTGCAGCCTATTCCATATTTGCTGCTGTTGTTATTTATTGTTTTACTTATATCTGGAAAAATACAAAAAGAAACAATCTTTCTGCAACTTCTGTCTAATTCTCTAAGACCACAAATAAAGCACAAGAAAATCTATTATTTTAATTAAATTTTACAAAAGTTTAGTTAACGGATCCATTTGGGATCTTTCATTCTCCTTGGTTCCTTTCCGTCCATGTATATTTTTCTTTTATACACATAATTTACTGCTCTTACAAGAGTGGGATTCCTCTTACATTAACTATACAATAAAGATTGGGAAAAAGAATGTTGTTATAGTCGTGGCTATCAAGGTTTTGCACCAACTTTCTTTGGTAATCTATCATTTTTATTAATTTACAATTTGAAATAAGTTTATAAGAAATGTTAACTCAGTCTATTATTTTCAATAAGTACAAAATATTTAAATATAAAAATTTGGTATTAATTATTAATTTAATTAATATAAAATTAATTATTAATTTGTGATTTGAAATTAGTTTATATTATTTTAAAATTTTTTAGAACATTTTAGTGATAGAAAGAAAATATTTTGTTAGAAAAATATATATATGTAGAGTATAAAAATAATAATTCAATAATAATTAATATTTTCTATTAATTTTATTTTTTAAACTTTTATTTAAATGTTGTTTTAAAGGGTATTCTCCTGGTAACTTGGTCATTCTAATCAACCAAATTGCAAATCTCATTCTTAATTTTTGAGTAATACAAAGTTATTTTTTTGTAAAGTAGCCATTAAAACATTAGCTCAAAGAATTATAAGTTTAAAAATTAATAATTGTTGCATAATTTAGAATGAATATTGCAAAATTTTCAAAGTCTTAACATCATTATAATTGTAGAAAACATGAAAAATTAATACTAAAATGTTTACAGAAATAAAAAAAGAATGTAACAAGAACTTTGTGCATAGATATTTGTAATATTTTAAATGTGTTAAAAAAGATTATAATTAGTTATTATTTAGTCTTTTGTAATCTTTTAGAATCTCTAGCATTTTAATTAATCTTGGGATAAAAACCGTGGATTGTAAATTTAATGGATCATCTCATTTTATATGAATAAAAAAAGAATCCAACAAGAATTCAATAGATAAAAATATATAAATTTGGTATTAGTTTTTATTAATATAAAATTAATTATTAATTTATGATTTGAAATTAGTTTATATATATTTTTTAAAATGTTAGAAAATTTTAGTGATAGAAAGAAAATATATTCGTTGAAAAATATATGTATGTAGAATATAAAAAATTAATTCAATAATAATCAATGTTTTCTATTAATTTTAATTTTTTAAACTTTTATTTAAATGTTATTTTATAGGGTATTTTCTTGGCAACTTGGTCATTCTCATCAAGCAAATTGCAAATCTCGTTGTTTTAATCATAGTTGGAAAACTCGCTAAAACCAAAAACTTGCCAAGGCCTGAATTTTTTTTGGAAAAAAACACATGTTCTCGACAAAAACTCATCAAAAAATTCGAAAACTTAAAAAATTGCTTAAATTTAATTAGAAATTCATTTTTTTTGCAAAATTCATTGAGAAGATGCATTCAACGAGTCAATAAATGAGAACACAAAAGAAACAAGCTGAGTCTAGATATATTTAAATGCAAAGTTGGTACAAAATCGCATTCTCATGAGGAATGCTGATGACTGGAAACAAAATAGTAAATAGTTTTTGTAAAACTAAAAGTAAATACATCATTACAATTATATCTTCCTCTTCCTAGCTCTAGTAAAATCTAAGGGAGAGGTAGAACTAGAGGGTCTAGTCCTAGAAGCTTGCACTGGGTGTGACTATGCCTCTTCGCTCAGTATGGCTGACTTAGTCTATGGCTCATCCTCCATCCTAAATGTAGCTTTGCCTCTAGCTTCTCCTGGCACAAGCAATGACTCCTCATCCAACTCATCCTCCTCAATGTCATCCAGTGTGAAACCAAATCCACTCCCCTCCTCCTCCATAGCTTGCCTCTCCAAATCATTGACGTCATCCTCTGTAAACAATGGAGGCTGTTTCTGTGATGTCCAATTACTGTAAGGATCGATATCATCCAAATCAATTGGACCAATTGCTGCTTTTTGTGCCTTATGCACAATCTAAGATTATATTGTACAAAGACAAGGTCATTGAGACATTTTTGAGCTAACTTGTTCCTCTTCCTCGTGTGGATGACCTCAAACAAGCTCCAATTGCATTCACAATTGGATGAACTACAAGGCTGACATAAGATTTTGAGAGCAAATTTTTTGAGATTGGGGGTATTTCCACCCCAACTTTGTCATCAAGCATTTGCAAAATAAAATATTGAAAAGTTAGAAAGCAAAGAGAAAAGCGAAAACATGTTTTTATCAATTTATCAATTACTTTAGACCCCAAAATCCAAATGGCAAATGTTATACCTAGGTTTTGAGTAGTTCTTCCTCTCTTTGTCTGCTCTATGAGAATAAATTACCCATTGCTTCCTCATAGTTTTGGAGTTCAGCCACAATGAGGTCTCTCTCCTCAACCTCAGGTACCATCCTTCAAATGCATGTAGTAAGGCCCTCCATGATCTCTCCATTAGGATCTGAGTAAGAATTGTCGAACTTAAAACAAGGGTTGAGGAAGTACCTTGTTGCATGAATGGGTTGATGAAGCTGATTGTTCCACCTCCTATCAATAATTTCCTAGATGAGATCAAATTTGAGTAATTTTTTATACTCCTTGGCCCTATCTATGGCCTCATAAAGATACCCCATTGGGGTTTGATCCCCATTTACCAAGTGCAAAATTCTAACCAAGGCTTCAGACACCTACAATTGAAAAATACAAATTACAAAAAAATTAATTAATGAAGTTACAAATTAATAATCAGAGACTTAAATCAAGAATAATTAAAAATTCAAGTTTTGGAGTTACCTTCACAATCTCTGCAGCCTTTTGTGCAAAATGGTTGTCGAAGACTATGCATGTGACAACCTCTCCTTCAACCTTCTTTAAATAAGGTGAGTCTAGCTATGCTTGACTCACAAACATTTGTTTCAAAGAAGTCGATACACCAAGAATGCTTTGCAACGTCAAGAAAATCGTTGCAAACCTTGTGACACCGGATTTCACCAAATCTCTCCCTTGAGTGTGCTCTATCATCAAATATAGAACCCAAGGGTGATTGTAAATATATTTTGTGATCCTCCTTACATCTTCCACAATTGGAGTCACCCAATCAGATTTTCCTATGTCCTCCAATCAAAAAAGAGTGGGGTGCCTTTCTTGGAGGATTCTACCTGTTGCCACATATGCTACTACATTATCTGTGATGATTTGCACCATATTCTCTATTCCCACCTCAATGACAATGTGCTCCAACATTAATGCCTGCATTTTTCACCTTATTGGAGGCATCAACCGATTTCAACAACACCACATTGTCCTTGCAAGCAACCAAAAAATTGATAATGGTGGGGTTTTTGCCACTTGTCCACCCATCGGAAAGAATGGTGCAACCATATTTTCTCTATTCTTTTCTTTAGTTCTCCACCACTTCTTTTGCCCTATCAACTGCATTTGTGAGCAACCTACAAGAACAAAGTAAAATTATGTCTTAGTACACAATTTTGATTTAATAAACAAGAAAAACAATTAAAGATGAAATCAAGTGGACTATTTACTAACCTCCCACCCAAATCCTTGCGAGAAGGGGCCTTGTACCCTTTTCCTGAAATTGGCATTGCGGTGACCAAATTTAGCCAATAAGGACTCTCTACCACATTCAATGAGATGTTGAAGTACCAAAAATCAGCACATGCAATGTCGATTTTCTCATGTGCCTCCCTATTCCATCCAATGGCCTCTAATGATGGTTGTGCTCCAGGTGTGTTCCTAGGCACAAAATAACTACCTATAGGCTGTGTCTCTGATGGTGATGCAACAACAGGTACTCTACTAGAGGAAGTAGAAGTGGTGGCTAAGGGGGTGCTGAGTTTGCGGATATGTGGGCCATGACAAGAGCCCACTATGCCCTCAAGTGCTGCTTCTTTAATGTCAACTGAAGCACCTTGAGTTTCAGCGATGACTGCTTTCATAGCTAGTTTTGCCCTCTCCCTTTGTAATTTTTTATCTTCCCCAGCTGCAAGTATGACATTAACGTCTCTTTTTATTTCTTTTGTGGTTTTATTACAACTCCTAACATCATGCTTGTCGATGCCTGCAAGGTGGTATTTGAGGCAGTTTATGCCTCCATGAATTACTTTTTCACATTTAATGAAAATCACCGTCCTAGGGCCTGGTCCTTAATAGGCATACCTCCAAGTCCTATCTCTAGCACCTTTAGGACGGGTGCCTATATATCCAAATGGGCATGGTTCTAGTGGCCAATCATTCCTTGAAGCTGCCATACTGAATTAATGGTTAATTGTTAACCTACACATACAAAGTGAAAAGACAAAATTAATATTTTAGTTTAAACAATTAAGCAAACTATCTAAATTAGTTTCAAAATTAAAAAAACTATCAGGGTTTGATTTTTTTTAAAAACTAGAGATTCTTAAAAAAAATAGTGAAAGATTCAACAAAACTTGTCAAAAATAGTGTTAAATCTTGTTCCAATGACTCAAAATAATTACTTAGGAATGATTTTCTATTCATCTAGATGCAACAATAAATAAATAAAATGTTTTAAAAAAACATAGAAAGAAAATAAGAAAACCTACATGGGAATCTGATTTTTCTTCAAAACCCACCTCAAATCCGCTTCAAATCTGCGTCAAATACTCTTCAAATCAATGGAAATCAGTTTTTAAGTGTTTGGAAGAGTATTTTTCCCCCTCTCAGCAAATCCGCATCAAACCCACTTCAAATCGATGGAAATCAGTTTGCAAGTGTTTGGAAGAGTATTTTTCCCCCTCAGCAAAATAGAAGTGAAGAAATGAGAAATAAAATTGATTCGGGCCGTTTTTTTGCCTTTGAACGTTTAAATCAGACTACGGCCGAGTTTTAATGACGGGCTGGCCGAGTTTTTGGTGTGAGTAAAAGTCACAAAAACTCTCCAGACCCATAAACTCAGTGAGTTTTTGCAACTTGCCGAGTACTCTGTGAGTGTTCCATCTATGCTTTTAATTTTTGGATAAAACAAAGTTATTTTTGTAAAACTCATTAAAACATTAGTTCAAAGAAATATAAGTTTAAAAATTAATAATTGTTGAATAATTTTAAAATAAGTATTACAAAATTTTAAAGTCTTAACAATCATTATAATTGTTGTTGTAAAGGGACAGCCCCCTTAATTGGTTGCTTTATTAATAAAAAACAATCATTAAAATTGTAGAAAACATAAAAAAATAATACTATTGAATTTAAGAAATAAAAAAAGAATGATCATTTTAAAAAATTAACAATAATTTTGTGCATAGACATCTGTAATATTTTAAATACGTGTTAAAAAAGATTATAATTAGTTAGTATTTAGCCTTTTGTAATCTTTTAGAATCTCTAATAGTTTAATTAATCTTGGGATAAAAACCTTGGATTGTAAATTTAATGGATCATCACATTTTATATAAATAAAAAAGGAATCCACAAGAATTCAATAGATAAAACATAATATAATTCAAAGTTATATAAGGGTAGGAGACATATGGTTTTAGGCATGTGAGTAAATGGTAAAATGTGTACTATGGTGTAAAATGATGTGGGGGAATTGATATCTTTATCTTGGTGAGTTTGTGGGACATGATGGTTAGCTCTGCACTAGCGTTTAAGGTTGAGTGCTAGGGTTTGTGTGCCCTAGCCTTTGACTCTTGGGCCTTTGTTTCTGTGTTCGCAGCATTTTGTTGTGTAGGGGTGGGATATTGCCTTTGTGCCCATGGGTAGGGCTTTTGTAGGTGCCGTGTGCTAGTTGCTGTAGTTTGGGGTTTTAGATACGTTTTTTGGGTTCAGATTGGTGCGTGGGCCGGGTGGTGGCCCCTCTCATTGTGGCGAGACTCGTAGCTGTTTGCAAGGGTCGTGTTGTGCGAGGAGGGAACTTGCTTGGACTACCCCTTTGTTTGATTTTCAATTGGTGTTTTGTTTCGAGTTTCTTCTCCTCTTTGGGGCTGAATTTTTGTGTGGAGTTTTTTGTGGCTCTGGCTTGCATGGCGGCACAGAGAAATCCGGGTGGAGTGAACAAGCCATACAAGAATGTTACTATCGAGAGTGGTCTCTCTATGCGCATGCATGAAAATCCCTTTTTCGGGACGACTAGTACAAACATAGGTGAAAATTCTTCTTAGATGGGGTTTTTATGTCTACAAGGATTAATGGATGCCTGGCCAAGAGTGATAACAAGCCGGTTCTAGTGATTCCTCTGGATTCTATTCAAGAAGACATTGAATATTTTTTGAAGCATGCTTTGATTTGCAAGTTCATGGGAATTCGTGTATCTCTACCTTTTTTGGAGTCATGGACTAGGCGCACATGGAACCCAGAAGGAGAAATGGAAGTGATACTTACTGCTAACAACTATTTTGTGGTGGTTTTTAATTGCATGTTAGATAGGAATAGGGCTTTTGAAGGGGGGTCCTATTTCTATAACCAGGTTGGCTTATTCATCAAGCCATGGCATGTTGGTTTTAACCCTTTTGAAGAACTTCTGTCACAGGTCTCGGTATGGGTGAGACTTCCATGGTTTCCATTGGAATTCTGGCAAAAGGATATCTTTAATCTGATTGTATTGCAGCTTGGAAAGCCAGTGGGACCTTCACGACAAACTATGGAGAAAAAGGTAATCACTTATGCTTGCATTTGTGTGGAAATTGATTTAAGGAAGGCTTTACCAGATTCCATAGAAATTTGGTTGGGTCCAAATTCTTGGATCCAACAATCGGATTATGAAACTTTGCCATTTTGTTGCCAGATCTGCCATGAATATTGTCACTTGCAACGAATGTGCCCAAATCTAAATGTGCAGGGATTTCTAGAGGGGGGTTAGTTAGTGCTCCTAAGCAAGACAAGGGGAAGACTCCTATGGTGGAAGACAAGGAAGGTTTCATCCCAGTTAGAACTCGCAATAAGGGTAGAGGGCAAAAGAGAACCTTTCAGGACAAACAAATTGATGAGGTTTTTAAGAGGTTTGAGGTTCTGGATGATATAGAGCAATTTGATGGAGCTATTGTTAACATGCCCAGTGGACATGATCTTTTGGTATTAGGAATACTTGAGAAGGAACATGATGATGATAATCAAAATGGCCCATAGGAAGATGGACTAGGTGTGCAAATGGACACAAATGTACCATAGGGGAATTCAGTAGTGTTGGAATTGAAAGGAGGCATTGAGGATGGGACAGGTTTGGTATGTTTTGGACTGCAGCAGAGAAGGATTTGTAAGGGGGGAGCAAAAGCAAGGACACTTCTTCTCTATTGGGTATTCATCAAAAGGCTTAAAAGAAGGGGCCCCTTGAGAAATTTTCTAAGGTAGGGAGGAAGAAGGATCAGGAAAAGGTGAAGTTAGTTGGTGAGACTTTGGTGGAGTTTGGATTGGTGAAAACCATTGATTCTCACTTTCCCTCTTCTCAAAAATGCTAGTACTCTCATGGAATGTAAGGAGGTTGAATAACATCCCCAAACAAAAGGCTATTTGAGAGTTGAATGGATCTTGTTCTCCAGATGTGGTTTTTATTCAGGAAACCAAGCTTTCTATTGATGGTACATTCAGTAAGGCATCTAAAATTTGGCCCAGATGTCATTGTTAGTGCATTGGAGCCAAGGGTGACTCTGGAGGTATGGCTTTCTTATGGGACCCGCGTAGGATTACTCCAAGTTGGTGGATTTCTAGTAGGTTTTCAATCTCCTTAGTGGCCACAAGAAGTTATACTCGAGAGATTGTCCTTTTGACTAATGTCTATGCTCCTATTGGCTTTTTGGGTAAATCCTTGCTTTGGTCACATGTCCGATTTGTTCGGTCACTTGCTCCCTTATGCCCTTGGATCTTGGCTAGGACTTTATTGCTATCACGAGTCTGGAAGAGTGTAATGTCCCTTCTTATTCTCCTTTCATAATTTCCCCCAAAACTGACGTTAGTACAAACTATTACACAATATTTACATGACTCATACTCTACTCTAAGTTAGTAAGGGGGATTTGATTCTTAAGGCTGCCTCTAGGTCGGGCTTCACAAAATTCCCGATTCTTAGCCTAAGGGATATAAGATCTACTCTAGGCAACTGGGCTATTGACACGTCATCCCATAGAGCACTACCAATAAGAGTCTCTTGGAAGCAATAGGTGCTATCCAAGCCTACGCATATGCATATGATTGGCATGAGTATATATACTGCCTATGAGATTATAACAATCTCAACTTTGGCAACGAGACTATACCAATCTCGAATTGCCATCAATTATAGATTGGCAACGCGTTTATATCAACCTCTAATTGCCATCCATCTCAAATGGGCAACGGGGTTATATCAACCTCGAATTTTCATTAACCACAAATGAGCAACGGGGTTATATCAACCTCGAATTGCCATTAACCACAAATGAGCAACGGGGTTATATCAACATCGAATTGCCATCCATCTCAAATGGGCAATGGGGTTATATCAACCTTGAATTTCCATTAAACACAAATGAGCAATGGGGTTATATCAACCTCGAATTGCCATTACTTTGATCTCTATGTAGCTCGGGATGGATATAAGATTCATGTCCGACTACTAGAGGGAAAATGAATATAAAATTAATTATTAACAATTGTATAACATTGATTTCATTATCTACATAAGGAATGTCAAATAGTATATTCATTAATATAAATCATAAATGTTGCCAAAATATATATATTTATATGTTTTAATTAATTCTTAAATATATATATAATTTAATTAAAATTAATTCCTATATATATATATATATAATCTATATCTAAATACCATATAACTTGAAAAAATGTTCATATATATATATATATATATATATATAATATTCAATAAGTAAATAAATAATTTTGTATTTAAGTGACATACCACAATATTGAATTTTCGTTGAAAGTCTTTTATCTTTTACTCTCCTTTATATTCTTTTTTCCTCCCTTAAGTTCCTCCTACATTTCCTCCTTTATTTCCTCCTAGCTTTTCTCCTTCATTTCCTTCTATATTATTTCTCCCAAGCGTTTCGTATTATTTATTCGTGTCAATATATATGTATTGTATTTTCCTATACATCTGTATTTGAGTATTAATACAATTCATTTCTTTGATTACACGAAAATATTTTGTTTATTTTGCATGGTTTTTTCACGAGTCTGATATTAATCTTTGGTTATCACAGTCCCCCTTTGCCTGAATATGCTTGTCCTCAAGCATCTTAATGGCTACTTATATTTGTAGTGAATCCCCGGTTTTAGGTTATCTCTTGTGGGGTGCTTTGATGAACTTATATTAGTTGTCCATCCTTGCCCTTTTGATTAAATGTTCATTTTCATATGTTTCTTCAATTTGATTCATTTGTCCTCTTTTACAATAGTGATCACGGCTCCATGGTGCCTTACACCTAAAGCATAGATTTTTGTCAATTAGTTCCATTTTTTGGCAATGACGATCCTTGCTCCATGGCTCTTTGCATAGGTAACATGATTTTTCTCGGCTGCCCTCCTTGGGCCCTTCGTTCCAATGAGGGGTTTTGGAGGGACTGTCCTTTTGTTTTTCTTTAGTTGTATCGTATTCTGTCATTTTTGCTTTCCTAATGGTATCTTCAAGTGTTTGGGATTCGAAAGGTCTCACCCTTATTTTGATGTGTTCTTTGAGTCCTTCGATGAACATATAGACCCTCCTTTTTTGTGATATATCGGGGACCATAACTGATAGGTTCTGAAATTTATTGGCAAATTCTTCAATTGTTCCCGTTTGTTTGAGGCGAGTTAACGCTTGGAAGTACCATTCTGGTTCCTTCTGGTCAAACCAGCTAATGAGTTTTTGAGTGAATTCACTATAGGTGTTAATACTTTTATGACCCAACGTGACAATTCCATGGTGCCACCAATTGTGGGCTTCCCCTGTTAGGTGTGTTGTGACGAATTTAATGGCGTTTTCTTCAGTCATCGAGCTGAGAGAGAGGTAGGTGTCTAGTTTTTGGACCCAAGCTTGAGCTGTTTCTTTTCCTGATCCTTCAAAGTGTGGTAGGGACATTTTCCCTACCTTGGCTTTAATGTCTTTTTCCCCATGATTTCTTTTCCGTCCATTACTTGCCATGGTTTTGGTTTCATAGTATTCTTTAAAGGGAATGAGTCTTTGTATTTCTGGTTCTAAGCTAGCATACATTTGAGTGATCTCTTCTACTGAGTGGGTGGATGGATCTTCTCTTCCTGTGATAGGTTCCTCTCTTGGAAGAAATGATGCTATAGTTGGTCTCATGGTGGAATCTTGGGTTGAGGGCGCATTCTCAGAATGATTAGAGCGTAGATCTCTTCCTATTGGAGAAGTGGGTCGACACTTGTGGTTATTGTCATTACTCATGTTTTGGATGGCTTGAAGGATTAACTGATTGGTTCGCTCAAACCTCTCATTAGTTTGTTCAATGAAACTCCTTAATTCGTTGGCTAATTGTTCGGCCATGGCTTTTGTCCCTTTCTTTCGTTTATACGTTTACATGAACTATCTTCAATAGGATCGCAAGATTATGCTCTGATACCATTTTAATGTCCCTTCTTATTCTCCTTTCATAATTTCCCGCAAAACTGACGTTAGTACAAACTATTACACAATATTTACATGACTCATACTCTACTCTAAGTTAGTAAGAGGGGATTTGATTCTTAAGGCTGCCTCTAGGTTGGGCTTCACAGAATTCCCGATTCTTAGCCTAAGGGATATAAGATCCACTCTAGGCAACCGGGCTATCGACACGTCATCCTATAGAGCACTACCAATAAGAGTCTCTTGGAAGCAATAGGTGCTATCCAAGCCTACGCATATGCATATGACTGGCATTAGTATATATATTGCCTATGAGATTACAACAATCTCAACTTTGGCAATATGACTATACCAATCTCGAATTGCCATCAATTATAGATTGGCAACGGGGTTATATCGACCTCGAATTGCCATCCATCTCAAATGGGCGACGGGGTTATATCAACCTCGAATTTCCATTAACCACAAATGAGCAACGGGGTTATATCAACCTCGAATTGCCATTAACCACAAATGAGCAACGGGGTTATATCAACCCCGAATTGCCATTAACCACAAATGAGCAACGGGGTTATATCAACCTCGAATTGCCATTAACCACAAATGAGCAACAGGGTTATATCAACCTCGAATTGCCATCCATCTCAAATGGGCAACGGGGTTATATCAACCTCGAATTGCCATTAAACACAAATGAGCAATGGGATTATATCAACCTCGAATTGCCATTACTTTGATCTCTACGTAGCTCGGGACGAATATAAGATTCATATGTCCGACTACTAGAGGGGAAATGAATATAAAATTAATTATCAACAATTGTATAACATCGATTTCATTATCTACATAAGGAATGTCAAAATAGTATATTCATTAATATAAATCATAAATGTTGCCAATATATATATATATAATTAAAATATATATATTTATATATTTTAATTAATTCTTAAATATATATATAATTTAATTAAAATTAATTCCTATATATATATATATAATCTATATCTAAATACCATATAACTTGAAAAAATGTTCATATATAGATATATATATAATATTCAATAAATAAATAATTAATTTTGTATTTAAATGACATACCACAATATTGAATTTTCGTTGAAAGTCTTTTATCTTTCACTCTCCTTTATATTCTTTTTTCCTCCCTTAAGTTCCTCCTACATTTCCTCCTTTATTTTCTCCTATCTTTTCTCCTTCATTTTCTCCTATATTATTTTCTCCCAAGTGTTTCATATTATTTCTTTGTGTCAATATATATGTATTGTATTTTCTTATACATCTGTATTTGAGTATTAATACAATTCATTTCTTTGATAACACGAAAATATTTTGTTTATTTTGCATGGTTTTTCACGGGTCTGATATTAATCTAGGGTTATCACAAAGAGAAGATGGGAGGTAATCCCAGGCTTGACCCTCCTGTAGGGCTTCTAAGGAATAACATAGAATCCCTCAGGGTAGTGGATGTCAAACTCACTAGCAGGATGTTTACCTACAATAATAGAAGATGTGGGATAGAGGCTTAGCAGAGAGGCTAGACAAATTATATGTGGGATAGAGGCTTAGTAGAGATGCTAGACAAATTCCTTGTTTCTTGCTATTGGATGGGTGATAGCTGGACTACTAGTTCAAAGATTTTGGATTGGAGGTTCTAATCACTGGCCGATCAAATTCTCTTCTACTAGGTACCATGTGGTTAAGAATCCTTCTTTCAAATTTCAGCTTATGTGGCTTTGGGATCCTTCACTTTATGATTGTGTGCTAGATTGGTGGAATGAGGCTTGCTTATGGGACTGCAATGTATTCATTTGTCAAACAATTGCAACATACAAAGTATAGGTTGAAAAGGTGGAATAGGGCTTGCTCTGGTAATATTTTCTTGGCTAAGAGAAATGCTCAACTTTAGGTTGATGCTATTACCCGCGAAATTAGGGATCATGGTTTATCTGATGAATTGTACATAGAGGAAACAACTGCGGTTAAGGAATTGGAGGAATGGGAGCTGCGGGAAGAGATTTATTGGAAGGAAAAGGGTCGTGTTGGTTGGCTTTAGGAAGGGGACAAAAACACAATGTTCCTCCATAATATGGTAAAGGATAGAAGATAGGGGAGTTACATCACTTCTCTTATTTCCTCTGAGGGGACCCTCCTCTCCTCTCAATGGGAGATTACCCGGGAAGCTATGTGTTTCTTTGGGAACCTGTTTACAGATGATTCAGATCCTGCTAGTGTGGAGGAAGGGTTGGTGCTTGATTGTATCCCCCCCATAGTAATTAATGAGATGAATGAGGATCTTAGCAAGCCTATATCTTTATCTGAGGTGGAAGGAGTAGTGTTTGGAATGAAGAAAGGTAATTTTCTAGGGCTAGATAGATTTCTTATTGAATTTTATCAAGAGTTCTGGGAAATTGTTAAGATGGATCTTTTTGAGGTTGTGTAGGAGTCCTTCAGGAACAAACTTATGCTTAAAGCTATGAATGCTACATTTCTTGCTCTTTTTCCTAAAACGAAAGGAGCCAATTCTTTAGATTCCTACAGACCTATAGCTTCATGCAATGTGATTTATAAAATAATCACCAAATTGATTGCAGTAAGGCTCAAGCCATGGCTTAATAGTTTAATCTTTGAGGAGAAGGGTGTTTTTGTGGGTGGTAGACAAATTCTGGATGGTGTTATCATTGTAGTTGAAGTGGTGAACTCTATGGCTATCTTTAAGGAGAAGGGCATGTTTATAAAACTGGATATGGCCAAAGCATATGATAGGGTCAAATGAAGTTTCTTGCATAAGATCCTTATTGCTTTTGGATTTGGTATTGAGTGGATCAGCTAGGTAATGAGCTGCATCACTTCTTTCTCCTTTGCGGTCCTCATTAATGGTACATCCTCTAAGTTATTTGGTTCTTCCAGGGGCCTTTGGCAAGGGGATCCCCTATCCCCGTACCTTTTCATTTTAATGGCTAAGAACCTTGGAAGATTCATCAAGTCTTGAATTAGGCAGGGGCTGATTTAGGGTTGGATTTGGGGACATGGCCTTCCTTTGTCTTCACATCTTCAGTTTGTAGATGACACTGCCTTAGTGGGTGCTTTCAAAATGAACGAAGTTGCCAATTTTAGGAAGGTTCTCGATATATACATGGAAGCCTCAGGTCAAAAGATCAATGACAAGAAATCCTTTATTTTCTTTTTTAATGCTCCTGCTTTTGTTCAAGCCACAATTGCTAGGATTTTAAGGTTCCAAATTGGAAATATTGGATAAGTTCCAGATTAGGGTCAACCACTGGACAATAAGATGGCTCTCTATTGCTGGCAGAGTAACTCTCTTGAAAGTTGTGATCCAGGCCCTTCCCATTTATAGATGTTTTTTTGCAGACAACTCCTGGAAGCTTTATTAAGGACTTTGAAGCCCTTTCTAGACAATTCCTATGGACAAATAACCTACTTTCCTCAAAGTAGAGTTTGGTCAAATGGGATGCGGTTTATAGATCAAAATAGGATGGTGACCTGGATTATGTCAATCAGGCTTAAATGGTCACATCTTAGTGGCTAAACTTTTTTGGAGATGGTGCACCAATTAGGATCAGGGATGGGCCAAAATCCTAAATATTAAATATTTAGGGGGAGTGGATGGTAAGGATGTTCCTTGGTGTATTTTGTCAGGCAGTGGCTCCATGATTTGGAAGACTTTGAAGAGGGGCTTAGTTGGTTAAGCAATGTTTTTTTTGGATTTGTAATAGGCGTGCAAAGGCTTTGTTTTGGAGGGACCCTTGGAATGGGTTTCCCCTTATTCTCTCCCAATTCCCTCATCTCCAGGCTCTTAGTACAATTTTTCTTGAGGTGGGTTGGAGTCAGATGGAGGACTTTAAAGTTTCTTGGAGAATGGGGCATTGAGAGATAGTCAGATGGAAAGAACCACATGAGTGGGCTCTTGGGGGTTCTATTGAAGATATAAAGGAGCTTGTCAAGATCTTGGGTGGTAGAATGTGTAACTCTCTCGCAAGGGCTGATATTCTTGCTTGGGGTCCTAATCCAAAGAGTAAGTTTATTGTGGCTTTAGGTTATCAAGAGCTGGATAGAGTGAATTTTGGGGAGGCACATGTTCCCTGGTGGAAGCATGTTTGGAATAGTTTTTCTTAGCCCAAGTGTAATTTTTTCTTGTGGCTAGTGGATCTTAACAGATGTCTCGGGAGAATCTTCTGAAGAGTGGTTTTCAAGGGCCTTCTATTTGTTCTCTCTGTTATAACAATGAGGAGAGTATTTCTCATCTTTTTTTTTCCAGTGTCCTTTCACTAGAGAGATCTGACATTGGTGGTGGGGAGCTTGGAAGCATGCTTGTGTTCATGCTGATTCTTTGGTTGAGTTTTGGAGCTGTCTAGGTCGAACCTCTGCCAAGATTGCTTTCCTCCATGTGGCTTAGGAAATTGGCCCCGATTTTATTATTTGGCAAGTGTGGTTGGAAAGAAACCACAATATTTTCCAGGATAGGAGGATGTTGACACAACAGGTATGGTTGTGAGTTATTAGTATGCTTCAAGATACTCTGATGGCTAAGTGTGACCTCTGTTTGGAAATTGATCCAGGAGATGTGCAGGTTGCCCAAAATCTGAGAATTTTTGGTGTAGTCCCTAATGACAGTTTTTCAAAAGACATCGTACTAGTAGGCATGCAAATAAGAGGGCTCAATGGGATGCTAGGTGGTGCCCCCCTCTTTCAGGGATGTTGAAGATTAAGACTGATGGTTCATCTAGAGGAAATCCTGGGCATACTGGAGTTATAGGAGTTGGCAGGGATAATGCATGCAATGTCTTCCTCTTCTCCGTGTATAAGGGCCAGCATACTAATAACTATATGGAGGCTTTGGCTGTTCTCTTGGATTTAGAAAGAGGTTGCTCTCTTGGATGGAGAAAGATTATTTGTGAGTTTGATTCCTAAGTTGTGGTTGACATGCTGATTTAACAGAGGATGGATGAGGTTGATTGATGTTTGACTGTGGTGGGCAGGTAGATCCTTTGTTTGAGAGACTCCTTGGAGTTGGTCTCTTTCTGTTATATCCCCCGTGAATGGACCAGGGCTGCTGATTGTTTGGCTAAGCGAGCTTCTAAGAGATTAGATGGGTGGCAGGTGAGTGACTGGGGGCAATTGCCACAAGATTATGTTCAAACTTTGGAGGAGATTGTTAGGGAAGATATGGGGTTTTAGTTGAGGTCCTGTTTGGACCGACCTCTCTTTGGGCTTTTTGTCTTTCTTCTCCGTATTGTTCTTGATGTTTCAATAAATGTTTACCCTTCTTTTTCAAAAAAAAAAGCTATATAAGTTTTATTATAATATAGAATATATAGTAAATAAAATTTAATTGAAAATATAGAATTAACTATAGGATATGTAGTAAATTATGAAGTAGTATGAAATATTAAATATAGAGATATGCGTAAATTAAAAATTGGAATTAGAGATTAGCAAATTCTAGCAATGGATGTCTATCCTTGAGAGTCAATTCCACATTTTATCAGACTTGAAACCACGAGAAACTAAATTTATGGTTCGCAAATAAGCAATTTTTGAGGATGTATTACTTTGGTTCAGTCAGAAGTTCAATTAGTCTAATTTGATTGCCAAACAAGAAAGCAGAAATAAAGAACACCTAATGGCTAGCAGACCTGTAAATCCTATTCATTCACAAGAAGAGCTTATTTATTGCAATAAAGTAGTGATTTAGATAAAGGGATAGATTTGCCTCTAAGTTGTAAAGATTTAATCCCTTAGAAGAATAAAATGACCACATAACCACTTTTGAAGTACAAGAACATCTAACAACCTACATTCTAGGATAAATTCTAAATTAGTCGCCTGCAAAGAATGTGAGTTAGATTCTTCTGTTCAAGTTGATGAGATAAAACATTCAAGGCATTTTATTAGCTATTAATAAATTATATAAAAAATCTCAATTAAAAATGAATCAAGTTTTACACTTCCCAAAACATAATCAAACAACTTTTTTCTATAAATGTCAAATCTGAAATTTCTAGAAAAGTTAAGTACAAGGCAAGTGAAAGATTGCAGTTTATGACTAGAGGATGAGTTTGAAGAACACGAAGATGAAGTGGATCATGAGGAGGCCTATGATGATTTCGTTCTTGGAATGATATTGGGAAGAGAGTTATGAGATGTGGAGCAATTCATTGAAGGACAATTGCAGCAAGAAGACAAAAGAAGTAAGGGAAGACCGCACAAATGAAGAGAAAAGAGAGAAGAAGATAGTTCTTTTGGACCATCATTTGGTGAGTGAAAGTTGAGAATGTAATGGAGGTGACAGTAAATCACATATTGAGGTAGAAGATGAAGTTGAAAACATGGATTTGGAGGTTGATCAAGTACCTAATAAAGATAGTACATTGTTTGTGTCAAGTGAAGAAAAAGAAAAGATGAGTTACTTGAAGAAGTTGCAGTCACAGTGAAAGGTGATGAAGAAGATTTTGCAGCAATAGAGGTTGAAGAGTATGTTGTAAAAGTTTAGAGGACTGAGGTAATTATTAATTTTTCTAGGTTTTGTGAAGTAGATAATAGAAGTGAGTTATTCATAGATGTGCATATAGAAAGAGTGCAAGTGGATAATGCAGATTAGTGTTAGAAGGTTGTTTGTTTACATGTGGAAGCGGTAGAGGATGTTTCTTGTGAGATTTACTAAGGATTCAATAATTTCAAATTGTAAGCAAATGAATGCAGCCAAATATGATGTATGGCATACGAATCATATAACTCAAAAGGAAACAACCTCAACGGAAGAATAAGAAGAGAGCAAAAATAATACAAACATGGGGGGCACAATAGAGATGAATGAATGACAATTATTGTCACAAATGGGGCTCTCGAATAATATTAGCTTAAATAAACTTGAGATGCTTGGTAGGCGTGAGTTTGACAACAAAACCAGATGGAATCAGATTGCGATACCCCACCACATATATGAAATTGCAATGCAGTTCATAAACACAAAAAAACATGCAGGCAAGAGGAAACATGTTGTCTAATTTTGACATTTGAAGTTATACATTGTTAGCAAAGCAAGAGGTAGCACTCACAGTAATGACAAACTACAGAACATGTCCCTCTGCCAAACCATTGCGCATTATCATCCAAGGAATGACTAAAGAAAACACAAAATGCAAAACCAAGGCAAGAAGATTGGCATCTCTTGATGACATGCACAGACAAACAAGTTACATTAAATGAAAAGGAAGAATTTGACAACTCAATGCACCTATTTTCCCCAATGATTTGTCAAGCTACACAATAAAAAAATGTTGAAATTGTTGAACTGTCCAATTGTAATAAGCATTATGACAAGCACTAGATGCACAAAAGAAAATGCAAATGGTCATGAAAAACTCAAAAAACAAGTACTACTTTGCAAAGGTCAAGGCATTATGCTCACAATAAACATATGCTTTAGGGCTTGTAAATGGAGCTCTCGGTGAAGTAATTGACATAGTTTATAGTCTTGGTTCTAGACCACTTGATGTTCTGATGTATGTTGTAGCAAGGATTGATAATTACAATGGGCCACCATGGAACCAAGATGACCCCAAAACTATACCAATTATTCCTATATCACTGGGAAGTCGAAGGCAAATAACACTCACAATGGCATGGGCTATAACCATACACAAATCCCAAGGACTAATGCTACATAAATCAACAATGGACATTGGCAAAATGCAGAGGTAGGGACTGACATTGACAACCTTGTCTAGGATCAGATTGTTAGATGACCTTTACATCCAACCAATGTTCTCCTTCGAGAGATACTCCAAATGCAAAACAACCCATACACAATTATAAGGAAAAAAGAGGAAGATTGACTGCAACAATTCTCTCTGAAAAAATCAAGGTGCACGAGCTCAATACAACCATCCTTGAGGTATTTGTGATTATGCATTGTTAAGCAGTTTTTTGCAATTAAAATGATACTATAGATCAAATAATTTTTCTAGTTTTTTTACAGGTTTTGAAGACATCTATTTTTATATTCTGTAAACATGTTTTGTAGTGCAAAAGCATTTTACAAAGCTTGTCAGTTTAATCTGTAAATTGCATCCATTCATGTTCAGTTTTTCCTCACACTTCCATACCAACTTGACAGTTTCCAAAATAATTGTTCCGAACAAAGGCAATGTTCATCTCTTTCGACTTTCCTTCCAATTCTTTCCTGCCCTCTAATACATTACATGTAGCATATCTTGCTATTGGCATAACCATTGCACCTTGTTGGTGCAAGTGCTAGTTGTATTCAGCTGACAACGCCTACATTAGTGCATGACTATTCCAGTTTCTTTACTTTATACCTAAGAGACATGGGATTATAAACAAGGGGACCTTCTCAACCCATGAAACACTCCTAGGCTATGACACCTGCAGAGGAGCACTAATGTAATAAAGTGTGGACTGCGACCTTAGAAAGGGTAAAGTGACAAAGTGACTATTCCAAACACATAACAAACCATATACATTAGAATACATAACAATTTATAAATGACAGAAAGCACATAGTATGTATGATGAAACACAGTAAAACTTTTTTGGGCTAAGGTCATACAATCGACCACTTTTCATTGTTGTATAGGTGGATTCAATACGTAGCCTTCAAAATCTTAAAAATCTAATTGTGTGGCCCTTTTAGTGGGGGTTTCTATCTAAGAGACAACAGGTATGAAGACAAAGCTAATTTTACATTCATTCTAGATTCAAAGAGAAATAGAGCTTTTCCATGAAAACTTGTAATAGTTTAGATTATTTAGAACGATCAATCTTTGGCTTTCTTCAAGATGTTCTTTATGTTCTTGCCACTTTTTTTCTTTTCCGCTCGTGAAGACATGTAAGTGTAAGTAATTCTAATATGGGTTGACTTTATAAGTTCAAAATTTTAAGTTACTTTGTTCTTGTGGCTTTTTTTTTTGCTTTAATATTTTTGCTTTGTGGAAATGACACTCCTATGTTCAATTTTGGGTGCAGGTTGTCACTTTCAACTACATTTGGTGGATCACCAGTTGCTGCCGTGTCTCCCTTTTGTCTTCTTGTGGCAAATGTGAACACTTTGTTTGCCCAATTTTTGTTCGTCTTTTTAAGTGGAGCTGGTATGCCATACAATTGACCAAGTTTTTGTTTAAGATGAAAGATCATGAAAAAAAGAATTTAAGCAATGAATATAGAAATTTTCTACATTGCATTTCTGTGTGTATTACGTGCCTTGAAACAAAGTTTGTTTTAGATATTGAATGTTTGGTCAGTCTTGTTCTTTTTGAAGAAATTGTGATTCATGAAGTGAATTTGTTAAATTTTTGAAAATAATGATTCACGTGAAAGAGAATTTTCAATACTTTATCTATTCCTTTATTAAGCAATTGAAATTATATCATATTAGAAATTGAATTTATATTAAGGCTTTTTTGATGCAAACAATTCGTACTAATATAGCAAAAATCAAAGACAGATTACTTGAACATTGCGTCATCCTAAAGGAAGCTTGATCTTATCTTGTTTGAAGAGTTGTTGCCTACCTTGAGGTATATGAGCCAAAGTTTGGACATTTAAGGTGGAGAGGGGTTTAGGGAGGGGCGGTGATGTGGCGACATGTGGATATCAATAAAGTTTGTTGTCATTGAGAGACAAACACTAGCCAAACATATTGCTTTAAATTATCGATTAGAATGTCATATTTGGAAATTGCTTGAGCATGCAACAAAAAACATGAGCAAACTTCTTGGATTAATTGATGACTTTTGGTGCTCACTACTGAAGGAAGAGGTTTCTTTCAACTCCAATTGAGTATTTACTATTTTGATTGGGAATATAGGGGTTATATTTATGGGTCCTTCATCTATTAAAAATGGTCATAGCTAACTAAGCTACAAGTCAAATATTGAAATATAATTCATCTGAAATGGGGACATTAAAAAAGACATCAACACTGACTTTTTTCATGCATACATGCCATACAAAGTCAAACTTCCTAAAGTTTTCCTTTGACATAGTAATATACAATTTTGACAATAAAATGGTCATATATAGTATATACTACTATCCCGTGCATTTCAATTATAAAAAATCACTAGTTGCAAAATTTAAAATCTACCTACCTTATATGCTTAACACATGTTACAGTCATTACTCTCCCAAACTGATCTGTAAACCTTGAATTTTCAATTTAATAACCCTAGAATTGCATCAATAATGGATTCTCTTAAATTAGCTTTTTTGACACTACTTTTAGTAACCTATTCTACTGCATTTAATTACTTTGCGGCAGTATTTTTTTTTATGCGAAATTAGTAAGAGAAAACAAAACAGCAAGGCACATGAACAAAATTACATGACATAGATTTTCTTTGGGGAAAAGCCAATGGGTGAAAACTCTAGAAAGGGTATGCACATTAACATCCCTTTCACTATGTTAGACTCAATACAAGGACTTTGCCAATTGAACGTTCTTACTGAGGCTGTAATTTGTCCCTATTGCCAACTTTGTTCTCCAACCCTGTGCTGGCAATTCGTAGGAAAGCCAGTTCATTCTTCTTCTTTATCACAACAATCTGAAAGTGCCTTTTTTTAAACTTACTAATTTTAGATCTGTCGTCTTTTATACCCCTATTTTTGTTATCAAGGAAGTTTGACAGTTATCTCGGAAATCGCAATGGTCGCCTCTTCCAATTGCCTTCTCTTGGGAATATGGACAATTAACTGCTCACAATCTGCCCTCCAACAAAGAACTCACACTCAACATGTGTGGGTAAATGAAGCAACCATCTATCATATGATAACGTCCATGCTATCATGGTCAATTTATAGAAATTGTCACCAAGAGGATTAACCCAGTTGTCATGGCCTGAAGATCATCAAATAACTCACTGGCAATGCATAAGACAGTTGCTATCTTAGCTGGCATCACCTCCTGTTGGGAGACAGACACATGGCCAAGATCAAGTTGCCTATGTGAGGCAAATTGTCATGTTCCCTTTTCAAATAATTTAAATAAGCAACCAATTTAATTGGATTTAGTCACTTTGTTTTTTAAGGAGAACTCAAATATTATTATTAATTATATAAAATGGCCATGTAAATGAGACATCATAAGGCCTTATGTAATATTTTATTTTAGAAGTGTTTTTAGAACTCAGAGGGACTTTAGGGGGGAAAATTCAAATTGAGCCCTAGAAAGGCGCCTATAAAAGAAAATCAAGTGCTCAAAGCAAATTATCCATTATCATTATTTTCACTTCATTTTCAGAGATGGAGCATTCAAGGATGAAAAACCTTGTTGTAGGACATCTAGAGGATAAAACCTCTTTTGGTTTCCATTGTGAGATTTGAGGACGAAAACCATTTTGTATATTTGAGGTCATTCCATCCTGGGATTGCATTTTTGTTAATTTGTTTTTAGTTTCAGTTTACTATAGGACTGCTACAAGGTATTTGTTTCTTTGGGGTTTTTCCTTCTATTTTGTTCAGGAGAGTGAAAAATAACATTTCAAGGGAATACTTGTATATCTAGAAGCAATCTGGAGAGAAGCTCTATGTGTTTGGATTTAATTTTTTGATTGTGACATGTAATCCTGGACATCTTTCTTTAATATCATCTGTAGCTACCATTTTGTTTCATTCAAATTGCTTTATCATGTTCAATTGATTATAGGGCACATTCAGTCATATTAATGCTTCTGGTTTGGTTGCTGCAGTTTTTGCTCGCATGTCTCAACCCTCGCAGCCTATTCGGTGTTCTAAGGTAGCAATAATCAAAACAGATGATGTTACTATCAATCAAGGAGAGTACTCTGAAGAAAAATTCAAGTATGCTTCAAATACTCATGCATGTTTACAATAAAAGAGAAATATAATGTTATATAAAAAGACAACCTATATTTAAAGATTTAAAGAGGTCATTATAAGTTAAGTATAAAGTGTCGCAAGACCCAAGGTCCTGAATGTTTCTGATTAAGGTAAGTAGGTTTTTGAAGGGGCCTAGGACCCTTTACATTAAGAAGGATAAAGCATTAAGCACAAAAGGATTGCAAGGAACATCCAGAAAGGTATAACAATGGAACAACCACGGACTAATAGAACCAAAAAAAACAACACAGGACAGCAACTAAGAATGAAGTATAGCTGGTCAGAAAAGAAAACAGTAATCAAACCATTTCACGGGGTTTTAAAAAATGATCTTAAGATTTTTGGTTAACCCTGTAACTGGGGTCCTCCCCTAAATTCCTTTTTTTCAAACAAGGTGAATCCCAAGGGACACTATTAGAAATTGTAAGATTTAGCATATGAGAATCATCCCTAATTTCTTCTTTCTGTTCATTTTGTTCTTTCACGCTAGAAGGAAAAGGATAATCCTTCTCCTCCAAACACCTTTTCTTGTCCTTCAAACCTTCAATAGAGTGCTCCCTTGCAATATGAGCTGGGGACAGGTGCCTTTGTTTCTCTCTATGAGGAGAAGAGGAAAGATCATTGCTAGAATTCATTTGTTTCTTTTTCCTCCAAACCAGCTGGTTATCTTTGATGGTCTCACAAACAATAGAAGTATGACCCACTTTGCCGCAAGAATTACAAACGATTGAAGAACTTTCAAAATCAATTTTCTGTACCTTTTTACCAAACTTAGAAGTAATTTAAATGGGAAGCAATTTGTCTTTCTCCACAAGAACACAAAATCTCACATAAAATAAATGTTCCATGAATTTGGCAACAGGGAATGAGACACTTCTCACTCTAATATTCGAGAGGTAGCCTCGGTGGGCGATCCCAAACTGGGAATTCGAAGTCATCCCAAGGGTTGAAACCGGGAGACCATTTAGAAATTCAAAGGCCATTCAAACCTAGGAACTAGGACCTTCATAGAGAATCTCAGTACATTCCACAACATCAGAAAAAGAGAAAAGAAAGCAACTGCTGTACATAGTTGTTACCCTACTTTGTCTTTCACTTTCTAGATGCCAGAAAACCTTCTAATAGTGTTTATGTGAGGAAGATTGCCACAAAATCTTCCAAGAAGAGACTTCTCCAGCCAATCGACAAACTTGAGAAAAAAAGAGTCAGGAATCTCAACATCCAACCCTTTTGCACCTAAAGTAGGAGAGGTAGCCCTAGGAGGAGCAATAGCATCAGTAGGTTCAACCAACATTGGGAAGGTAGTACCCCATAACACCAACACCATCATCCTTAGCAACATAGTACTGGCTATCATGTTTTTTCAGTAGGCCAAGGGCTTTCCCACAAGGCTCCTCAGAAACCTTAGAGGATACCCAAACAATCATGGAGTCATCCTCCACAGAAATACCTTTTAGGGCTATCTTTGGCTGATCTAAAGCTTTTCCATATGCAAGATGTGTCTTATCTAAATCCACAGGAGTGAAGACTTTGATCTCAGAAACATCCTTGGAGTGGCTAGTCAAACCTACCAACGCATTTGACCCTACTCCACTCGCCACCGAAATAGAAGGGGAAACAGGGGGAGGCATGGAACTGGCCTTAGGGGTTAGAGGAGAACCAAAAACTTTCATGGAGGCACTCGTCGCACCCACAAAGATGTCCTCAGCCACCATATTTACTCTGGGCTTAAACAATGGATGCAAAACAGAGCCTGAGGGAGTGAGGAAGCCCTGATGGAGGCCACTAACAGAATAAAAGTTGATGGCTAAAGGGTTGGGTGCCCACCATGTCATCAAAGTCATTGATCCAGCTCTCTCTTTCCCCGTTGAAGCAAAACTGTCTCTAGCAGCACCTTGTTTAGCCTCCAGACAGGCCAACGCATAGGCTCCCAACAATAAGTCTAGAAGGAGCTCAACATCGTCGTTAGAGGGGCATTCACTACCATCTTCTTCGTCCTTTGAACTGCCTTTATCTGCACACGAGCTTGAAGATTCACCAGATCTGCCTCCAATGCAAGCAACTAGGGTTTTTGCCCTTGCCTTGGCTCTTGCGTCAACCATCACAGCTCTATATATACTAATGTTAATGTTGAAATTAACAAACCGTTACCTCTAGAAATACCTTGAACTCCAAAAATCAAAATAAAAGAATATAAAATGCAGAATGTTAAAAATGACACTTTAATACTTTTATAACTTTGAGGGAATAATAAATTAAAAGAACATAATATATGTTATTTCACTTGAAAAAGTCAAAGGAGGAATGCTTTTGAGAAAGGTCTTTCTTGCTCATTCTGTGAATTTTAATTCTCCATTCGTGAGTTCTTCCTTCTCTTAAGGATGAAAACCCTATGGTAAGATTGTTGTTGGCACTAAAACTCTCCCAGTCATCAGCAGAATTCTACATATGGATTACCATTGTGCTTCCTTTGTTGAAGATTTTTAGTATCTAGTTGTTTGATTCTAGGTTAAGGCTGAATGGTGATATAGTTGGTTGCATGTTTATCAAATAGTTTGGTTATATCGTCAATTTGATTAGTCTCTACAAATTTTATATGATTTTTGCAACGTTGACAAGTCTTTGAAATGCACTTTGTACCTTTCAGTGGTTGACCATACACATGTAGGAGTTTAGGAATATTTTATTGCAGGTTGTACAAGGTCTTGGACATTGGTTAATAATAAATATTGACAAACCTCTAAATAATTCTTGGCTGCTACCTTCTAAGGAGTTGTACATGTTTGTGATTGGCCATACTTCATATTTGTGACTAACTAGCATCTTGTTCTGATTGTAGCCTTCTTTGGGGTGTTTTGGATGTTCTCCTTTTTGCAAGTAATTTTGTTTACAGACAAAATTTAGTGGATTGATAGTCTGGCCATACCTCTTCCTAGTGGCTTTCTTTCACATTCAGGCCATACTCTTCATGAGAAAGCTGTACCATTCATTTATCAGTTGTCTATTATCGATTTTAGTTGGGTTATCAACAAATTTTCTTTCAGTTGTAGTTTGGGTTTATAGTTTCCAGCATTTTTAGAGCACCTCTTTTCCAACTAATTATATCTCAGTATATCATGTATAGGTGTTAATCTACTTAAGATTTCAGAGCGTTTTCCCATTATTTGTATTTGCAGAGATATCATTTGAATCATTGTTTGCTTGCAAAAAATCCACTATTGTACTAACTAGATGGTTTGTCACTAGTTGTTTGATTTTTAGATATTTATGATTCTAGATGGTTCACCATAGGGTCTGATTTATCATTGTAATAAGATCTTGGATGGTTTAACTATTGGATCCATTTTATTTTTGTGAATCAGAGAATTGGATGATATAGCTCGACATTTTGGCATTTTCACATTTCCACTTTTTAATTTCCAATTCGGAATGATCAAAATTTGCATATCATTATCCATCAACTTGGAATTGATTGATTGTATGATTTTGATATTGTTGCAATGCGGTCAGCTAGCTGTCAAAATCCCGTTGGTTAATTTTCATTATTGTTATTTGTCTCCATATGTTCTCACTTTGCACACTTTGGTGGCTTGGTGATCAGAAAGACCTAGTATTTGAGTCAATAGTAAAATCTTTGGTGAATTTGAGCTAGTTGTTCTGCCAGGGCATTGCATGTATTTAGTAGTATATTTACCTAAAAAGCCATAGATTTTTGAACCCAAACAATTAGCAAAGTCATCCACAAAGCTCTCTTGACTATCTCTTATGACTCCTCCTCCCTTCCCCCCCGGCCCAACTCAAATTACCTTTAACAACACCGTCAAAATCCAATTTAACTTAATTTAGGATTGGTCCTTTTAGGGGCTTTTCTTGTTAGCAATTTCATGTTGCTAAGGAATTGAATTACTAATACTAGTCCCCTAGTTAGCGTTAATTCTCATTTCAACTTCAAAACCAGGCAAATAAGGCTTTTTGACTTTGAAAATAGATAAACTTTTAGTGATGGCATGAGAGGTTCTTTTACTTTTTGAATTTCCTTCAATGTTCACTTCCTTTCTTTGAAGATTCTTGCATTTCTTTCAAGCCATATTCCCCAACAAAAATGAGGAATGGTTAAGTACCTAATTTCCTTGACTATTGGCTATGAGACAAGAGAGTGCCAACATAAAACAAACTCCTTAGAGCCAAGGGTGGTCTGATTTAATTCATGCTTCTTTATGAAAGATGGATTCAAGTTTCAACACCTTTCTTCTCATGTATAGTCCTCTCTAGATCTAGTGTATATATACTTGATTGCCTTTACAACACACAACACACACTCTCCATCTCCCATACAATCTTGATTTTATGTGATGTCCCCTTTTGAGATAACTAATGAATTTGGGACGATTACCTTGCAAAATCAATTGCAAAAGACTTCTTTCCTTTAAGTCTCAATTATTACTGTGAATTACGATCTATGATACCACTTTAAATGTTCAAGTTATGCAATTGATAAGATATATTTATCTATTTGTACAATAAGAAAAAGGATGGTGATGGGGGAATGAAATGTGGGATAGACAGGTAGTCTACCTTTTCCTAATTGCACAATTGGAAGGAAAATGACCCAATAGGCTCAAGTAGGACTTATTCACTAAATGAGTCAGTGATTCTTCACTGATAATAAATTTGGATGAGTAGGATTTGAGTGGATATGGCTGACTAATACAAAATAGATGACTAAGTAAGCAAAATTGAAAAGATTCAGCATATACAGAATAGTTCAAGTTAGACAATAACCTTCAGTGACTTGAAACAACAACTAGAGAACAGATCTGACCTATAGTTCTAGTTTGAAGCAGATTTGGAGGGTATAGAATGCCTTGGATGTTGTATACCTGAGTATAGAACACCTTGGCCGCTGTATACCTTGCACTTTTGTTAGAAACTTTCCGGGATAGGCCGTTGGATCCTGTACTTTCCAAATTTGCGACGATCGATTCGCCATTTGTTCACGCACGCAAAAAAGAGAAATTTTTCGATTGAAAGGGGTTTGCATCGGTCGAACCCTTGTTTAAGAATCAACTTTGAAATGTAAATGAAATTGTATAAAGTAAAGCATGTAAATTTAAAGGTAAATATTAGATCTACCTTGTAAATGTATATACCTTCATGAACGGATATTGAGATCACACATATTCATGAGGATGCTTGTATGTTGCTTGATTGTAGTTGTTGAATCTTGGAATATAGGATGGAATCAAGGATGCCTTTTACAAATGCATAGATTTATGAATGCCTCTCCAAGATCTTCAATATTGTTATGCTTGATGGACTCTTGCCTTGAAGAATGGATGAATGAAATGCATGTAGATGGACAAAAGGATCTTCTTGCTTGATTGAGAACTCCTCTACTTGGCCATCATGGGAGAGAAGCTTGCTACAACGGAGAGGATTGCCTTCAAAACACCTTAGGATGCTTGAGACTTGATCTTGAATGCTTAGATGCGAAAGAGAGCACTTGAAATATTGATCATGGTTACCAAAATGAGGAGAGATAGGTCACTTATATACCTCTCACAACATTTCGGGGGTTAAAACTTGGGAGAGTCGACCACAAATTTCCACCAAAACACCGCAATGGGCCAACCATTTAAATTTGGGCTTAAATGATAGGGTATACAACACCTAAGGCGTTGTATACCTTGGTATAGAATGCCCAAGACGTTGTTTGCCTTGGTATAGAATACCTAGGTCATTCTATACCTAGGAAAATGGGCCCAAACTGAAATGGGGAGTCAAGGATGAAGGGAAAATGCTGAAATAAGTAGGGCCAGGTTGCTAGATCAAGCATAACATACATGAAATCTCAAAACTGCCAAAGTGGGGCCTAATAAAGCATCTAATTATAGGTTCTAACTTTTTAGGACATCACATTTAGCCCCCACTTTAGTGGGAGTATGAGACAACCTCATGCTCATGGTAAATTAGATTAATGCATAGGAAATTTTTTATCAAGGTCAAGGAGACAAGGAAACACCAAGCCTCTAATTGATTTAGGTCCTCGTCAAATCCAAAACCAAGATAAAAGAGGCAACACTCGAAAAAGAGAGAGAGAGGGAGAAAGACAAGACCAACTAGCCTGGTAAGGTTTGAGACTCAACTTTGACTTACTATTGGCCATGTAAAGTTGCAAAAGATGGAATTGAAGGTCCAACAAGCTACAAGATGCTAGTCAACCCATCAAAAAGGGATAACCAAGTGAAGCATAGTCCACTAGGAAATCGACTAAAAGAGGATCAATCCTTAAGGAAAGCTTTGTATCCATTAATGGATCCAAAAAAAGAGATCAGTCTTAAGGAAAGCATAGTCTCCAAAGGGATCTATAAAAGAGGATCAGTCTAAGGGCCTACAGAATAATGCACATGGCATGGAACACCCAATGCGTTTTGTACCTAGGAAAACGGGCTCAAACTGAAATGGGGAGTCAAGGATGAAGGAAAGATGCCAGAATAAGTGGAGCCAAGTTGTTAGATCAAGCATAATGGACATGAAATCTCGAAATCACCAAAATGGGGCCTAATAGAGCATTTAATTATAGGTGCTAACTTTTTAGAACGGTACACTATCTATCTGTAATATTATTTAAAGAACAATATATATATATATATATCTATTGGTCACAACTGTATCTAATATAAATGATAACAATTATGCAAGGATGATCTTGATGTTCAATATGATATTAGCATAATTACAGGACTCTACGAGTCTTGGTAGGACTTTGGGAGTCTTGAGCCGAGTCAAGCTTGTAGACTCTTTTGGGCTCTTCTAGCTGACTCGACTGAGTCTTGGCGAGTCCTTCCAGGACTCTGCAGAGTCCAAGGACTCTGTTGACTCGACGAGTCCTATCAGCAAGACTCTGCCGTGGCCAGCCAATGCAAAAAATGAAATTAACATTTTTTAATTTTTTTTTTGTGTTATATTGCCATTACAAGGTTAATATTAGACAAGTGATTACGTCAGATCGATCAACAACAGTAAACTTGCATGTATTTTACAAAATATATTAGGGGTGGCAGATGCTCTCAGCACAGTAGTAACACTCATTCCTTACACTTGATTGATAACACTCATTCCTCTATTGTTTGATATTTAGACAAGATAAGAATCATAACATCTACAGGCATCATCTACTTGAGATCAATCGCTAAGAAGATACCAGACATAGCAACTCATACTTGATTGATATAATACATTTCTTTAGCCATTCATATTGAAGCCATCTAGATTAAAAAAAATTGAATAAAGTTATTTAGTATTATATATGATCTTATTGTTCAAGACATTTGGATATAGGAATAATCATTGCAATCCAAAGATCATTTCAATCATTTATTATCATTGTATTAGTAATAAGGAAATTGACATTTGCAATTAGCAAATTTTTAGTATCTGGCTGCTGCTCTTTAGTCTTTTCTACCTCCTTTCTTAGGGAAACAATTTCCAAGTCAAGCTTCTCACATTCCAAGATTTTCACTTTTAGCTGAATTTTCAAAACATCTTCAATGCATTTGGCTTCTTCAGCTTGAGTCTTCAAACCCATACTAGTTTAATAGTTAACTTATTTCCTTAAGAAATTTGCATTTATACTTATGTGATCAATGTAAACTTGTGTATGTGTGCAAAGTAGCTTCTATTTATCTCAGTTATTGTGTCTTTGATGTTAATTGACTGAATGATGCATGAAAAAAGTTTTAAATCCTTAAAAATCTTTGAATTTCTTGTGTTTTTCAATTTCCCGAGTCCTTGTCGAATCCGAGTCGGAGCTTGAGCCTGAATCCAGCTTGCCAATTCCAAGGCGAGTCCGAGTCTTGTAACTATGGATATTAGTCTTCTCTGATTTGATAATGGAGAGTATGCTATATTATCTTCCTTTTGCCTATGGTGATTAATTGCTATTTCCAATCTGACTTTATGTACTTGCAAATGTTCATAATATCTCATACAGCGATGCAATTGCTATAGCTGATTTCACTCCTTAAATATATGTAATGTATGCATATGATAATATCGCTTATAGCGATATGTTGCTGTTTCAGATGTGTAGATATATTTTTGCAACAATGATAATGATGCTGTTTCTGATCTTTTTGATTTATTATTGCAACAATGGTGCTGTCTCTGATTTTTTTTTAACTATGCAATCAGTTTATGCCAATAAGGATAATGCTCTATGAGCAGATCCAATAAGGGATAAACAAGAGATTAAGGTTTCTGAATTGGTTATGAAAGCAATGGGTTTGATATCATTGTATATCTTTGAAAGACATGTCCTTTCATAATAGATTGGCTCACTTAATCCCATCGCATCTTCTTATAGTAATTGGTCCCTTTCATAATAATAATTTGTTAAGCTTTGACTAATCGCTGACTAAGCTTTGTTTCTTGGGTAGCGATAATGATATTCTTCTTGGTTTGATGATCAATTTCAATATGCTTTGCTGACTTCCTAATATATCGATATATTTGTTGACTATTACTTTCTTCTGACTATAAGATGGCACCCACCATAAGATATGTTGAAACAAATATTGCTTTAATAATAACACACTGTAATGATATTAAATGATTCATGCCAATGTCTTCTTCTGAGTCTTCTAACGATTTGTTTGCTGTAGCCAATAACCAAGGTGCTGTGCTTATTACTGCTCAAGATGGTCACTTTATATTTGCGGCAGCATGAAAGGATTATGAATTGGTTTCCCTATTTGCTTATCTGAATAATCATGTTGACTTCTGATTGTGTCGCCTCTCTAGCATTTGGCGCCATAATGAATATGAATATGAAATAATATCCATATAATATGATAATTCATAATCTTCTATGTCTAAAGTCGGCAAGATATCCTTGACAAAGTCTGCAAATCAAGTATTATCTTATGACAATAATTATCTTACAAACTGATATTACATTGCAAGATCTCAACTTTGATACACCGCATTTCACTTCGTAGGAGTATTCTAATTTTTTGATGTAATAATCTTCAGGAACCTTACAACATACATAAACTATTTTACGGGATCAATCTTCATTCTTTATTGCGAATCATTCCTATTCGCCACTTTGATATTGATTTAAGATTGCTATACTCCAACATAATGAAACTTCTCATTTTAAATCACCGTTCATATCTTAATTGTTATCGTCCTTTAATTACTTGCTTGGTTTTGATGGGGACATCATAGTCTCCCCTCCTTGGAAAATGCTTGCCCACAAGCATTCTTATATTGTCATAATGATTCTTGGATCCCAAGTATGTAGAACGATTTAACTCCTATTCCTTGCTTCATGTTGGTGCCATGAAACCTCGCAAACTTCATTATTTTATAAAACAATTCATGCAATTAACTTATCATGTAAATTCCCTTGCCCCCAAGATTATAGCACTGATTGAACATATTGTAATTGGGTTGATTATCCATAGTAATGATCTTGTGAGTATCCATAGGATGAGTCATTCAAGGTTGTATAAACTCTTTAGAAATATGTCCTTTGATGATCTCAAGCCTTTTATTGTATCCATCATAAACTATCTGATATTCATTTGACCTGTTTTGAGGTTTTCACACCATCACCCCATTGCAAATGGGGACCCCCTCTTTTCATTTGGCAGTGAGGTAATTGTCCCAAGTAGTCTTAGTTCAGTGGCAATTTTCAAGTCTTCGAGTCTAAGAGATGAGTTTCAACAAATTTGGATTGCTAGGGAGTCAAGTCAGTCAAGGATATGAGTGAGAGCTAGGCCAAGCTAGTCAAGGGTGTGGAATTGAAGTCAAGAGATTTGTAATGAAATGAATTAGCCAAAGCGTAAAAGGATGATGTAAAGATGCAAAGCAAGAAGAGATGAAGTTTTAACCTGAAATAGAACACTAATGGAAGTGTGTTGATTCCTGAAATTTGGCTGACTTTGAAATTTTTTAGGATCTTCTAAAAACTAGAATGTCCATTATAACTCCTAGAGATCTGAAACCACTCTCAAACATCCTGACAGTATATACATAAAATATAACCTTAAGAACTTAAATGTTATATTTTATGTGTTCCACCTTACCACTTGACCCTCTTATCTCACCTTTACCAAAGACCACCTTGTACTTGACAAGTGTAGAATCCACACTTGCCTTGTACAAGGCTGTACAAGACTAGTGCGGTGTAATGTCCCCTGGCTGGTCTTATGAGATTTGGGATTGACTCAATTGCAAGAATTGACTTTCTATCCAAGCTTGTACCCAATTCTTTATTTAATGGCTATTAATCTTCAATCTGATTTAAATAATTGATGGTCTATTCTTCTATGATATAATCTATAGTAAGGATTTGATAGAGTGACCAATAAGATTGACAATTTTGTACTTTGAAAAAACATCCACCGCTATATAACCTCTGAGAATTTTGATAAAGTGTTACTCTTTTAACAGAAATTTATATATATTTGCTATGCCAACAAATTAATAATACTCTTGGGATGACCAATTGAATTTCTGATATGATGAGTTGGTCTGGAACTTCAGAAGGAATAGATATCCATCTACAAATATTAGATTTAATGGATAATCTATAATATCTTACATGGATAATCTATATGTGTAATTTGGAACTTTTCTTTCCTTTAATGGCTGTCTTTATGATGAGATGGTTGTCCTTACGATTACAACATACATATTGTGTTTTTGGCTTAGTTGTTACTCTTTACTATTAGAGACTATTGTCTTTTAGGTATATTGATTTCTATCAATAGAAATTGCTGCTCTCAGTCACTTCCTTTAGTATACGTACATGCTTGTGTACCTATAATTTATACTATGAGCTTATTCTATCTTTATTAACATATGTTGCATATAAACATGACTTGATGCTTGTATGGAGTATGGTATATCTGAAAGTATTTGGATTTGTTCATCAATTATCAAATATATATAAGGGAAACACCAACAGTCTGATAATCCCTGTGATAGTGGGCGAGTCAACTCCTATTGTTCCCGACGGCCTTGATATTGAGTTGAAATTGGTTTTATATTCGAATTCCTTTTGTTGACAGTGCTCCTTTCCCAAAGTCCCGGTTGCCGGCTATTAGTATTTACGCTAACCTTTTCTTTAGTCTGTTATTTGTTTAGTGACACATTGTATTTCCTTTCCTTCCGATGTATGAAACTGCATTGCCTCTCTCCAGTCGATGCTTCTTCCCGTTCCTTCTCCCTCCATCTGCGCGAAATCACTGTTTTGTATTCCCATTAGAGTCTCATGGGTCGCAACTGCATATGGTTGGCTTTTCATGCTGTTAATATTGTCAAGGTCAATTTGTTAATAGAATCGATTTTAATGAGGTCAATTTACATGGGTTTTGTAATGTCCCCTTTCGTTAATAGAATTTAATAATAATAATAATAAAAAGTTAAGAAATGAATAAATAATAATAAATATAATTTATTATTAATTATATAATTAATATCATATATTAATTGATATAATATAATATATTGCTATAAATGAATATAATAATATTATGGCTATAATAATAAAATAATATTAATAAATAATAATAAATATAATAATATTATTATTATAATTTATAATAATAATAAAATTCATTGATAATAATAAATATATTATAAAATATGATATAATATAATATATCATTATCATAATAATATTAAAATATGAAAATATATAAATAAATAATCAATAACAAAATAATAGTCTAATATAATTATAAATAATGATTTTATTATAAATCTAAGATATATTTAAAATGCAGAACTTTATATTAATTAAATATATTTAATCAAATACATTAATATAACAATAATAATTATAAGGGATTCATTTGTATAAATTTAAAAACTAATATTTGTTTCAACTATCGAAGGAAATATCCTACGTGAATCACCCATATTGAAATACATTAATTGCCACTGGATTGTGATCCATTAGGATGGCAACGTCTAAATAGAGGGACGACTCATGTTGAAGATCCAAGAAGGAATGCGTTAGCCTCCAACGTAGGCAGGACCGTTGACACAACACTAAACATGCTTGCAATACCTGCCAGCAACAGACGACCTAACAGTCCCAACTGGTGCTGAGAGGGGAGGGGTGAATTAGCACCTCTAAAAACTTCTCTTTAAATCTAGTGAAGTGAACTTACAACAAAAGGCAAACAGATTTAAGCATATAATAACAGCAAGTAAACAATCACACAGTGACACCAGATTTATCATGTGGAAACCCGGTTAGGGTGAAAACCACGGTGTGAGGAGACCTCACAAATTTTGTACTCTCCTGGAGTATGCCCTGTTAGGAGCCTTCCTAGTTAAAGGATTAAAAACGCACTGTTAAATGCGACCCGGTTAAGGGATTTGTTACAATGAGGCCGGCTAGTGCCTACCTAGTTAAAGGACTTTGAACACCTTGAAAGATGTCACTTGGTTAAGGGATTTGATACAAGAGACCTGTTAGAGTCCACCCAAATATTGTGATTTAGCTATTGTAATTGCTAGGAACAATAGAAGGATTGACCTTTTACTAATGACTTTCCATAGCCTGATAAGATCTCTGTTTGTGCTCAACTGAGAAGCATCGCTGGTCGCTGCAGGTGTGTTCTCCTCTACTGTTGTGCTACTTTGCATAATCTGCTTTCTCACTTCTTCTTTCTTCTTTTCACTCCTAGTTTATTTTCAGCATACAGGTTCACTCTTTTACTCGACAGAATGAAGGCAACTTCTATTTGCCTTGGGCAGAAGAATATATAGGGTCCTACCCCTAATTGTACTTGTTATGCATGACCTAATTACAGATCCTTATCAGATTCATTACTCAGTGGAGTACCAGTTCACTAAGGAAATATCCGATGCATGCCCTTGCTTTATCTGACTAATGAAGAAAGAAGTAGTTGTGTGTCAAACAACTTTCCTTCATAGGAGATAACACTTTGTTTTAAAGCCACTAATTTCGGCTTTAAATCCTCCAGACTCTCCTCAAACTGATCGCCAGTTTAACTCAAAGACTTCTAATTTTAGTGCAGAAAATCTTGGTCAAAGAGTTGGTTGGAAGTACAGAGATCCGAGAATTGCCATTGAACCATGTGAATCGCCGGTTTGGCGATTCGGTTCATGGCAAACGGTTTTTTTTGAATCGGAAATCGTTTCAAACGATTTTTTGCCATGAATCGCCAAATCGGTGATTCATGGCATAAAATTGCCTGAATTGGCTCGGGAAATCGGCATGAATTGGCGGATTGCTAAAAAGTCAAGTCAAATTAAAAAAAAACACAAATATTTTCAATGTTTTTTTTGCCTTTCCTATTTGTTGTAAGTTTATACAAATATAACATTTAAGTATAAGTTTGATTTATTTAATTTCTTATACTTTAAGCTATATTTGTATAAATTATACAAATATAAATACTTCCAGGATGTTTGAGATAGGTTCCAGCTTCATAGGAGTTAAGATGCAGATTCTAGATTTTGGGGGTTTTCGAAAAATTCCAGACTTAACCAAATTTCAGGATTCATCAAGCCTTTAGCAGGGTTACCTCCCACAATCCATCGTGGCTTTCTAAGGTCAAATTGAAGCTGGCAAAAGGATTCTCAAAGGGTTTTAACTCGTTTTATCACAAATCACTTGGTTTCGACCCCATCTCTATGACAAACTTAGCTTAGCTCTCGCCCAAATCTCAGACAGACATGACTTCCCAATAGGCCAAAATCATTCAAACCTCATTTGCCGGACCTAGGGACTTGAAAACAGCCACCAACAAAGACTAACTAAGATCTAGTTATGAAGACTTTGACATTTGGCATTGATCAATGATCAAGCATCACAGATTCATACTATGAAACGATTTAGTTTTTATGGATCTTACAGATATTGATAGACATATGTTTCATGGATCTTCATCTTACATACATTTATGATTTGATGTCTTATGGATGTCATCTTACATACATTCTATGGTTTGACTCATTACGATCCTATGATTTCTATTTACTTTAGCTACAATTTACATTTTACGTGTAATGTATGTGATGGATTTATCATTTATGTTCCTTGTTTATGTATATTAGCTTCTATTTGATGATGTTATAGTGTGTTTAAGTTATATTCAATAAAGGGTGCATGAAATAAGTTTTAAATTGTTAAAATCTCTAAATTTCAAGGGTTTTTTAAATTTGCCAATTTGTGGCCGATTTGATTCCGATTCATGGCCGATTCACGATTCCGATTTGGCCTTGCCAATTCCGATCCGATTCCGATTCTCGTTTCTTTGGTTGGAATAGATAGTTGACTATGACTACCTCGGTTTATACCGGAGTCATTAATATATCGGTTGAGTTCTACATGCTGCAAACAGGTAAGTGTCTTTGACCTGTTACTGTCCCTCCCTTGGCTTACCGGTTGCACCATCCTCGGTTGTATTGTTGACTATTGCTTTATCTGTACTTGTCTACACCTGCTGTAGCTTGGTCCTCAGTTGATGCTGGAATCCTCTTTTCCTTAACTATATAAATTGCCCGGTGACCAAGGCTTTGTATAGTGACCGGTGGTATTTGCATATAGTCACAACTGTCTTGAATACTGGCATCATCGGCAAAACCATCCTTCTTTGATATAGATCTCTTTGGATCTTTAGACTTTGTAGAGATGACAAGTCTCTATACTTGTTTGCCAATCAATGACAATACTCGTACCGGTAGTAGGCTTACCGGTGACAATACTTGTACCGGTAGTAGGCTTATTGGTTACCATCACTTGATGCCAACACGACCATCAATAATAATAAATTAATCAGTCATCGATACAGTAGTTATTATCCTAAGAGGTGCGATTAATTAAATTGACTGATACGTTAGGGAAGAGGTACGACCTCTTGAGAGGAGATAGGAAGAGTAGGCGCATCTATATCAAGGATAAAAATATATAGTTTTGAGGGGGAGAAAGGAAAAGAAAGGGAAAAGAAAAGGGAAAGCATTAAATAGTGGATAGACAAATACAGCCAGTGTTTGAAGGAAAGCTTACAGTCAACAAAAGAAACTAAACCCTACGGAGGACCATTAGACAAACAATAAATATATGGGATTCAATTCATTCAATCAATAGGCAATTCAATTTCCATCCAATACAATCATCGAATCAGATTTTTAACATACATTCAGAGATAAATATACAATCCTATGAGCATTAAAAATACAAATCAGACTTTAGCAATAAATAGATATACAGTAGCAAAGACAATTAATACAGTCAACAGAGACAACCAATACAGTCAGCAAGGAATATATATAGAGTTAAGTTTACCAGGTCTACAGTCAAGAACAAAACCATAGTCAACAGGGAAGACACTAATACACAGATCAATTGCAATAGAATTTGACAGTACATTCTTAAGGAATATGAAAAATAAAAAAATTAAGAATTATAGAGGGAATATTGCAAATAAAAAATTAAGAATTATACAGTGAAGATAAACTCTCATTACAGTAACAGAATCGATTCAGCAATATATTATTAGCCATCACTCAAAGAAAAGGAATTGGTGGATTTCACTCCTTGGCAAGGAGCTTTCTAATTTGATGCTTCTTGACAACAGAGATCAGACTTAGTTGACGACTAAGTAAAGGTTTTCACATCATGGAATTGGGTTTTAGCTAATCGAGGAGGTGGGGACATTACAGGTTTGCTATTGAAATATATTTATTATAATGGACTTGGCCTTTTCGAGGGATAACATTCATTAACTACAGCTTGGATCATTTATTTGATTAATAAATTACTATGGCCATAATATGTATATTGTCGATGGTATGATACAACTATTGCTAAAGATATTGATGGATAGTATTTGTTCCATGTATTGATATACTTGCTCAGTTGGAAATATATTTGTTATATAGTATTTCTTTATTAACATAAAATATTATGTATATTAAGATATAAAATATTAATGTTAGGATTAGCATAAATATAGTTGAATATTATAATATTGATATTAATATATTATATCAATTTTAATATTAATATTATTATTATATTATCACTACAGAGATAATATATTATTATATAACAATTTATTATTTGGGAATAATAATATGTTATATTATTTATTTATATTTATATTTATAATTCAATTTCATATTATATTGTAATTATTTATATTTTATTATAACCACAATTATAATTATTTCTTTTATTCATTTAATCAAATTGTACTATTAATTATTATTTATTATTTATGTTTATTTGAGAAAAGGGGACATTACATGTGGAATCCACACTTGTCTTGTACAAGTGCGTGCAAGAATTTCGAGTGAAAATGCCATCAAATTGAAGGGAGAAGTTACAAGTTTGCAAGGTAATTGGTAGTTAGAAAGGACTTTAAAGCCAAGTACCTTATACTTGACAAGTGCGGAATCCGTGCGGAATCCGCACTTGCCTTGTACAAGACTGTACTTGACTAGTGCAGATTCCACACTTGTCAAGTATAAGTACACTCAGCCCCCCATCAATCTCCCTAGCCATTAAGAGGCCTTCCAATGCAATGTCTAGATGATTTCAAGCATGAACAAAGGTATTTTGAGGCATTTAATGCCTGATTCAAACTAATAAGGAGATTATTTTGTCGTTAAAATCAGAACTTCAAATGGAAACATCTTAAACAATCTCAGATTTCATGATGAATTCCACTCCTAAATATTAAGTAGCTATCCAAGAGCAAAATTTCAACATGAAAACACAGGTTCAAGTGCGATACAAAATCAGATCTAAAGTGGTGGAAGAGAATCCAAAGAAAGAAAATCAAATCAGAAATCAGGTCTGAAATGGAAATTTATGTTTGAATGCTGTTAAGGTGGTTTGTGAGTAAGGTTTCTTTCATCTAGGCATTATGTTGAAATTATTTTAGCAATATTTTAATCTTGTTCGTGATCATTGTTTTACAAACTCCATTCAATTCTCTCTATTGTTTTGCAAGGTAACTATGAAAGAAGGATATGGTTTAGAAAGAAAGAGACTATGGCAAGATTGCATTGAGAGGACAAGAAGAACAAGTTCGAGGATTCAAGGTAAGCAAGGTGGTTCGAGAGTGAAAGTCAAAATAAAGATTCTAATCCAAGTTCAAGATCAGATTATGAAAACAAATATCAAAGAACAAGTTATGCAAGAAAACAATCAAAGCTACAAATGAAAGAAGTTATTATGAACCTGGATTTCCTTTAGAAATCCAAGTCCTGAATTCAAGCTCATGGAATACTACAAGCTCACAATCATGGCAATGAGAGGATTTCCAAGTGATAGAGAGAATTCATGAAGATGAAGCAATTTGGGAATATGAGCCATCAGAATTGAAGGCTTGATAATATTGAGTATCAAGAGATATTTTCTCATCAACAAGGGATTGATCAAGTCTATAGGATAAGTATTCTTAGGTGGCACTCGTTCATCTTCAACCAATCAAAAGGCTCTAGTTGTGCGTGTCCAAGCACATTTGATCAGATCACACCAAATGTACATGTGAAGCCCACATCATGTTTCTACCTAACCTATTTTCTTATTGGCTCTCAAAAGCATTGTAATTTTCTCATTGGCCCACAAGGTGGTGCCTTCATGTAATTGGTCAAACATTTAATGCTTGTTGCTAATAGTTACCTTAGGGCCTTGTTGGCATAATCTTGGCTCTTCATTGTAATTGAACAACTATAAAAGGTTAGGGCATTATCATTTGTAACTCATTACTTTTAGAGTAGGAGGAGAGACTTGTTGAAATTGTTGCTATAGTACTGCCAAACCGTTCTTAATTAATTGGTCTTTATGGTGGATTATTTGTATCATTTTGGAGTATTGCGTGGTTTCTACATTTTCTCACTTTGAGTAGATTTTTATTTCATGTTGTTTAGAAGTAGTGTTTAATTGAATGAAAGCAATTGTGAATCAATCTTTGAACTAGCTTAGACCAAACCACTAGCTGCTTGCTGATTGTAAGTTTGCCTTGCGTGGTCGAATGACATATTTATGAGCTTTACTTTGATTATTGCTTATACATTGACATGCATCGATGGATGGTGTAGTGGAATGGTAATAGTTTGAATATCTTACATCTACCTTAGGAAATCACACTAGCTTAGTTGATGTCAATGACTAAATTGAGTCTAGTAGAGTCACAAAGACATTCACAATTTTTTGCATTCTAGGAGTAGAATAGTTTTCTAAATCCTTTCCCTTTGCATCTTGTTTGGTTGGGAAGTAGTTGAAGTGTTGATATCCGTTGAATGAACAATGTGATTCCCTTTGTGACACCCAACATATCACATCATTATATTTAAATGAAAGTTCACAATAAGAAGAAACCTTGAAGTTGTCTCATTTGATCACACAATCAATATACATTGTTTAGCATATGAGCTTCCTTATTCAAGAGAGAGTTGGAAATTTGGTGTTTCATTTGGAATATTAAGTCTTCGATTTTGCATGTTGTAGTGGCATAAAACTCACATCAAGATGACCCTTGAGCTCCAATGAATCTATGGATTCAAACTCATCCTTATTCGTGTACCATCATTTTGACGCTGTGCTACTCTGATTAATAATTTGATTCTTAGACTCACCTTCTATTTGCCTTACATAGAGTCTCAAAGAGTATTTGTCTTTTATATCCACGCAAAAGGTATCACTGCCAAACTTAGTTTTGATTTATATAAGGGATTTGTTCAACCATAGGACTTTAACATATTCCCTCAATAGGACGAGGAAAATCCATAATGATTTGTCTTATTGTCATTATGAATGAGCTAGCATGATGGTAAACATCACTGTTCACTGTGATGGAGAAAATTGGGTTGTTATTGGTAGGATTTCTCATACTTAGCTTCGTTAAAGATAACAATGGTTCAATAATCACTTGGTTATCCACTGATGTCAATACATGAGAAAAATGATGACAACAATAACTCTTTTGTGTAGGATTTATGGGCATCAATATGATTGGAATGTCACTTCACTCAACCAAACTTAAGCATCGAATATTTGATTGCGGAGGGGAAGAGTGAATGGTATTGTTGTGACTTGTAATCTTGTGTAAACTATTTGATGAGTTGCCCATTGTGACATTGTTAGGAATTATTTTGAAGCTTCGATCACATCTCAAGTCTTTGTTGATGGGGAGTGCACTAGGATCCCAAACTTTATTTTTTAATCTCACCACATGTTTCTGGAGTAGATTTGTTATCTAGTTTGAAAAGAGGGTTATCATATATCCTAGGAGCTTCAAGCTCAAACAAAGGATTTATCATAAGTTGAATTGTATCCTTAGTCCCAAGGTTAGACTTAGCTATTTCCAAACCTTCCTTATTTGATTCTTTCAAATAACGGTCATAAGTTTTATTAATGTAGCTTAATCTCTTGTCTTGTGGCTCTTGAATTTCTGCTTCTTGTAGCGTTTGATGATTCTTTATTAGTTTAGCTTTTTCCAAGGCTTCATGATTTGCAGCTATCAAACTCTTCATATTCTCTTTCTTAACCTTCAAAGGCTTTGTTATCATTTGTTGCGATTTTTGATTGGATGATTGTGTGTGTGAAACTCTTGATGCAATATCATGCTTATTTTGACAACTCATTTCTTGTTTATCCAGATGCCCATGTTTTTGCTTGTCTTTAGCAGATTCACTTTTTCTTATGAAGCGACCATCTTGGCATGCTTAGTCTTTGTAATGTCCCTTCTTATTCTCATTTTATAATTTCCTACAAAACCGACATTAGTACAAAATATTACACAATATTTACATGACTTATACTCTACTCTAAGCTAGTAAGGGGGGATTTGATTCTTAAGGCTGCCTCTAGGTTAGGCTTCATAGAATTCCCGATTCTCGGCTTGAAGGATATAATATCCACTCTAAGCAATTGGGCTATCGACAGGTCATCCCATAGAGCACTGCCCATAAGAATCTCTTGGAAGCAATAAATGCTATCCAAGCCTACCCATATACATATGACTAGCATCAGTATATATACTGCCTACGTGAGATTATAACAATCTTGAGACTAGGGAAACTATAACAATTTCCTCTAGCCCCCTCCAGATATGGGGATCCATCTCTACTGAATATAAGATTCATTTTATATGGAATCCATATCATCATCTATGGTGGACATAAAAATGTACAAACTGATTATATAATCATTATTTTTATATTTATTCATAAAAGAAATCCAAAATTACCTAAGAATGCATTGATTAAGAATTTACATTATATATATATATATATATATATATATATATATATATATATATGTAAAATATATATTAATGTCTATATATAAGAACAGAGTATTATATATATAATAATAATAATAATTAATAAAGAATTAATATGAAATGATATCCTGAAGTAATAAATACTATATGCTTTTCATTGACTGCATTTTATTTCTTTATTACCCTACGTAACTCTCTCTTTTCCCTTCGTTTCCTTTCTTATTTCATTAATCCTTCTTTAACTCCTATTCTCTCCTCTTCTTTTTTTTCTCTTTCAAATGAACTCTCCTCTCTTTTATATCTTAATTTGAAGGAGTGACATCTCTTTATTACATCTCTTGACTTTTCATTAGATTTAGTTAATTTATATTAATCTATAAGATACTATTTATTTACTTATTTATTTTATGTTTACTATCATTTATTATTAAATCCTATTTAGAAAGGCAACATAGTTTCTACAATATTCTCCCTTGTAGTAAATTTTATTTATTTATTCATTCATTGTAATTTTATTATTATTTAATTATTTTAAATCTTATTTTTTGATAATATATTATATATATGTTATTATTTATATTATAATAATAATATTTTATTATTATTTCTTATTTTTATATTTTAACATTAATATTAATATATGATTTTACTATCATTATTTATTTAATAATATTTTATTATCTAATTATTATTAAAATTCTATTTTAAAATGGGGACATGACAGCCTTCTCATTCCACCATTCACATAGTTGAAGAGTTCTTGCCACATCCTTGGCACTATCCATTAACTTTCTTGGTTCTTTTCTTCCCATAGCTTCATAAAAGAACTTTCTCATCTGTTTTTCTCTTTCGATGTTACATTCCCTTGTGTGTCTTCTTCAATGTGATTAGATTCAACACACGATGTGTAATTTGGTTTGTTGTCAATGGAAATGTTATCCTTCTCATCCACAAGCATTTACTTGTTAGTCGATGCCATTTACTCTTGAAAAAATGGCAGAGAATCATGAATACTATTTTGATATCGATAATGAATTGATAAGTTATCTTCAAGATACGATTTTTGAGATGGAGTAAGGGCAGCCTCATAATCCTTATAAGTCATTGCATTGGTGTTTGAAGAAGCATATGTAGATAGAGTTATTTCTTTATTCTTAGAAATGTTGAAGCCTACTTTCTTGGCTTGTCTTTCTTGACATGCTGGTACAAGATCACAGGCAGTTGTTAGCTCTTTATTAGCATCTTCTTTAATTGTGCTGCTAGGATAGATGATTGATTCTTCCTTTTGAATAGCCCTTTTGTAGCTTTTTCTTCTATGTGATTTCTATTTCCTCTAGGAGAGTATATTATCCTTAGTTCTATGCAATCTTTTCAAGTTATATCATGTTTTAGTCTGCCTTTTATCTAATCCCATCGCAATTGATCTTGTAGATCAATCGCGGGTTCATTGCTTTCATGATGTTCTGCATTAGATTGGAATGATGTTACCATTGGCCTTGAACTTGTAAACATTTGTGTAGTTGGAGTTTGAATGTTGATGGATTGATCTCTATTGCCTCCTTTGTTGCCATTATTGTTTTTTTGTGTTAGCTTGCTCAACTATTGAGTTAGTCTCTTTCGAGTGTTTTTATGTTGTGCCATTGAAGGATTTATTGAGTTTATACCATCCCTAGAATTGTCCTCATCTTCTGTCCATCTAAAATGTTCTACCCATAGTCTAGCAAGATCATTAGTGCTGATACTACTTGTAATGTCCCCTTTTGAGATAACTTATGAAATTGGGACAATTACCTTGCAAAATTAATTGCAAGAGAATTCTTTCCATTTAATTCTCAATTATTTCTATGAATTATGATCTATGATACCACTTTGAATGTTTGAGTTATGCAATTGATTATATATATATATATATATATATATTGATAATATATATGAACAATATATATACTGGATTTTGATCACAGCTGTATCTGATATACCTGATAACAATTATGCAAGGATGATCTTGATGTTCAATATGATTTTAGCCTTATCTAATTTCACAATAGAGATGCTATATTATCTTCCTATCGCGTATAGCGATGAATCACTATTTCTAATCTGACTTTTGAACTTGCAAATGCTCCTAATATAGCATATAGTGATGCAATTGCTATATCTGATTTCACTCCTTAAATATATGCAATGTGTGTATATGGTAATAATGCTTATAGTGTGCTGTTTCAGATGTGTAGATATATTCTTGCAACAATGGTGCTGTCTCTGATTTCACTTTTGAACTATGCCACCAGTTTATGCCAATAAGGCTAATGCTCTACGAGCAGATCCAATAAAGGATAAATAAAAGATAAAGGTTTCTGAATTGGTTATGAAAGGAATGGGTTTGATATCGTTATATATCTTTGAAAGGTAATATCTTTGGAGACATGTCCTTTCACAATAGATTGGTTCACTTAATCCCATTGCATCCCCTTATATTAATTGGTTCCTTTCATACTTAATAATTATATTTTAAGCTTTGACTAATCGCTGTCTATGTGATAATTGCTGATTATCTTTTGTTTGCTTCTGATGATCTTGATGTTCAATATGATTTTACCATTTAGCCTTATCTGATTTGACAATGGAGATGCTATATTATCTTCCTATCGCCTATAGCGATGAATCACTATTTCTAATCTGACTCTATGTACTTGCAAATGCTCCTAATATAGCATATAGTGATGCAATTGCTATATCTGATTTCACTCCTTAAATATATGCAATATGTGTATATGATAATAATGCTTATAGCGATATGTTTCTGTTTCAGATGTGTAGATATATTCTCGCAACAATGATAGTGATGTTGTTTATAATCTTGTTGATTTATTCTTGCAACAATGGTGCTGTCTCTGATTTCACTTTTGAACTATGCCACCAATTTATGCCAACAAGGATAATGCTCTACAAGCAGATCCAATAAAAGATAAAGGTTTCTGAATTGGTTTTGAAAGGAATGGGTTTGATATCATTATATATCTTTGAAAGGTAATATCTTTGGAGACATGTCCTTTCACAATAGATTGGTTCACTTAATCCCATCGCATCCCCTCATAGTAATCGGTTCCTTTCATACTTAATAATTATTTGTTAAGCTTTGACTAATCACTGTCTATGCGGTAATTGCTGATTATCTTTTGTTTGCTCTTGGGTAGCGATAATGATATTCTCCTTGGTTTGATAATAATATATTGATATATTTGTTGACTGTTACTTTCATCTGACTCTAAGGAGACACCCACTGCAAGATATCATGATACAAATACCGCTTTTATAATAACACACTATAATGATATTGCATGAATGGATTATGAATCAGTTTCACTATTTCCTCACCCGAATAATCATATTGACTTCTGATTGTGTTGCCTCTCTAGCATTTGGCGTTGCAATGAATATGGATGTGAATAGTATCCATATAATATGATAATCTTTGATGTGTCTAAAGCCGAAGTCCGCAAATATACATTTGGTTCCAAATTGAATATTCTCCTATGACAATAATTAACTTAGGAACCGATATTACATTGCAAGATCTCGACTTTGATATACTGTGTTTCTCTCCGTAGGAGTATTCTAATGTTTCAATGCAATAATCTTCATAAACCTTACTGCATATATAAACTATTTAACAGGATCAATCTTCATTCTTTACTGCTTATCGCTCTTGTTTGCCACTTTGATGCTGATTTAAGATCGCTATACTCCAACATAATGAACATTCTTCTCATTTTAATTTGCTGCTCATATCTTATTTGTTATCGTCCTTTATTTATTTGCTTGGTTTTGACGGGGACACCACATTTTATACCTTGTGCACTTTCATGAAAGGATACATTCCTCAGGATATAATGACACATCTCATACTAATCACAACTTTTTTATGAAATGATTCCCTTAACAAATCATACCATTTTTTTGTTGGGAAATAAACAGGTTCAATACCAAAGATTGTGAAGATCGATATCTATCCAATAAACTAATCAAAGGATGAGATACAAGGCTTGGATAGCTACAACATGCAAATCTGAAACTCATATGCAAATCTGAAAATTCAGTTGCCTTACTGTGGAAATCCATGATTAGATCCTTCTTAATCATGCTAAAAATCAGCCTATATATCAAGCTTAATAAACCTATCTTATGTGAACCTATAGCAACAATAAATAATGATTACATCAGCATAAGATAACAGCAGAAAGGCATAAATCAACAACATAAGATCAACACAACACATTATTTACATGGAGAAACCCTTACGAAGAAAAACTCCACCAATTAGAGGCCAAGCTTGCATTATCAACAATAATTGTGCTTATATTACAATCACTTACATTCTCCTTGTTGCCTCCACCATAGCAGCACCTATGTACATGTGAACAACCTCTTCATGCCTCCCACCTGTCTTTCTTCATGCAAATAAACTCTACATTTAACTATTTCACACAAATGCTGTTAGAGTTTCTTTAATGGTCATCTTAGTTAGTCTTTAGTTTATTAGGTAGTTTCTATATTCGTCTTTAGTTCATGATTGTTTCTTTTAGAAACATTGTCTTTGTAAATCTATATAAGGAGCTTTCATCTCCTCTGTTTAATACAACAACATCGATTTACCATAACATGGTATCAGAGCGGGTTGATAGGATTTCATAAAATTTGGCGAATTTTTTAAGAAAAATTCTAGCCTCTTCTGATTTGGAATTTTTTCCAGAAATTTGTTTTTCGTTTTTTTTATGAAAATAAATTAAAATCATTGGAGGTATTTTTCCAAGCTTTGAAGAAAAATTAGGGTTTTGGGCAAGTTTCCTCCCAAGGTGAAATCTGAAATTATTAATTTTTTATTTGTAGTCTATTTAAAAACCCGGCTAGGGTTTTTTCTGCACATCCGAAGGCATCAAGTCCAAATCCCAAGTTGAAGATTTTAGAAATAAGCGTGGGTTAGACAAGAGTAACACAATTACAAAAATTGCGTGTTTTTTTAATTTGTTTTGTCTTGGGCTAGATCTATCCTCACCAGCGACCGATTTTGGAAGTTAGCGACTTCTTTGAAACCGCGATTTCTAGCACCTCTGACAGACTATTTTGTCCTTGTTGTATTAGCCTGCACCCAACTGCGTTTCTTTTGTTAGCAGCATTTTTTTTAGGTAGAAACAAACAGGATTTTTGGCCCTCATCAGTCTTCTAGCTAGGCAGTCTTCGACATTTTTTGTTTGTTTCTTGCGCCTGCAATTTTTTGAGGATCCCCAACGATTTCTGCGACCTCCAAATTTTGTCTCTAGCAGTGCGCGAATCTGTGATTTTATTTTTGGCTTTTCTAGTGTTTTTTCGCCCGAGTCAGCGGTTAGCAATTTGTTTTTGGACACTTTTGGCATCCAAGGCCCGCGATTTCTGCCCAGTCAGCATTTTTCTTAGTCTTCGGCAATCAACACCGATTTTGTTTGGTTTGTGGCCGCGTCAGCAAGCCCAACGATTTTTTTGGGATTTTTCAATGGCGTATTTTGGGATTATTAGCGATTTTATCTTTGGACAACCTCTTTTTTTGTGCAACCCTAAATCCATTTTTTTTCTTCGGATTTTCAACATTAGGGTTTTTTGATATTACACAAAATATTCTGGTGGTTTTAATAAATTTTTCCTCAAAATTTATTTGTTGGGTTTATAACTTTTTCCTCAAAAATTATCTGGTAGGTTTATAATTTTTTTTCCTCAAAAATTATCTGTTGGGTTTTACCTTTTTTCTTCAAAAATGAAGCTTTGTATTCTTTGATCCATGTCTCGGATTTTCTGTCTGGTTTTGATCAATTTTTCACCTCAAAAATCGTGTTTGATTTTTTCGATTTTTCTCCTAAAAATCATGGTTTTTTTGCAGTTTGTTTTGGGGCATCATGCTCATCTGCAAAGTTTGGAGGGTTTGCCAATTTTTCCCCAAAATCGTGCTAGCTGTTCTCAGTGTTTGTCTTTGTCTCCAGGGAAGAGCAACTCCGTTATCCAACATCAGATTGGATGTTTTGTGATGATTTGTGGTCAGATGTTTTGCTGATTCTGGGAGGGTTAGTGGCAGACTCATCTCAGTGGCAGGCTCTTGTCTCTTTTTGCAAAGCTTTCTGAAGAAGGGGGCACCTTGCTCTATTCCTTTTTGGACGGATTTTGGCTTCTTGGTCATTAATATTTTGTAGATCCAGAGAGGGTCTCAGCAACAACATAATGTTTTGAAGAACTTGTGACCAAAAGACAACAGTTAGATGATGACCATTAAGGGAGGGTATTAGAATATTATAATATTTCTTTAATGGTCATCTTAGTTAGTCTTTAGTTTATTAGGTAGTTTCTATTTTCGTCTTTAGTTCACGCTTGTCTCTTTTACAAACAGTGTCTTTGTAAATCTATATAAGGAGCTTTCATCTCCTCTGTTTAATACAACAACATTGATTTACCATTACAAATTCTACACTCAAAAGGCTGAATTCATAGAATGGTAAGAGCTCCAAAACCACCAATAAAGATGCACAAAGAAGCCTTTTTATTCCTCACGACCACAACCGTTGGAATGCCTCCACGAAACTCGAAAAGAGACCGGTTTTGCCTCCAATACTTTCCCTCCATCTTGGGGCCCATTCTTGCAACATAACATTACATTAAATGTAACAAATGATAGATGTCCAAGTGACACTTGTTGCCTCTTCCATGCTCCCACTTGGAGAAGCCCAAAGGACACTCTTTTTCCACTTCCTTAAGTCATTAAATATCTTATTATAGACATCCATAAGTTAGGAAAAAATATTAAATAATTGTGTTCACAACCCATTTTTACTGCTGTTAGTGGAACTCGTCACCCCTTATGAATGTATTGCAGTTAATGGTGAGAAAAAATATTACGACTTATTTTTTGAATACATACTAAGTGCCCTAGGACACTTTCCAAGGATGATGGAACCATGTCACGGTAGATGGCACCTTAATACTAACATTTTTTTGGACAGACTCTTTTTGTTTAAACAAAATATACGTCTTTATAACTTGAATATATCTCTTCTTACAAATCACACCTTATACTGAAACTTATTTAAATATCTCATCATCTAAATTCCCTTCATCATATTCGGGGGGAAGGTCCTGGTTTGAATCAGATTCAGTGGCATCTGGAGAGACAGCTGTATATTCAATGATCCCTGAATCTCTGCTCCACCGGACAGTCCTCTGTGGTGACTCCTTTTGTTTCTGCTTCCACTGTCCACTCTGCTTCAATTGTTGGATAAACTCAGCTAATGTGACTGTGAATTCCTCTTTGGTCTTCATTGTGGTGAATCTATATGCAATGTCTTTTTTCTCAATGGTGGTCTTTCCTTTGCGTAGTACCTGTAGGAATTTGCTGTCCTTCATATTTATGATTGTGGTGACCTGCAGAGCAACATCAACAAATATGAGTCTCCAAAGAGACTCAGTAAGGTACCTGGCCTTTCAAGCAAACACATCCCTATTCCTAGCCTTCCAAATGATCCACAACAAAACAGATGAAAATATAGACCAGAAAATGTTACAATATTTGCTGCCATTAATCTGTCTAGAAATTATGTCAAGAACAGTAAAATCTTAATGAATAGTAAGACCAAACATCTTCCATATCTCAGAGGCAAATGAACAATCAAAGAATACATGGAATACAGATTCAGGCTGTTTACAACAGAGGAAATATATGGATCTCCTCCTGGTTTCTTAAACAGTAACTTGTGCAGTAAGAGTTTCCAAAGGAAGCAGGTTATTTTGGGTTCAACCGGTCTGCTCCATAGCTTAATAAGGTATTTTCTCCAGAGAGAGGGTTGGATTTTCAAAACCCATATGGATTTCAGGTGGGTAATGATATCCAGGCTGTATGTGAGCAAGCTGTAGATATATTTAGACTTGACAAGGTGGAGAGGGGAGTTGTCTGGCCAGAAGAGTTGAAAGGAGCAAAGATCAGGGGAGCAACAATCAAGGGGAGAGCCCATCTTGGACAGGGAGGAAGAGAGGATGGAGAAAGTTCTCTTATGCAACTCAGGGATATTAAAGTCTGATTTGAGTTTGGCCCATGTGATCATATCTCCTTGGTGTATGACATCTTGGAATTTACAAATGCCTTTTTCCGACCATTTTCTGGCTGAGCATCCCTGGACAAGAGCAAGGGGTTTATTCCCATTCTTAAGATTCCACCATACTGATTTCTGGCCACATATCAAATTCTTCCCTTCAGAAAGACCTGTGTCTGAAAAGAACTTCCTCACAGACTTCCATCCTTTCCATATAGTTTTGAAGATATTGGATCGCTGAACTACAATATTTGTATCCAAAGTGAAAGTTTGTAATGTTTAGGCCACTCCAATACTTAACTTTACTTGGGTGGGCTTGAGAAATATTGTGCGTGATAAGTATTTAACAAGGCTCGTTACCAATGACAACTTTGGTAATCCATTTTACAGCTAGGGCGATCGCTTGGGTTTTGAGATCCTTAAGACCTAACCCACCAATATCTTTAGCCTTTGTGCACCATTCCCATGAAACTGCATGAGCTTTTCTATTTCCCTTACCATCTGACCAGAGGAAATCCCTTTTTATCTTTTGAATAAATCCAAACTGGTTTTGATTAAACATCTAGGTAGAGGAGAAGTAGATGGTGTAAGAGGAAAGAATCTTTTGGCAAACTTGAATCCTACCAGCGAAAGAGAGATAGTTGTTGTTCCACTTATTGAGCTTATTCACAATCTTTTCCTTTATCCAGTTCCACATAGCATTGATATTAGGGTTAACAGCAAATGAAATCCCCAAATATCTGACAATGTGGTCTAGACCACCCCATTCCAGGCCAAATCTACTCCACCAGATTGGAGGGTTAGGTTCCCAACTAAGCATGATGGATTTAGCTAGAGATACCTTATCGCCTGAAGCCAAACATAACAGGTCCAATTTTGTCAAAAGATTAATCATGTTGTATTCTTCAAGGTATAAAAGAATGGAGGTGTCATTAGCAAATTGAATATTAGAGATTTCATCATTATTAGGGAGTTGAATGCCCTTTACTTTGGGAGATAATGTATCATCCCTAAGAAGGGAACGAAGAGAGTCCGCTGCAATCACAAATAGGGAGGGGGCAAGTGGACAACCTTGTCTTATGGATCTAGAGAGTTCAAAACATTCAGATCTCACTCCATTGATTTTTACCTTTGCCATAGCCCCATGAAACAAAGTAGATACCATCATGCAAAAGGAGGGGGGAAAGCCCAAGGTATCCAACATCATAAGGATAAATTTCCATTCTATTCTATCATATGCCTTTTCGTAGTCAATAAGAAGCATCCCTCCTTTATGTCCTGAGTTTTTTGCCCAGTCCATGGCCTCCCAACAGGAGATCAAGTTTTCTAATATGTATCTACCTTTGACAAAGCTTGTCTGAGTATGGTTAATAATATTGGGGAGGTCTTCAACCCTAATTGCTAGAGCTTTAGCAAGAATCTTATATGAGACATTTAACAGGGTTATGGGTCTCCAATTATTTAGGGTCGTCCTATCTCCTTCCTTAGGAATCAACTTAATGAGAACAACATTGACGATTGTCCCAAGAGTGTCTGCCTGGAAGGCAGTAGAGTAGATGCCCAATAGCTCTGTCCCAATCCATTCAATGTTAGATTTGAAGAATTCAACTGTCAGTCCATCAGGCCCGGGGGCTTTATCATTGGAGAGCTTGAGAATAGCATTATTAGTTTCACTCATAACCAGCTCCCTACCTATAAAAGAAGCGTCTAACTCAGATACCTTTTTAGGGATGATCCCCTTTATCTTATTTTGGCAAGCTGCATGGGTTCTCCAGAATCTTCTGAAGAGAATAGTTTACAGTAGAAGTCAGAGAAGGCCTTCAAGATATCCTCTTGAGAAGTGTAGGTAATACCTTGTTCACAAATGCATGTAATCTTGTCCCTAGCCTCTTTGTTTTTTAGGGCATGGAAGAAAAATTTAGATCCTTTATCTCCCAGATTTAGCTAATTGATTCTAGCCCTAACTCTAGCTCCTCTGATCTTCCTATTCTGAATCCTTCGAAGGGAATCTCTACAGAGCACCACCTTGTCCACCAACTTAGGATTTGAGGGGCTGTCTTGCACATGTTTTTCGGTAATCTGAAGAGAGTCAAGAAGGATGCCTTCTTCTCTCCTAGCATCTTTGGCCTTTTTCCTACCCATTGCTTTGAACATGTTCTGCCAAGATTTTGTGGTTTGCACCCATCTATCCACCTCATTGTCATGCTGAATTATGTGTTTGTTGTACCAATTGATAATATTGACATTAGCTAAAATATCTTCATCTTCCAAGAGGGAGGAGTTAAGGGAGAACCCTTGCTTCTTGCATGGTTTATCACTTTGACTGGGAATCAACTGAATACAAGAAAATATAGGATGATGATCGGAGAGGGAGAAAGGAAGAATGCTAACATCGTTATCATCAGGGGGGAGTGGCAACTAAACATCTGCTTGTTAAGATAGAATTTATCCAGCCTACAGTATATCCTTTTCTCACCTCTTTGGAAATTGGACTAGGTGAACCACACCCCTTTAGATTCTGCCTTCTTCTTAGCAATGGGGTCAAAAAGATTGAGCTTATTCAACATTTTTCTCTAGAAGAACAATTCATTGCCTTTCCATTCGAATTTAAGTCCTCTGTTCTTGTCTTGGGGTCTCTCAATCATATTAAAATCTCTTGCAATTATCCATGGAATACTTTCTAACTCTGACATCCACTGCCATAGTCGAATCCTATCATTATAGTCGTTCGGGGCATAGATTGAGCAGATTCCAAATTTTGAATTGTCATGAACCATTTTAACCCATACCACCCTTTTGCATGGTGAGAAACCCCAGGCCTTGACAAATCTTTTCCATTCAAGACCAACAAGAATAGTTGTACCACCTTTACCTCTTTGGCGCATAGATGAGTAGGCAATTGCATCTTTCCAGATGCATTTTAAGGCTATCTCTAGGGAAAACCCAGTTGCTTTAACTTCCTGAAGTAAGAGGATGCCTATATGCCTACGTAAATTCAGGAGTGTCTTGACTATATATTTCCTATTAGAGGATTCTAGTCCTTTGACGTTCCAAGATGCACAAATCAGCTTCATCATAAACCAGATCAATTATCTGTTGCCATAGGATCTTGGAAGCTCTTAAAGCATTGGGGGAGAGATTTCTTAGGTGCTTTAGCTGGTTTGGGGTTGCCAATCAATAGGGGGGCCTGCCCCTTTTCCTCCTAATGATTTCCCCTTCCACAAACTCTAGTGATTCCTTCTTACTAGAGCTCCTCACTTTTTTGGGTTTGATGCAGGGATTTGATATGAATACAAATGCTTCATCATCTTCCTTTTGTTGGCAGCCCTGAAGAAAATCAATTTCTCCCTCCATCTCATCAAAAGGGCTATGCTCAACACTCGATCCCACTTTATCTACTGGCAAAGATGGGGGGTCCCTTTGCACCTTTGGCTTAGAAAAGTATTGCCACTGATCAGGCGAGTGGGGCGGGGGGGGGGGGGAAGAGGGGGAGGGGCATGGATAACAACCACAGAGAACTCATTAAGACTATCCTCCAATTTATCCTTCTGGGAGGGAGGGGCTCCTCCTCCCCTTCACCTGTGTGAACAACATTTTTCAAAGATGCAGAGGGGTGGAAAGAGAATCAACATTCTTAGAGCTCCCATTTGTGCCATGAGTGGGGGGTTGGGTGATGGGCATAGTTGTGGAGTTACCAGATCCAAGGGTACAAACATAATAGGTTTTTCATTGAGGCTGGGGATCACTTTGAGCCTTTTTAGCTTTCTTTTTAATCCTGTCTAGAACAATTTGTTGGGTATTTTGCATGCGGTGTTTAGGCTTCACTACCTTGCTAACAAGGCCATAGTCTATTTCATGAACTTTGGGAAGGGTTTCCAAATCCTTAGGAATCTCATTGCTAATTTGGGGAGGGTCGGGGGTTTTATCAAATTGGGCTTTCACATGTCCAGAGAGGCACCAACAGTTTTTTATTCCTTCAACCAATGGGTGCATGAAGGATCCTTTGAGATTGTGATATCTTGCAAGGGAGGGGTTTGGGCAAATTGTATTGAAGCATTCAAGCTTGGAGTCTGCTTGCTATTGACAGTTATTGGGGTGGATTTCGGATTGAGTGAGGGAGGAGGGGCGCGGTTCTTCAATAGGGGACAATCCTGCCTCCTGTGGCTCTCATTCCTACAAAAGGAAACACGAGTTCACACCGCCAAGGAAGGAAATAAGACAACAAACCGAAGAATTGTCTAGGTCGAAGTGTAAATTTTCTGGCATGTCAATACCTGGTTTGATAGAAATAAGAACCCTAACATCTGTGTCAGGTATCAAGACATTAGACTGGTCCATTCTTAAAACTTTACCAATGGGCTCAAGGGCATGAGGGAGGAGATTCCACATGAAAGGCGGGAAGTTTCGAATGACTAGCCATCTTGGACTGGAGAGTGCTAAAACTTAATTGTGTGAGGCATCGACCGACCACAAGATAGCCTAGAATTCACATGGGTGTACCCTCCAGAATTGCCTGTCTACAATGGGTTTTTGAGATTTGGGGTCACAGAAAAACAGTAGAAACAAACCCTTTTGTAACATTTTGCAAAAAGAGAAACGAAAACCCATTTTTTGCCCCCAAATTTTTTGAAACCAATCATTCAAATAAATTTAGGAAGGAATGTTTGAGACATCTAGGGCAGCAAAAAAAATTGCACAATTCTTAAGCCTAACTTTTTCTTGTTCGATTGCTAACACCATTTGAGGATTAGGTTTAATGACCAGTTTGGGAATGGTCAAATCCTTACCTCCAGTTCATTCACCTGCGGTAACGGCTTGGTTAGACATTGCTTGCTTGAAGAACATGGCTCCTTGTTGGGCTCTTTCGTTCTGGACGACCTACTTGAAGGAGATGGGCCTGGGCTGGGGTGATTGCTTGCCTCCATTGGAAGAGGGACCTGCTTCTCTAGCTTGTTCTGTGTTCAGCGCTTTTTGGGTTTTTCCGACAGGGTTAATATCATTGGTCACAATAAGTCTTGTTTGGTCTGAAATACCCGTCCTTGAAGAGCCTTTAAGAGGATTAAAGCCATTATTTATTACCCCTGCCTTGCTTGGAGAGGCAGAAGCCATAAATGCTATCTAGGCCCGGGAAGTCTCGGTAGGTCCTGCATACAGTACGAACATGACCTACCAAGAAAGTTGTAGAGTGCTCTCGCTATTCATTGTTTCCATCCATAGTTTCTTCATGAGATACTTTTACATAGTTGCTGCTTTTATTATTATTAACTTCTTAATCGCTGTTGTTACTTACTTTATTACATATCATTATATGCAATCGCTGTTTATGGTGTCTTCCTTAATAGACATTGACCCTTTTTGAATCGTTTGTTCAATCTTAATGGTAATGGCTGCTATAGATTGCTAAACAGAACACCACCTTTTACTAATTGGTTCATCGTTTCATTATTATAAACTTTTTATTGCTAATCACTCAATCACTTTTAATTAGATGTTTCTTTAAATTGCTATGTTATCTTGAGAAAGCCAGCCATCTTTATTAATTGTTACATTTCTTCAAAGTGCTGCTATTAATTACTGGTTTATATATCAAACAAACGTGCTTTACATGCAAGTGTTTCCATCAAAAATCATATCGCCTGTTTAATTTATGAGCCACCTTGATGAATCAATGATATAAGAAATTGACCACCTTGTATGAATTCTTATAACATGACTGGCATTTATAACTTTTTGTCTTGGGCACTAATAAAACAGGCTTAGCATAATCTTTTGTCTTCAATCATCTCTGACATCAATCCTTGCCATAATCAAATCATCACAACATCAATGACAATTTGTCAACACTCTGCATTAGATAGAGAAGAGGGTAGGCTGAAGAATGTGGCTATTTGTTTTGCAGCTTTCGACTATAATAAACTCTCTGTGAGGGAGTTCTTAGATGAATGGATTGCTAAAGAAACTAGGAATTCATGTTACCTTTTGTAGAATGGTTCGAAAAGGTTTATTCCTTGTGTTCTATAAAAATCATGCAATATAAGATAGGGCTACAATAAAGCAGTTCTGAAATGTAGGGAACTCTATTTGAGGGCACTTGCTTGGACCCCAGATGTGTTAAATGAGGATCTTTTGGATTTTTCAATTCCTAGATGGGTAATAGTTAAAGATGTTCATCCTCAACTTTGGCCTTTTCTGCCACGACTTCTATCTTTTATAAGCAAAGTTCTTTAAGTTGAAATTAGAATGACTCTCCTTCATATGGATGCTATATTACTGGTCTCTTTGCACCCTAGGATAGATATCCTTGATGAAATTGGGGTTGAATTGGGTGAAAATATGTAAAGTTGTAGTTTTGAGAGGCTTGAATGTTTGCTTCCAGTGTAAAAGAGGTCATCAAAGGAAAAATTACCCTATTTAAAAAAATAGAAATCTAGGTAGCCTAAGTTCCACTTGAAAAAGTTTGATAATAACCCTAAACAACCTGAGAGTGAAGGGTTAAAAACTGAAAACTCTTGTTCAGATGGTGTTGTTGACTCTATTATGGGAGTGACAGTTGAGCACCCCCAAAAAGTTGAACAAGCTAATAATTCTAACTCTAAGAGTGTTCGTTCTAAAGATTGTCAAATAAGTGTTAATATATTTGGAAATCTGCCACCTATGCCTATTTCCAATCTTGGGCACTAAATTGGTTGTAGACAAGATTAAATAGAGGATTTCAAAGGTTAGATTTGAAGCCATGCAAAATTGGGTGAAAGAATTGGAACTAATGGGGGCCATGGGGTCCTTGGGAAATGAGGAGCTTAAAGAAGGAAAAGATGCTAAAAAAAAGAGAAAACAATTCAGTAGAAATGTACTTGAGCCAAACTCCAAAAAGAAAGGGAAAGAGGAAAAGATGCTTAAGTGTATTGATAAGTTTAGAAATAATAAAACTGACTCTCAATCTGGCCCTTTTGAAGATCCTGAATTGCACTAGCTGGAATGTCAGGGGATTGGAGTCCCCTGACAGGTAATACATAGGAAGTCGATTCTTGAATCAAAACAGATATAAGGATGTAGTTTTTTGCATGAAGTTAAAGCAATTGGCTTCTCCCTTGAAACAAATCTTAAATTTATATGGAAAGAGGTTAACCAATATTGTTCTAATCGTGAAAAGGGTGAGGGTGGCACTACTATCTTGTTGTCCAATAAACGGACTCACCATGTTATTGATGCAGGGGTGTCTCCTTTTAATAGGGCTGTTTGGATCATTTTAGAGAGATGAAAACAAATTATTGTATGCTCAATTTATGCTCCCAATAAATATGGAGAAAGAATTTAGCTATGGAAATGGATGTGTAGCCTTCAAAACATCCCATGGATCTTGGGTGGAGACTTCAACATGATTGAAAACAGTGAGGACAAGGTTGGTGGCATATGTAAGAATTTAGCTATGGAAATGGATGTGTAGCCTTCAAAACATCCCATGGATCTTGGGCGGAGACTTCAACATGATTGAAAACAGTGAGGACAAGGTTGGTGGCATATGTATGGATTGGAAAGGGAATGATTCTTTTCTTTGGTATAAGATGAAGAATATACTTAATCTTTATGGCCCAATTGAAGGATTAAAGCATGAAAATAACAGCATTTGGTTTGCCTAGTATAATTCCCAAAAAAGGAATAGAAGAATCTGTTGCAGACTTGATAGGTTCCATGCTAACAAAGAATATTTCAGGTTTGATATTATTGATTGTGGCGGCAGGGTTCACGTCCAACCTAGTTCATTGTCTGACCATCACCCTATTTCTGTTAAGATCATATTTAACAATGAAAAAAATAGGGTAGTCTAGAAGGATAACAAATTCATACTTAACACCACCTCGCTTAAGGATGAGGACTGTAATGAGGGTATATTTACTCAGAGAAATTAATAGAATTCTTCTGAAAGACTCTTTTGCATTGATAGATGGAATATTAATGTTAAAAGAGCTATGGATAATAGTAGGCTTTACGAAAAGCTTTGCACCCTTGAGTCTACTCTGCAATGACCCTTATAATGAGATGATGAATGAGGAATTAGGTAATGTCAAACATTGTCTTAGGACATTCCAGACAAAGAAAATCCAAGGCCAAAAAGTCAGGGCAAAAATGAATTGGTTGTTGAGTGGAGATAAAGGCTCAAAATTTTTCTTCAGATATATTAGAGAAAAGAATGCCAAGGGAAAAGATGGTTGTTTCTGGGATGGAGACTCCTTGTGTGTTCAGGAAGATGTTAAAGAGCAATTTTATTCTTTGTATAAGAAGCAGAACTTGTTCAATGCAGAAGGGAATGGTCAAGAATGCCATGATGCTAAAAGGTGCTGTAGAAATATCATACCTAAGAAGATATCTAGTGACAACTCAGCTAAATTAGCAAAAGATATTTTAAAAGATGAGATTATCTCTGCTATTCAAGCTCTTAACAATTACAAATCCGCTAGGGCTGATGGACTGTCTGTGGAATTTTTTAAGTAGAGTATTGATTGGATCAATGAGGATCTCTACCTCTTGTACATGGAGGCTATTTGCAGAGATTCCTTAGGTAGCAATATTGATAAAGGCTTTATTAGGTTTCTGCCTAAGGATGGAGACAAGACATGCCATCAATCTATCCTAATAACAGTAAGTTTAAGAATCATTATAAGCCTTTCTACAGTCAACTCCTTCACCTTTTCCAAGGTATCTCTTGTTGGTTTCATGCTGGTATGTGATGTAAATGTTATCTGTTTCATGTAACGGAATCACTTGCAAGACAATCTTGTAATCAATTGAAAACAGTGATAATGTGGGTATTGCCAAATTTAGATTGGACCTTCGAGTCAGCGAGCACTTAATTTTGCAAGCAGGGTTATAGTTCTATTTACCCAAAAAATTGAAGGGTGGTGCTGCACATTGAAAATATCATATCAAAAAACATTTGACAGCCTGATAACATATTGCAAAGCCTATCAGAACTATTTAACATGATTTATCTTTCATTGCATGTTAATTGGCATGATTATGTTGTGAGTTACTTTGGCCTTGTATAAAAAAAATCAGGGGGTGACATTACAACTTACACAACCAATTTTACTCAAATATTTGTAGATTAAAGCCTTCCATGACTGCAATTTCACAAATATTTGGAGATCAATGGTGAAAAAAAGATCTTGCAAATAGAGATATTACAAATTTGTTTGCAAATATTGGATTACCCTTTGCAAATATCCAATTCTGAATACAAATTTCGTCAGTATTTCAACAAATTCCCCAAATGTTTGAAATTATTTTCATAGAAAAAAACATTTTCACAATATTTTAACACTATTTGAAGATATTTGCTGACAATGGAATAGAATTTGAAAAAAATGAACAAATTTCACCAAATTATTGCTGATTTATGTTGACTTTGCTCAATTTAACACTGAATTTGCTGAATCCTCCTTCAAGCTCTCCATGTCAAATTGCAATTCACAAATAACTAGAATGCATTTCATTTGCAACAAGTTTGGCTCTGATACTATGTGAGATTTGCCAAGGAAACTTGAGCAAAATGAAACAACAAACAAATGCAAATTGTTGGCCTATCGAGAGATGATTGGTTGAATTGATCAAATGAGGTAAATGAGGTTAAATATATAGAAAATGAGAGAATAGAATTTTCTTTTTTGGAGGGAAAAGTAGGTAAGCATACCAACAACCAACCTCAACTACCTAGCCAACTAAGCATGACATCTAAGCATGATTAAGCACCGACACAAACAAATTGCAGAAGTGCTTTTAGCTGGGGCCTTTCCACAGGATTTTGTTACTCAAACAATTGTTAAAGTGAAGATGTAAATTACAACTGCTGCAATTTTATTGCCTTTTCGAGCTTAAACTTTTGATCATGTGATCGGGTTCTTAAAATCTAATTTTCTTGTTATGATTTCTTTTCCCTTTTTAATCCCCAATACCTTTTCTATCATACTTTGATCTGTTGATAATAATATCATAAAATTATTATTTTTTATAATAATTTTCATTTATTTACTTATTCCCTCTCATGACTTTTGTTTTGTTGGTCTGATTTCACTTTTCTAATTTGTGGATGCTTACTTGTGTTTAATGGCACATCTTCTTTGTTGTTTTCACATTCGCTGCTCTCTTCTTGTTTGGATGCATTTCTCTTCTTACTTCAGCAGTCCTTTAATTTTCATAATATAATTTTTCTTTAGCATTACTGCCCTTATCTCAAGTTCCCCTGACATTAAGCAACCAACGTTGTAGTATGTCAGTTATTCACTTTTAAAAGGAGGGAAACTATATGTAACAGCAGTGTCAGAAGTAGTAGTGTAGATAATATATTGAGATTCAGTACCAAATGTTTTTCTTGGTTGGTTTATGGTTATACAGAGGCACTTTTGTTTTTTTCTGCCACTCAATGCAAAAGCTGGACCTTGAAATGATCATATAGTTTCATGTAAGATTTGTTGCAGTAGTAAAACTAACATACTTTGATTATTTGTCACATGTAGCTGTTAAGAGTAAAACGCACATTCTGTGTTTGTTGCTAGGGTATTTGCTGTAAGATTGGTTCTTGGAGGGCCAGCACCTTGCGAGCTTGTTGATGTAAAGATATGCTTGACATTCAGGATTTTTATCCAGCTTCCAAATGGCTCCACATTTTGTTCCACTCAAGATTTGGACCTTGTTCGCTCAGAGGTGATTTCTCTTTTAAATTATCATGAAAATAGAAGGTATCTGAACTTTTTATCGCAAAGATGGTCATTGTTGATGTTTCAAAGAATGATGATATTGTTTCTCAAAACAACAGAGAATATCTATGATGCACATTTGATGGAAGCATAAAATGATCTTTTGAGAAACATTGTAAACATTTTAGAGAGAATTTTAGCTGTGTAGTGAGACATGCTGAAAACTTGAAGTTAAGGAATGATGCAAGCTTCAAAGATTTCCCACAAAACTATTTAAAATTTGTTGTAGATGGAAACCAAATACTTGAAAACCTTCAACAAACTCATTGAAAATTTCATTGGGAATGTTCAACAACATTGGAGAGGTAGAAATGGATCAAAAACAATGACTTGAAGCTTTTATGGAGGAAACTTTTTTATTTGTAATTCTGAAAACATTCCTTAGAATATATTTAGGTTTGGAAACCCTTAATATCTTCTTTTTCTTGAAACTTGACAATCCAATGGAGAGGAGAATGCTTTTGGTGTAGTCCCTTTTTTTGTAATAGATAAAACTTGAAAGGCCTTGGTTAAGGGTGTGTTTGTATAGTTGCATGTCCCCCTTTTTAATTTTTCATTGAAAATGGTCACTTGAGTGAAAAGCATGCTCTTTTGGAACTAATGGCCCCCCTCCTGAGATCTATTTTTCTCTTGATTTGGTATCTTTAATAAGAGTGCGTTTTCACTTTATGTCTACATCGTTATGTTTTGAAGTTGAAAATGGGTCTATTCATGGCTTGTAGTGGTCTTTCTCATATTACACTATTTTTTGTGTATAATTTGACATTGTTCACTTAGAGGAAAAGAACCCTCTGTTTTCACTTAAGTCACCTATTTTTCTAATTTCATGTTAAGATGGGATAACATATGCCTAAGTGCTTTTGCATTTTTTCATCACTTTTTGACCTGAAATATTGGACAATTGTTTAACGTCCATAACTTACATTTTCATAAATCCTATTTTTTTTGTGTTTCTTTTTACAATATTGAAATATTAATAAAATACTGCATAGCAGCATACACTTATGATATTTATAAAGTCTTCTATCCTTAACTGTAATCTTTATCATGATAAGTTGAAAACCCATAATATACTAATGTAAATGCAAACTGAGCATCAAGTAAATATTATTTTCGGTGACTGGTTTATAAAAATATAAATCCGAAACCAGACTCACACACTGATTCAATGGTAGCACATTAGGTTGACTGCTGAAGATTTCAATAGATGTTGCTACTGATGTAATTAATAGGCCATTGACATTGACGGCGTAAAATCATTACCAATATACTTAATGCTGTGCAACAACAATCACACTAAAATAACAAGACAGAAATATAGGAATATTGAACTCTTTCTTTGATATCACTTAGGTTGCACCCGAACAGGATATATATAAAATTTGAATGCTCTCAATGATCTCCACTACAAACCAAAACTAAAGTCCCAACTGAAATACCAAAATAAATATCAATTGCAATAATTGAGCACTGCAGGAAACCAAAATGCTGAAATAAACTATTAGATTTGAAACTTTTTGACAAACTTTGCACAAAATAAATCCTCCAAAATGCTCCTTATTTTTATGGATTTGAAATTAAACTTGAAAAAAATAGCTCTAATGTGATCCCCAGATGGAATTACCTCACTTGGAGAGGAGGGCTTTTCTCCTTCAGTCCTAAATGGAAACCAATAGGAATTTTGTCTTCCAAATTCCCACACAACAAGGGTTGTTTTTCCTTAAATCAAAAGATGAACATGTGTTTAAACCTAGGAAAAAGGGTTGACTACAAAATTGGATGATCCTTTTGATCCATTCTCCTTCCTTTTGGGCCCCTTGAAATTTTTTCTTCCCCCCCCTATAAAATTCCCTCCAAAAGTGTTTCAAAACACTTTTTAAATAAAAGATTACATGAGGCCTTATAATGTTCCATTTAGATGGCCATTCTATGATATAATAATGTTGAAGTTCTTATAAAGAAAAGTTGAAATGTCCCAAGTATGCATCCACAAGAAAAATATGCAAAGTCACAATGTGCTCGGAAAACAATTACCAAATTAATCAAATTGAGTACAATTGAGGGCAAATGATGCACCTTTGGCTACAAAAGAAGATCCGTGTTGGGAAGCGTGGATGAACAGCGATGGATTGAAGGGAGCTTGAAATATGAACCACTGATTGTTGATGCAATCTGAGTTTGTCTTGTTCCTTCTCCGAGTTCGATGATCGAAATACCACAGGAATAAAGAATGCTGCTGCTATATGAATGTGACTGCTTCTTTCTGATAAAGTAGAGTGATCGCAGCTCTAGCAATCTGCAAGATATGCAGCCCACAGTCTAAATGTATATATCAATGAAGCACTATTAATGCTGCCTTATGGATCTTCAGCCGAACACTGTAATGGAACGCTGACTGCAATAGTGGATGTTGCTACTGAAGGGATGCAGTATCGGTGAGGATAGTATGTTTGCTGTCCAAACAAGGAATATTCTGATTGCTATCAAGAGTTTGCAGTCACACGATGTCAATGCACTGATCCCAATCTTGATCAAAGACAATATGATGCTGTTCTGATTGCAGAATTGGACCTTAGGCGATGCCGGTGGTATAATTAATCAGATTGCAATTCCTCAAACAGAAAGATCGCTGCCAATTTGGTCTTAAGAAGAAGACTTCACCAAATTGCTTAGAGTAGACTAGGGAGGGTCTGATGGTCCTAACTGGTGCTGAGAGGGGAGGGGTGAATCAGCACCCACTAAAATTTGAAAACAAATTTTTTATAATGTAACTAAAACTGTAAGCAGAACAGATTCTAGAACAGAAATAGCTATCACACAATCAAGCAATAAACAACACCAGATTTATCACGTGGAAACCCAAATTGGGAGAAAACCACGGTGTGAGTAAACCTCACAAATTTTGCACTCTTCTTAAGTGCGCCCTGTAAAGAGCCTTTCCTGTTAAAGGATTACAAACGCATTGTTAGATGCAACCCGATTAAGGGATTTAAGAAATAAGGCCTGTTAGAACCTGCCTGGTTAGAGGACTTAGAACACCTAAACAAATGTCACCCGGTTAAGGGATTTAATACAAGGGGCCTGTTAATGTCCACCCAAAATATTGGGATTTTGCTATTGCAATTATCAGAGAGCAGTAGAGGGTTTGATCTTTTGATGATGGCTTTGCCGAGTCTGATAAGATTGCTGTTCTTATTCAACTGAGAATCATCACCGGTCACTGCAGGTATGTTCTCCTTGGTTGTTGTGCTTCTTTGCACACTCTACTTTCTTCTCCTCTCTTCACCTTAGTAGCTTCTTCAGCATACAGGTTCACTCTTTTCTTTGGCAGAATGAAGGCAAACTATCGTCATCTCAGGCAGAGGAATATATAGACATCTTGCCCTTTCTGCTTTTTACATGCACAACTTGTTTAAAGATCACCTTCGGATCCATCACCTAGTGGAGTCTTAGTTCACTGAGAAAACATCCTATGCATGCCATGCTTTTTCCGCTTTATGAAGGAAACGATAGATGCGTGTCAAAAGCTTTCCTTCACAAGAGATATCTTCATTTTTTAATGCCACAAACTTCAGCATTAAAACCTTCAATTGCATCTTGTACCGATCATCTTGATAACTCAAAGTCTACCGGATTTTGTGCAACAAATCCCGGTCAAAGAGTCAGACAACTGTTTGTTCATTGTGACTTTCCTTGGCTCATTAGTCGTGATGAAATCTTCATTGATCGGTTAATATCCTTAGTTTGTGCACAGGTAAGATCCTTAACCTGTCACCATCCTTTTTATTGGTTGTATCGGTAGAACCCTTTCCTCGGTTCCTGTTGCCAATTACCGATTGCATCTTGCTTTGTGACCGATTGCTGTGATGATTAGTTGGAGCATTATTACTATGTGTCACCGGTCTTCCTGTGCTTATTAATGTCAGCTGTTCCTGACCTGTTGATCTGTCCTTGGTTTCTGATTGAATAACATTGTGGACCTTCCTAGACATAACTGACAATCACTCTTTGTCAATCAATGACAAAACCAATTTGCCATATATCGGTTACATTCCTTACCGGTTAATCTCCTAATGCCAACAGGGTGTCGCACCTCTGAAACTGTAAATAAGAAGACTAATTCCAAATTAGAATTACCAAATAAGAAATGAGATGATCAATGATGTTGTAGTGCTCCAAAAAGCTGATATATGTATGAGGCCAAACACCTCCCAAATAAGCAAGTTGGCCAACATAGAAATGGTGTCGAGAATTGAATTGAATTATAGGGCCACGCTAGGAGTGGCGCCAAGAACATGACACCAGAAGGGTCCCCTTGCAAATACCCTTAATGGCTCATAGGGACAAGGACGAGCTACAAGGAAAAATTGAAATAGGTCCCCATTAGATGGGAGAGGACACGATAGTCTCCCCTTCCTAGAATTGCTTGCCCACAAGAAATTTCCAATTAGGATGCTCCAAAATCTGCATCCTCAACTGGTAAGTTTTTCCATTTGACAAGATACACCTTTGTTGTATGGGACCTTATCCTCCTTTCCCTGAGAACTATGATCTCATTTGGCTCCAAGGCAAGCTTACTGTCATCATCAAGTGGTGGAAGCTCTTTTGAAACGGCGACTTGTTGCTCAAGAGCCTTCTTAAGGCAAGAAACATGAAACACATTATGTATTCTATTGTTTTTAGGAAGCTCCAACTCATACACCACCTCACCAATCTACCTAATCACCTTGTAGGGACCATAGAAGTGGCTCTTTAGCTTCTCTGCACCACTTTTCTTCAAAGAAGACTGCTTGTAGGGCTATAAGCAAAGATCGACCAAATCTCCTGGTTCAAAACTACTCTCAATCCAGTGTTGATCCGCATGCATCTTGTGCTGATTCTAGGCTTGCTTAAAATTATCCTTAAGGGATCTAAGGATATCTTGACTCTCTTGAAGCCAATCCTTTGTAATGTCCCCGCTTCTGGCTTGAGTATTTGATGCTTAAAACTTGAAACAATTGTTAGTAGATGAAGATATAATATCAAGATATATGAATATTAAAACAATCATTAGTGATTAACAAGATAAATAAATATTAAATCATCTAAATACTATTCCCATACTACACCCACCTAATCCTTAGAAAGATACTCTGCTCAGATTTGCCTAATTCTCTAGTGAGAATAACTCTCAATTAGGTAACCATCACATTGAGAGTGCCCTTCTAAGGCCTCTAGGATCTCTATTAATGAGAGAACTCATTAACAATAAATACTTGGTAGAGATCCCACCTCTAACCAAGCCTCTTGTCTCTAACATATGCATATGATTAACCACTACAATATATATTGCCTCTAAGAGATTCTCTATAAATCTCTCTCTAGATTCCAATTTGGAATCTTGACATTCATAAAGAATGCCCTCTAGTCTCTATGAGCCCTCTTTTAGAGAAACTCAACATTCTTAATGAATTCCCTCTACCAAGGTTAACTTGGTCTCTATAATAATCATAAGTCCCAAAATGGTAATAGCTCTAAAATAATTACCACTTATAAAAATAATACTCATAACTATTAATTTATAAAAAAATTATTTAATTTCTTCTATATACCTCTTCTCTGTGATTATCCTTTATATACAAATCTCTTCTTCTCTTTTGGCAGAGTGCTATATATTTACAACCTTTAGAAAAAGTCCCTTCCTTATTTTATTCTCATTCCCTTCCTCTTCCCTTTAATCCCTCTTTAACTTCTCTCCCCCCCCCCTTTTTCTTTCAAATGAATACTCCTCCCTTTTATATCTTATTTTGAAAGAGTCACATCTCTTTATTACATATCTCTTGACTTTTTCATTAGATTTAGTTAATTTATATTAATCTATATTATACTATTTATTTACTTATTTATCTTATGTTTATTATCATTTATTATTAAATATTATTTAGAAAGGCAACATACTTTCTACAATATTCTCCTTTAGAGTAAATTTTATTTATTTATTCATTCATTATAATTTTATTATTATTTAAATATTTTAAATCTTATTTTTTGATAATAGATTATATATGTTATTATTTATATTATAATAATAATATTTTATTATTATTTCTTATTTAATATTTTAATATTAATATTAGTATATGATTTTATTATCATTATTTATTTAATAATATTTTATTATCTAATTATTATTAACATTTTACCTTAAAATGGGGACATGACATCCTTTGCCTTGGGTGCCCTACTATCTCCCAATGCCAAATCTACAAATGAAGTAGCCGCATAGCCATAAAGTGCCTTGTAGGGCGACATCCCAATCAACATGTGGTAGGTGGTGTTGTAGAAATATTCCCCTAGATGTAGGCAATGGATCCATGCCTTCAGTTGTGCTGCCATGTAGTTTCGCAAGTAGCCCTCTACCCACTTATTCACGATCTTGCTTTGTCCATCTGTTTGAGGATGATAGCTAGTACTCAGAGTTTAGCTCGGTGCCAGCCAGCCTAAAAAGCTTCATCCAAAAACTGTCGAGGAACATACTATCTCTGTTACTGACAATATTCTTTGGAAGACCATGTAACCTATAAATCCCTCAAAAGAACAACTCCACAACTTGTACCACTCTAAAATCTATTGGGGTGGCGAAGAAGTGAGCATACTTGGTCAAATAGTCAACCATCACATAAATGCAATCCTTTCCCTAAGCCTTGGGAAATCCTATGATGAAATCAATTGAGATGCTCTCCCACTTTTGATTTGGAATAGGTAAGGGCTTTAGCAATCTTGTCGGAAAGGTATGCTTTGATTTGTTTTGCTGGCAGGTGGTCCACTCCTTGACGAACCGTAGCATATCATCCTTGAGGCCCTTCCACGAGAACCTCTCACAAATTTGTCGATGTGTCTTGAAGTACCTGGGGTGCCCCTCCGATGGTGACTCATGAACCGCCCTCAGGATCTTCTCTTTAAGCTTCGACTCTAGAATCAAGAAGATTTTGTCCTTGTAGTAGATGACATCACCCACCACCTTTTATCTATCATCGTGAACTTGACCATCCATCAATTGGAAAGAAAAGGTATTCTTGGAGTACTCAACCAACAAATGTGCTTTCCAATCAGCCAAGACTTGGGACAAGGAGCATATGGTAGGCCTCTTGAATAAAGCATCGGTGACCACATTCTTTTTCCCCTTCACAAGCCCAATATCAAAGTCATAGGCTTGAGTCTTTCTCACCCATTTCTACCACCTCTTGTTCAAATCCTTGAACTCCAAAAAGTATCGGAGACTGTTGTGGTCGGTCCTAACCACGAACTTCCACCCAACCAAGTACTGCTTGAACTTAGCCAACGCATGCACGATCACGAGCATCTCCTTGTCGTAATCGAATATAATCTCTCAGTATCCTTGCATTTCTGGCTCTTGAATGCAATGGGGTGACGATTCTCATCAACGCTGCTCCAATGCCCTCCCCTGATGCGTCACACTTGAGGACGAATGGCTGAGAGAAATCAAGCAATGCCAAGATTGGACATGTGCTCATAGTCTCCTTTAACTTGTCAAATGCATGTTGTACCTCCTTCGTCCAACTGATTGGATCCCTCTTTGTGAGGTTGGTCAATGGAGCTCCAAGTGGTGAAAATCTCCTCATGAATCTCCTATAGTAGTTGCATAGACCAAAGAATTCATGGAACGCTGAGTGTCCTGAGAGGTGGCCATCTAGACTCACTTGGATCTTCTCTTGATGCACCTACACTCCTCATGTGCTAATGATGTGGCCCAAGTATAGAATCTTTGTCATGCCGAACTCACACTTGATTTCACATACATCAACTACACCTCCATGACCCCCAAAACCTTGTCCAAGTGCCTCAAGTGATTCTCCCAAGTCTTGCCGTATATGAGTATGTCATCAAAGAATACCAACAAGAACTTCCGTAGCTATTTGTTGATGTGTGTTTAATGTAAGACTGAAATTTAGCAGGCATATTGGTCAATCCGAAGGTCATTACCAAGAACTCATAATGACCAAAGGAGCATCAAAAGGCTATCTACTGAACATCTTGCTCCCTTACCCGAATTTCGTGATATGCGAATTTTAAGTCTATCTTCGGGAAGTAGACTGCCCCATGAAGCTCGTCCAATAACGCATCAATTTGTGGGATGGGGTACCTATTCTTGATTGTCTTTTTGTTTAGGGCCCTGTAGTCGATGCACATCCTAAGAGTCCCCCCCTTCACCAAGACCACTGAAGGTGCAAAAGGGCTTGAGCTAGGCCTCATGTGTCCCATGTCAAGAAGCTCCTAAACTGCCTTCTTGATTTCATCCTTAAACTTCTTGGGATGTCTATATGGAGTCATGCTGACTGGTTTGGCTCCTGCTAGCTCTATTGTGTGCTCGAAGCCTTTGTTCAATGGTACCCTTCGGAGAATGTCACTGAAAACCAAACTGTGCCTACCCAACACTGTTTGTAGCTCATCATCGTCGTAATGTGTATGTTGGTTGTCAAAAAGGTTTGGAAGAAACCAAGCATTGTGCTGCCCATACTACATCATGCTTGAAAATCACCTCCATGTGTTTGGCTGAAACTACTCTAGGCCCTCCATTAGACATTCCTCATAAAACTACCTTCTTCCCATCTACCCTTAAAGTGTACTCCAAATGCTTAAACTCTAAGTGTACTTGTCTAGAGTCTCCATCCACTGGATACCCAAAATGACATTTGTATTATCGAAGTCCACTACGAAGAAGTCATTCGTGACAGTGTAGTTCCACATGGTGATGCTTAGCTAGGGCACCAAATGTGTGCAAGGCTAGAACCAACCTCTCGCAACCTTGACATCAAACCCCTCATGCTCTACCATATGCAGTCCTCTCTTGGCCACTACAAAGGAATTTATGAAATTGAGAGTGGCTCCACTTTGTAATGACTCGAACCGGTCATCTTCCGAAATTTCACAAATACATCCCATGCAGATTTAAACAAATAGATACATGCAAATAACCATTTGATCCAACAACAATGACCAGCAATATATTCTCATAAAATTTCTTAGAAAATGGTATCGTATTATACAACAACAATACAATAACGATGAACTACAAATATTCCAATCTAAAATACAGAAACAACAATAAGATTGGATGATCAAAAAGCTGTAAACCAATGGCGAACTCTGCTGTGAATCCGCACTGGAGATGAATTGGGTTTCCCGCCAATCCAATGAGAAAGCCTGACAGTTTCCGTCCTTAGGTTTTAGAATCGAAAGTTGAAGCTTCTTGGATTCTCCAAGAGAAAATGAATTCATAAACTAAGCATGCATAAATGAGACTCCAAGCCTTCTTTTAAAGCTGTAACTGTGACTCTTCAGTTTCCCCACTTTGTCTCTTCATATTCCACTTAAAGTCACTTTTTAAATAAATATAATTGTTAAGTTATAAAGTGACATAATAAATAAAGTAAGGAATCTTCTGGCATTAAAATGGAGGACCAAATGAACTCGGATGATGACGTGTGATAGCTTGCTGGAAAGCTCTCGGTGAGATGCTCCAAGTCCACTATTGAAATGCCAAGAAAACTGAGTTCTGCCGACTTACTATAAATAGTAAGTACCATAGAAACCTTGTGGAAATTGGTCCGATTGGCCTGAAACTGAAATCTCTAGGGCCAAACACCCCACTGATCACTGCCAAGCCTCGGTTAGCCCACTAGACCATGATGAAAAGGCTAACGACATGTCACAAAATAATGTGCCCCAAAAAAGGGACATTACAAATTATCCCTTCCCGGAGATTGCTTGCCCTCAAGCAATTGGCATCTACATGCTGTGATCATAATACCTGGATCCCAAACCAACTTCAGGGAAGTTGCTCCACCAATTTGTCGTGTGAAACTGAAACAGACATTATGCCCTGACCTATGAAGCCATTCACATAGCAACAATACAACCAGTCTGATGCCAGGATCCCAAATCACTGCAGGATTAGTCGTACCAATCTGCCGTGTGCTTCCATCATTTGTGGGAAAGTCCTCAACCCAACTGAGAACCTCACTCCAACTAAGATCAGCAATACCTCTACGGTCAGATGCAGGGGAAAACCAAACATCATACCAATCGACTCCCTGAATAAATACCAACCACGAGTATGTCCCTCCTGGATCCCATAAGCATAAGGGCCATCCATCTCCCCAACTGGCTGAAATATCCTGACGCTCTATGCCCATACTAAGTGAATCATCAGAAATGTCCAACTACCATAACACTGCCCCACTGATTTGTAGCCTGAACTGGAAACTGTACTGAAGAGGCAAGCTACCAAGGTTGCCGGACAAGGCTTCCTCCTACAAGCAGGGAAGCGTACCCAACCAATCACTCATCCCACTCCTATCCAATAATCGGAAAAGAAGGTCCCCCGTAGGTGGGCTGAATGGAAAACAAAATGCATCCCATACAATAAGGCCAGCATGTGATGCACTGATCAACTCTACTGGAAATCTTGAATCAACATTAGGATTCCATAACTGTCTCCCTAAACCCGAAGTCATACAAGGCACACCGTTGTGTGAAAAATTCACACCGACTAGCATACTCATCATCCCAAGCTCAATAACCCCGTATTGAAGAAGCTCTACCCAACCATCATCATCATGCCCAAAATATGTGGTGGTAGAATTACCATAAGCACTGGATGAATCAAAGTGATAAGGTAGTGGAGTCACAATTGTGTGAAGAGAGGAATGAATCAAGGGATGCTCGCCAACACGAGACATCTCACCATCAGCGAGAGGTAGTGCAAGGAAGGGCATATCACCCATCATGCCACAAGACATAACTGCCCATCCTCGATTGCCGCTGTAAAAACCAAATTGCTCAACAACTGAGCTCATCCTGCTATTCCTTCCTGGTGGCCAAGACTCATCTCCAATAACTGAACTTGGGTCCCAAACCCTGCAATTAATCTCGTCCTCATCCTGGGAATAGGAAGTATCTCCCTCATCTATCTCAAAGAGGGGATTATCAAATGTCAACTCGACACCCATCTCAAACAAAGAATTATCAATCGCCTGAAAGTAGTCTAACTCATAAAGGAACTCTGGGTGACCCAAAGACCTTTTTGGACAACTGTCCAACTCATAGGTCTGCTGTATGCTATCAAGCTCCTGAATCACCTCTGAAAGAATTCAGACCTTTCCTTGTCGTCCTGCTCCCTGTAATGGCTAGAGATCACAATCTGATTTCTTGGCTCTTGATTTCTATGCTCCAAAGTGCCCTGAGTAACACTAAGCTCCCTATTGAGCTTATTGACCTCATCCTCCTTTTCCCTCAACTGCCCAACATAATTCTCGACAACTTGTAACAGGTGGTCACGATTTGTAAGTAAACTCAGATATTCTAATTTCCAATCCTCAAATGCTGTTTTGACCCCCTGTAAATCTGCAACGGAGGATCCAATCCTTATACCGTCTTGCCCTCTATCCTTCTGAGCTGCCCTGTATAGATCATCACTAATTTTGTGAGTGCTATCATGGTGAACAATAGCTGCAATAATGGCATCGTCATTGACTTTCAGATGACTTTTTAAGGCACGCTTCTCATCAATGTTATCCTGGGATGTACTACAAAATGGGTCATCCATATCAGCATGATGCATGAGTGAGGTGCTACTAAAGAAGTCACACGATTCCTCATTACATGAATCGCTAAAGGTCTCCAACTGGTTACCACAACCTATAACCATGGATTTGTTGAACTCAGCCACCAAGTCAGCAAAGTAAAATTCTGAACACTCTCCACTAAGTCTCGAAAGAGGTGTAGTCACAACTGTATTTTTTCTATCACTAGGCTGCAATTTATCTTCCCCTTGATTAATATTGCAAACGTGCCCCTGGAACCAGCCTTCTTGGCACAAAAAACAAATCTGCCTTGTACTCACTTGATCCATGCCCATTATTGGAGATCCTGCAACCTGTAAGCCTAATGATACTTGTTCATTTTCAGTCAATGAACTCTTGAATTTTTCAGCCTGAAGCTTAATTAATTCAGCTGAGAGTTCACATGCCATGGATGAGTATTTTATTCCTCCTCTCCAGATTGCCAACAATTCTGATTGCATTTGTTTGCATATGTCATAGTCCTCATCTAAGATCAAGGATAGGGTAGTCATGCACGTCTTCACCTTATCTGGATGACGCTCCCTGAAATTACTTAGGAGACACTGAAATAATTGTTGAACCATTTTATCATAGCCTATATTCAACATGTGACTGAAAATTCTAGTGCTTGCCATTAACTCCAAGATTTTTACCTGCTTACCAAAGGTAGAATCTCTGTCATATCTCAGTCCACCTAAACTGTCTATAATCAATTGTAACACCTGTCCCCAAATGTGCTCGGTATAAGGAGTAATAGGGGTTGTAATCCGAGTGACCTCACTGAGACATGAGGCAACTGCAAGCCTAACATCTCAATGTGGATGATTCATAAATCTGCGTTGTACCAAAGCAATCATTGAGGGATGCATGGCCCAATTGAAAAGCCTGCAATCAGATTGATCTATCCTAGATAGATACGAATTTATTTCATCTAATTTGGCCAACATACCTTCCCTAAATTCTTGATCCTCCAATTGCCATCCAAGGCAACATAACTCATTTTCGATTTCCATTTCCTTCCGAATATCTCTTAGTTGCACAACGTAAAACGTGCCATTGAATTCTTTTGAGAATATTGGGCTTTCCAACATGTCCATTGTTCAATTTCCTCCAAGTTTGTGCAATGGATTGAATAAGGTTTTAATACAATCAACCTTTGCAGCTGAGGAACACTGTCATTGCAATAAAATCTCAGATTTGATGATATTAAGGTACTGCTGTTCAACTGCTTGGGTCTTTATCTTTCCAGATTTCAGCATATAATGTATTCAAGTATAAGTGACATATACGCATACAGTAGCGAACACTGAATACTATAAACCAGTATAACCAAGTTGAAGATGTTCTCAATGAACTTACTGTTGCACCAGAATTTGTCCTCACTGAAAAATAAAAATCCCCTTCTTGAATCTATCCGACCAATGATTGAATGATTCACCCGGAGTTGTTTTGATTTAATACTTGCTGATAAATGCTTACTTCGAATGAGGAGTGTGTTCTATTCAAAATGTACATAATACATTTCCAATAACAATAAGAACTCAGCAATGAATTGGTTGATAAACTTTGACTGTGGTTGTTTCAACAAATGTTTATTGACGTTGGCTGTTATTTCTGCCTGTACCCAAAATCTACCAAAGTCTTCCTTGTTTCACAAACGTAACAATGGGATTGCAGTTTTATGTTAAAGAAATGTTATGCCAGTTGTTGCGTTACAGCTGAAGGTTGGTTAAATCCGGGATATCGTCCACATATATATTTTGAATATCCAGTAATAACAGAAAACACTAGTTGCTGAAATGATGGTGCAGAAGACTCCTAAGGGTTGAGAGTCGACCGCCGGCTGCATCTGCCTGGGTTCGAGTGGTGGTGAGGATTTGTGAGAGCTGGCTCTACCAACCGGTCCCTACACATGCAATATCCTATCGCTGTCCACTGATTTGTGTGAGTTAACTTCCCTTCACTACCCGTGTTGGCCAAGAACTGGAAACGCGCGATTGATGGTAGATGTATGGAGTCACCCGCATGTGATATGTGGCAATAAACAATCAAAGTCCAACGCGACTGTGTCTATTCTACCTGTGTTATGCGCTGTGTTTCCTGCGCTGTGTGAAAACTCCCCCAAGCACTGTGTGTTGATGGAAACGATGGCACTATGCCAGTTAATAATATGTGATGCGGGTAGAAAGCTAGAAATAGAGATAGATATATATAAAAATTGTAGAGTTGCTGAGTCGTCCAGGCTAGACATCTCTCTGCTGGATGTCACGCGAACCCCCTGTGAAAGCCAATAACTGGTCAACTGGAGAGTGCTAGGCGCGTGTGGAGTTCCCTCTACTTCCGCTGGCTGCTGTAGCAGTTCTTCGTTTCCAGACTGGTTGCCGTAGCAGCTCCCAACACATGGATGCCTTCCTTCACACCACAGAGGGTTGATAAACTCCTTCTGCACTACCTAACGTGACCTAGTATCAACCCAGGCTGCATCCATATACAGTTCGCATACAATCCTCAGGCGCGTGCCCAAGAAGAGATGAGCAGACTAGCCTTGCAGGTCGTGTTCAACCCGCATGCATGAGAGTTTGGAGGAGTTGGTGTGTGTTTTCAAAGTCTCGACTGTTCACCATGCATGCTCGATATCAAAGGTCTACCTTTATGCAGACTTTGCTTGATCAATGCCCAATTTCACTATTCTTCCTTGTTGTTGTGTTCGATTGCAATGCCTAAGGCGTGTATGAAAACACTATCGAGCCTGATAAAAAATGTAGTTTGTTCCCTTTCCTTACTGCCGTAGTCCAAAGACTTGATGCGATTTGAAACCCACGCTCAAACTCTTCATTAACAGCAAAAATAGCTATGCATAATATCTTGTCACATTGACGCCCAAGTAGCAGATAATAAACGTAAACAGTAAGACACAGTTCTGAGAATGATAATTTCATCTTATTACTCCAGTCTTGACTCACGCTAAATAAATATTTAAAACTGAGCGAACACTATGAAGCTCCAATATTAATATTTGCAAGTAACTATAAATTCATAGAAGCCCACTTTGATATCAACGATATAGCAGAGAAAATTATATCTTTACTCAAACTAGTTATAAAAACTTCTCTAGAACCGTAAACAATTTAATTTGTGTTTTTCAAGTAACCTCACAGGCTGGAAGGATACACGGCTCTGATACCACTGTAATGACCCGAACCGGTCATCTTCTGAAATTTCACAAATACATCTCATGCAGATTTAAACAAATAGATACATGCAAATAACCGTTTGATCCAACAACAATGACCAGCAATATATTCTCATAAAACTTCTCAGAAAATGGTAGCGTATTATACAACAACAATACAATAACCATGAACTACAAATATTCCAATTTGAAATACAGAAACAACAGTAAGATTGGATGATCAAGAACTTGTAAACCAATGGCGAACTTTGCTGTGAATTTGCACCGGAGATGAATTGGGTTTTCGTCCAATCCACCGAGAAAGCCTGAAGGTTTCCGTCCTCAGGTTTCAGAATCGAAAGTTGAAGCTTCCTGGATTCTCCAAGAGAAAATGAATTCATAAACTAAGCATGCATAAATGAGACTTCGAGCCTTCTTTTAAAACTGCAGCTGTGACTCTTCAGTTTCCCCACTTTGTCTCTTCATATTCCACTTCAAGTCACTTTTTAAATAAATATAACCGCTAAGTTATAAAGTGACATCCTAAATAAAGTAAGGAATCTTCTGACATTAAATGGAGGACCAAACGAACTTGAATGATGACGTGTGATAGCTTGCCGGAAAGCTCTCGGCGAGACACTCCAAGTCCACTACTAAAATGCCAAGAAAGATGAGTTCTGGCGACTTACTATAAATAGTAAGTACCATGAAACCTTGTGGAAACCGCTCCGATTGACCTGAAACTGAAATCTCCTAGGCCAAACACCCCTTTGATCACTGCCAAGCCTCGGTTAGCCCACTAGACCATGATGAAAAGGCTAACGACACGGCACGAAATAATGTGCCCCAAAGAGGGGACATTACACACTGTTAAGCATGACAATGACCCATTGTCCTTGTAGTATGACATGAACTTGAAATACATTACATCATGACATGCTAGATAAGACAACAATGGTACCTCCCATCCTTACGATTGTGGCTATCTTCTCCGCATGGGGTGGCTACTTATCGTGCTCCACAGGTTCCTTGGCTACATGATCTTCCTCCTCTTTGTCTAACACAACCTCGATGTAATTAATCTTCCCTTTACCAAGGCATCTATGATTGGGCTCCCATGGTTTCTTGCAGCGGAAGGAAAGCTTCCTTCTCCTTAGATCTTGATGAGTCGCATTTTCCATTGGAGTCTCCTTGGGTCAATCCTTCTTGAGTGGTTTCTTTCTTTTTTCCTTCTGTGTAATGTGCGCCCTAGGAAGAGTTTGATTCTTGGAGGTAGACGAGCCTTCTTGATTGCTTTTGTGAGTGTGTTAGGGCTAAGGGCCTTGACTCAACTCCTCAAAGTATCCATCAAACCATCCATGATAAGATCTATTAATCTTCTCTTTGATATGTTAATCACCAAGACCGAAATCCTTTGGAACTCATTGATATAGCTGTCCACAAGACCACCTTGCCTTAGCTGTGCTATTCCTTGAAATTGATCTTGGGATCCTTCCCATCAAATTTGTTGATGTGTCTCTTCATGAAGTTAGGATGTGATTTGATCATGCCCCAACATTACAAATCCATGGTGCCATCACTCATGAGAAATCCCATCAAGGTGTAGTGCCGTATATTTGATTGCTTCATCTTCGAGCATGGGATTGAGCTGAAAATATTTGTCCACCTTCTGCACCCAAGTTCGTGCTGTTCACCTTCTGGATCCATCAAAGAAGGGGAGGCTTAGCTTTCCAATCTTCCATCTCTTATCATTATAATAGTCCCAATGGCGGGTAAATGTCTCATCGTTAGGTCCATGTAGTCCTTGAGGGACATGTCCGGTTGCAATCCTCCATCTTGCTTGAATTGCTCTTGCAACTCTACTAATGAAGGAGTATGACTCTCTTGTTGCTCGATCATCGAAAGGAAGGTAGGCATCATGGATCTTGAATTGGTGGATCAATGAGTGTGTCCTCCCATTGACTGAATTATCACTATGGCCATTGTTCTCTCCCTTGGCACCATTATTCCTTATCTCCATCAATGGTTAACAACCTCATTTATCTTTTACCATCCTCTCGCCAATTTGCCCAAGATGACCATAACTTCTGACTAAGCATCTCCCATTCTATCTAGAGAGCGGTGTCTTCTCCTTGGATAGACTATAAAATCTTGTCTTTTCCACTCATCAACCTTAACCTAGCAGGCTGGCATGATCGAGGCTCTCATACCATTGAAATATCCTAGGTATGCATCCACAAGAAAAATATGCAAAGACACAATGTACTCGGAAAACAACTACCAAATTTTATATTCAGATAATCAAATTGAGTACAATTGAGGGCAAATGATGCACCTTTGGCTACAAATGAAGATCCACATTGGGAAAACTGATGAACAGCGATGGATTGAAGGGAGCTTAAAATATGAAACACTGATTGTTGATGGAATCTGAGTTTGTCTTGTTCCTTCACCGAGCTCAATGATCGAAATACCACAGGTGAAAACAATGCCTCTGCTATATGAATTTCGCAGCTCCTGTCTGATAAAGTATAATTATCACAGCCGTAGCAATCTGCAAGATATGCAGCCTGCAGTCCAAATGTATATATTGATGAAGCACTAATAACACTGCCTTATGGACCCGCAGCCAAGCACAGTAATGGAACACTGAATATAGTATTGGATGTCACTGCCAAAGGGATGCAATATTGCTGAGGATAGTATGTTAGCTGTCCAAACAGAGAATATTGTGATCGCAGCCAAAAGATTGCACTCACACGATGTCAATGCCCTGATCCCAGTCTTGATCGCAGACAATATGATGCTGTTCTGATTGTAGACTTTGATCTCAGGCGTTGCCAGTGGTATAAGTAATTGGATCACAATTCCTCAAACAGAAAGATCACCGCCAATTTGGCCTTTGGAAGGAGACTTCATCAAATTGCTTAGAGTAGACTATGGAGGGTCTCGCACCTCCGAAACTGCAAACTCAAAATAAATAATTCCAAATTGGAATTACCAAATAAGAAATGAGATGGTCGATGATGTTCAAGTGCTCCAAATGGCCAATATATGTATGAGGCCAAACACCTCCCAAATAAGCAAGTCGGCCAGCATAGAAATGACACCAAGAATTTAATTGAATTATAGGGCCATGCTAGGAGTGGTTCTGAGAACGCACCACCAAAAGGATCTCCTTGCAAATACCCTTAATATCTCACGGGGACAAGGATGCTAGGAGTGGTTCTGAGAACACACCACCAAAAGGATCTCCTTGCAAATACGCTTAATATCTCACGGGGACAAGGATGAGCTACAAGGAAAAAATAGATATAGGTCCCGATTAGAAGGGATGGGACATGACAAAAGTTATGGGGCTAAACTTAAAATTTTATCATTAGTCATTTCTCTAACTTATCCCTTGCCTACTGGAAATGGGAAAATAGGTCTCTAATAGATTTAATTAGAAAATGGGACATGATAGCTTGCCTTCTAAAATTTCTTCTCCTCAAGCATTGCAAGTTTAACAGCTTTGACTCTTCCCAACTGACAATTTTTGTCGATCCCAAATCATCCTTGAGAGGTCGCAAATCCATGCCCACTGTTCCTTCTACAATACAGTAGTTTCTTGTAAAGTGATCTTACCATTGTGATTTTGCTGCACCAGTCTAATATAATTGGGAGTTGAAAATCTGCACCAGATGATACTCTTGCAACTATAAAGGTTTTTTTCAGAATTCTTTTCTTATAAAGATCAGATTTACCTGAAGGTTGTGGCTTTGATATTGAATGAAGAGACATGAGAAGACCAATTTTGAAAACCTTCAAATTGTTTTCTTGAAATCTCCGTACAAGAAGTAGGGATTTACTGTAATTCCTTTCAGGTATGTCAGCAAGGTTTGATATTATCAGAAAACAGACATATGACCACTGTTGTTAGCTAGCTATCAGAATGTCTTGAACTTCTACCAAACTTTCTTCTGCAATAATATTGTGAAGATCATTTAGTTTTTCTTTGAAAACTTTATTATTTATCATCAACTTATTTTGAAATTTCAGCTGAAAATTAAAAATTTGATCAATACATAAGTTAGCTGTTGTCGGTATATTTTGTATGTACGGGTGTTGTGTAATAAACTTATGTTAATCTCGGCAGTTAGTACCGAGAGTGTGAACCGTTACGACGTGACGTTTCGGTGGTGTCTCTTCGGAGGTTATATGTACACATTGCTCTGAGTGTGAATGACATGATTTGGTTTTCTGAGTACTTCATGTTTACCGAATTGCAATACTTCCTGTGTTCATGTTTATCAGTTAATGTGTGTTTATGCAACTATTCTTGTTGACCCGAGAGGGAAAACATCTGGCGCCGCTGCCTAGACATACCCGGATGGCGAGTAGGCATAATGGGCTTACCCGTTAGTGCGATAAACCCAGAAGCTGAGGAAGCCCGTACCGAGTTGTATGACGGAGAGGATAATCTGGCACGTGACTTCCGAATTTTGTTTCAAGTAGCCCTTGAAACTCACGTCCGAAGGGAGGCAACGAACGGAGACGTCCCTGCAGGCGTAGTGTGGGACGCGATTGGGGCGAACCCTGCAGCGAATCGGTTGTTGAACCAACTTCCACGGTTGCTGGCACAAGCAGCACTTGCACAACGTATTCGGCAAGAGGAAATTGACCGTGAGGACCGCCGCCAGGAGATCCTCCATGCATTCCATGCCCGAGAGCATCTTCATCGCCGTCGGGAGGAGGGAAATGACAAACAGTAAAGTTTTTGAAGTTTGAAACGAAGGGGAACGGAACACAAAAATTCAATTGTAGTTCAATTGAAAATGTTGTAAAGCAACATGAATTAATAAAAAATAAGTGTTCTTTTTGATTGAGCAATGTGTATAGTTTGTCTTGATGCCCAATAATTTGAATAAAGATCGAAATAAGAAAGTGATAGATGACGAAGGGGAAGCCGCACAGAAGGCTTTGATATCCGCGCAGCAACATGAACGTCGGTGTAGGCTCAGGCAACTTGCCAAAGACCAGCTTGCCGAAGGGTTGCTCGAAGGGGACCTCGGAAGTGGTACGGAGGGTGCAGAAGCCAAAGAAGAGTTCACTTCTCCGGAACGGAGAGTGCAGAGTCGGGAAGAGTTACTTGAGGAGACACGGGCGAGAAGAGCCTTTCTCCAAGAGGAGAGAGTACGGTTTGAGGTGGGTCTCCGTACACCAAGCGCGGAGAACCAAACCGGCAGAGAGGGTGATACTGCAGAGGGTGGCACGAGGACACCAGCAGACCCTCCGTTGGAACCGAGAACCCTGCATGGTACGGTGCTAGGAGAAGGGCAAGTACCACCAGCCCAGCAACTACCGCAAGGACAAGTACCACAAGTCCAGACTACCCACAGCACTCAGGGAGGTGTGGGCACGAGTGGTATCGGTGCACCGCCTCCACCGCGGCCAACCATGGCGGTGAATAAGCAGAAGTTACCGAAATTTACGGGGCAATCCAAGGAGGATCCAGTTCGGCACTGTTGAACGTGTGAAACGATATGGACTGCACACGGGGTAACTGACGAGAACGAATGGATCTGTCAGTTCCCTGCAACACTGCGGGAGGGTGCCATTGATTGGTACTCGGACGTTGACAAGACAAGGCTCACGACATGGGACGATGTCAAAAAGGCCTTCCAGACAGAGTTCCAATTGTTACGGGATGATAATGAAATATTGGCGGAGATCTACAACACGAAGCAAGCCAAGAATGAGTCTGTCCGTGCGTACGGCCGACGACTCAAAGAACTCATTGGAAAAATGGAGTCGGCCCCAGCGGATGAATTGAAAAAGAGATGGTTCGTGGAGGGACTCAAAACATCCCTCCGAAAGAAAATGAAGATAGTACCGCCTACTTCGTATAGTAATGCATATAACCGAGCAATGGATCTCGAGAGCGAATGCAAGACCTCGAAGAAGACAAGGTCATTTTCTGATGATGATTCAGAGACGGAAAGTAGTGAGGACGGGTCGAGCAAGAAAGTGCTCGCATTGCAAAAAGACCTTGAGAGGATGATGCGAGAACTTAAAGCTGCCAAAGGAAGTACTAGCAAAGCCGAAGAAGATACAGTGTGGTGTACGGACTGCAAGGAGGCAGGCCACACAAAAGGGTCTTGTCCGAAAAAAGCTTTTTGTGATATCTGCCAAATCGCAGGACATCCCCTTAAAGAATGTCCCTATAACTTGAGGGCAAGAGGCCAACAAGTACTCTATGCACAGGAGCAACCTTCCACGTCTGGTACGGGTGGACAACAGAATGTTGCAACATCTGGCAGATATAAAAATAACCGCCGGGGAGGCCGAGGCAACAATGAGAATAAGCCCCGGATCCAATATGATGCCAAGGGAAGACCCATGATACAATGTCGGAGTTGTAATCAATGGGGTCACTATGCCCGTGATTGTCAGACAGAGGCCGCGACTCCGCATAAGTTGTGTCGGTGGTGCGGATCTGGCGACCATGAGGACGCTAATTGTCCGAAGCCCGGCTGTAATGTCCTGGAGTTGGAATGTAGAGGTACTGAGAAGGTCCTGACAGTCACCTGTGCCCAAGCCAAAAAGGCCATGTACCCACACCCTCCGACGGAGAAACAGAGGGTACTGTAAGCGAGGGCCGAGATCGAAAAAGAGATACAGGACCGGAAGGAACTTGCCGACGCCGGTACTTCTCACTGAGAATTGGCGGAGCAAAGTATACTACGGCAGATACTGCAAATGGAAATACCCATGAAGGTCAAGGACCTGTTGGAGACCATGCCACACCTAAAAACAACTTTATTCCTAGGGCCTAACACGCCACCTACGATGGTGGAATGAACGGAGATCCCAGGCAGTGCAGCCGACCCGATGACGTTGTCAATAAACCATGGACGGAACCCGACAGTAGTAGAAATGGGTATCCTGGGTAAAATCCTCACGAACACCATCGTTGATGGAGGGTCGGGCGTCAATGTCCTTCCGGAGGAAACTTGGAAGAGTTTGGGGAAACCGACGCTGTGGCCACCAACCTTCAATCTGTTAGGGGCCGACCAGCATGGTATTAAACCACTCGGTACGCTGATGGCACAGCAGGTGACTATCGGAACCCAGCCTTTCACCTTAGACTTTGTCGTAATCCCTCTCAAGCAGAAGGGGTATGACGCTATATTGGGTAGAGGGTGGTTGGTGACAGCCCGAGCCAATCACAACTGGAAGAAGAACACCCTCGCATTCGAGAAAGAGGGGAGGAAATTTGTGGTAGACCTCGCCACACAAATGGTTGGAGAGGAAATGGCGTCCGACTCAGACTTCGATGGTGGCGGGATGGACGGAGAGGAAGAAACTATGGAACTGAACGATGAAGGGGTACTCGAGATAGAAGGAGATACGGATTCACTAGATGGTCTCTTTGACTGGCAAATGCGTGACTATGAGGTATTTCAGCCATCGTGCAATATACTGGAGATCGGGAATGAGTTTCCTACGGAAGAGAACACGAACGAGTTCCCTCCGGAGTACACAGAATATACAGAGGGGGTAGCCCAGATGAGAGTAAGTCCGGCTCACGTGTTCTTGGAGGGAGAACCTATCCAATACAAAGAGGCAAAACTGGAAACAATAAATCTCGGGGACGAGCAGAATCCCAAGACTATTTTGGTGGGAGATGACTGGGATCCCGTGTTAAAAACGGCAGCCTTCAAAATATTCACAGAGTACAAGGACGTGTTTGCCTGGAATTATAAAGACCTAAAGGGCGTACCTCCGGAGCTCTGCGTGCACCGCATCCCTTTGGTTCCTGGAGCCCAACCTGTGCGGAAGAGGCCATACAGGATGAACAAAAACTATGCTGCAAGGGTGGAGACCGAGATTGCGCAGATGCTGGACGCGGGGATAATTTTTCGAGTAGACACAAGTGAGTGGGTGCCACCAATCGTGATATCTCAGAAGAAAGAGGCTAACCAAATCCGCATCTGCGTAGACTTTAGGTGTCTCAATGCGGTGACGATTAAGGATCCCTTCCCGATACCCTTCACAGACAGCATACTCGAGGAGGTGGCATGCCATGAGATTTATTCCTTCATGGACGGGTTTTCAGGATATAACCAGATATCCATTGCAGAGGAGGACAAGCTAAAAACCACCTTTGTAGTGGAAGATGGTGTGTACGCCTACAACCGGATGCCCTTCGGCCTGTGTAATGCACCTGCAACTTTTCAGAGAATCATCCTGCACATCTTTGACAAGATGTCGAGAGGGAATTTTAAAGCATTTCTGGATGACTGGTCCATTTTCAGTAGCCAAGACAAACACGTTGTAGCACTCGGAGAGTGCATGGAGCGGTGTCAGAAGGCACGTCTGGCACTCAACCCGAAGAAGTGTCGTTTCATGGTACCGCAGGGGAAGCTGCTCGGACACATCGTTTGTAAGGAAGGGTTGAAGACAGACCCCGACAAGGTCCGGGTGATAATTGAAATAGAGGCTCCCAGTGACGTAACCAGTGTCAAGTCATTTCTGGGCCATATCGGGTACTACCGACGGTTCATAAAGAATTTTTCCCGGATTTCATACCCGATGGATAAACTTATGAAGAAAGGGGAGCCGTTCGTCTGGGCGAAGGAGCAAGGGGAGGCATTCGATGACTTAAAAACGAGACTGTTGGCAGCCCCCATCTTGGCATTTTCGGACTGGGACAGAGAGTTCCATGTTCATGTGGATGCGTCAAACTACGCCATCGGGGCCACCCTGGCACAAGAAGGCGAACATGGGCTGGATCACCCAATCTATTTTGCAAGTCGGTTACTCTCGAGGGCGGAGAGGAACTACAGCACTACAGAGCGAGAGACTCTCGGAATGGTCTACTCGATTCAGAAGTTTCGGCACTACCTATTGGCGACGCCGTTTACTTTCTTCGTGGACCACCAGGCTTTGATGTACCTGGTTAACAAGCCCATCATTCAGGGAAGGGTGAGCAGGTGGTTGCTGCTCCTTCAAGAATTCACCTTCAGAATTGTTGTACGGCCAGGACGCAGTCATGTGATTGTGGACCAATTGTCCCGAATTAAGTCCGGCGAGCCTCCAGTAGGAATAAACGATGACTTTCCAGATACTCACCTGTTTCACATTGCCGTACTACCGAAGTGGTACACAAGTATCGGTGAGTACCTATCCACGGCCCGATTTCCAGAAGGAATGCTCCCCGGAGAGCGTAGAAAATTGGTTCTGAGGAGCAGAACTTTCCAGCTTATCAACGGACTGCTGTACAAAATGGGTCCAGATCAAATATTGAGGCGTTGCGTAATGGAGGAAGAGGTTCCGAGAGTGTTGAAAGAAGCTCATGAGGGACCTGCCGGAGGGCATATGGGCCCCGACACCACCGCCAGAAAAGTCTTGTTGGCAGGCTTATGGTGGCCGACGGTGTACAACGATGCCAGGGAGTGGGTCGTCGGCTGTGACACATGCCAGCGGGTAGGGAGACCTCTCAAACGAGACTACATGCCACTTAACCCCTCTCATGCACAGGAATTGTTTGAATGGTGGGGACTGGATTTTGTGGGGCCTTTGAAGCCCAGCCGCGCTCGACGTTGTCGGTACATTGTTGTGGCAACAGAGTATCTGACCAAGTGGGTGGAAGCACGAGCACTAACGGATAACTCTGCTCTAAGTACAGCGAAGTTTATTTATGAGCAGATAATAATGCGGTACGGCATTCCACTGCAGTTGACGAGTGATAGAGGTGGACATTTCGTCAACCATGTGATCAAGCTACTGACGACAGAGTTCAAAATTTTTCACACTCTCTCAAGCCCGTACTACCCTCGAGCGAATGGTCAGGCAGAGGCGACTAATAAGATCCTGATTGGAGTCATTTACAAATCCTGCGGCGTTGAGGGTGAGGATTGGGAAGAAAGGCTACCCTCGGTACTATGGGCCTATTGAACATCTTACAAGGTGACCACCGGACAGACACCGTTCCAACTCATGTACGGACAGGAGGCCGTGGTACCGGTAGAATTCATGGTTCCTAGCCTGCGGATTGCAATTGAGAATAAATTGGGAGATATGGAGAGTCTGAGGGAACGACTCTCTTAAATAAGTTGGACAAAAAACGGGCTTTGGCACAATGAGCCACTGAAGCGACGCAGCAACGGAGGAAGGTTTGGCACGATAAGCATCTCCGACGAATGCAATTTACACCGGGCCAGTTGGTTCTAAAATACAATGGCCGAAATGAAATCAAGCTTGGGAAGTTTAAAGTAAAATGGATAGGCCCTTACAAAGTTCGGGAGGTGGCTACAAACAGGTCTGTAAAGCTGTGGACCCTCGATGGACGGGAAATACCGGACGCGGTGAACGGCTCAAAGCTGAAAGTGTATCACGAACGGCCGACGATGTCACCGCGAGGGCCAGATACTTAGAGAAGAAGAAAAAAAGAAAAAAAGAAAAAAAAAGAAAAATTGAAAAAGCAAAAAAAATATATATATAAAAAATAATAATAATAATAATAATAAAATAAAATAAAAGTGAGCAAAATGTCCGTACGATACCATACGGTATCGTGCGGCACATATGTTCAAACATTTTTAAAGACCGTATGGTATAGGAAGTCCATACACAGAACCGAGAAATGTTAGAAACGAGGACGTCCGTACGGTAGTCAAATTGCAAAGGAGGTTTGACCGTACGCCAAGGGGGTGGTAATACTATGATCGTACGGCACCGTACGGCCCATATAATTAAGCCTTGAACACGCCGTACGCTGCATAACGTCCGTACAAAGGAAAAAAAAAAGAGTTTTCTGACATGACCGTATAGCATTATTAGTCCGTATAGCATATGGATTGGAAGGCCGTACATCCGCATTGAGTCCGTACAAAGCACAAAAATGTTTGCACAGTGAAGACCGTACGGCTGTACAGGGACGCAAAAAGAGCAAGTGAATGTAACCGTACATTATATTGGGGTGTTTCTGAATCCCGTACGGAAATCACATAAGGAGGTATGTGTTAAAAGCATTTTGTTTTACAGCGTGTATGGCAGGTGAAGGGTGTTTGTGTGCGGTTGCATATTTGGGGATTGAAAAAAAAATAAAAAATGACGACAAAACAAAGTAGTTCACAGTGAAGAACGAATGGTACCGAAGGGAAGGGCATGAGCAGGAAGGGAAACATAAGCGGTTTGCGGAAAAGAGCATGGGAGCAGACGAAATTCACAAAAATAGGGTGTTTCATAGACTTTGTGAAGGTTCTAAATTGGCCTTGGCGGCGGGGGCGCTGCCCCTCGTCCCCGTTGGGGGTGTTGCCCCCTAGACCCCCAGTTGGTTTAGTTATTAACCCTTGGAGAGTGTGACCAGTTGATGAGACCCGGAGCTGCTACATATTTGCATATTGGAAAAAGTACATTGGCTGAAGGAAGTTGATTTGTACGGTAAGAGGAAGAATTTAAAAAAAAAAACAAAATGGTTAAGACCGTTATTGTTGGACACTGCACAGTAGTATGGGATCACGACAGCATAGTACTTGGAGACAGAAATTACAGGTTTCAAAACCAGCCAGTAGCAGCAAAGGACCGAGGGTTTCACAGTCTGGAGTCCGCATTGCTGGTAGCATGGATACTGCCAGAAAGCATCGTCCACGCGTACAACAGCCACAAGCACAAAAGGAAGAGATTACTTGGAAGACTGTGACATTTGAGGGTTTGAGCGGAGTGGAGTGCCGAACATGGTGGGATAACACTCCAGACGCACATTTTTTGAAGGGACAGCTTCGAAGAGCAGGAGTACACTGGGCAATTCAGATGCCTTTGCCCTCCATTAGAGAGTACGAGGGACCTCTCCGAGGCATGATTGATACATTCGATCGGGATAGCCGGCGTAGCACTCTGAAGTATTGTGGCACTGAGATACAAATTTCATTTTCTGCCCAGGAGATATCGAGGGTTTTTGGCATACCTGGCACGCACAGGAAGAAAATAGATTTAAAGCCCAGGAAACTGTCCCGCGAAGAAAAGGAAAAGTACATTAAGCTGGTTTCCAAAAACCTGTCTCAGAGTGAGTTGGAGTCATTGGCTGGCGTTTCTTCAAAGAATCGAGGGATTAAGAAATCATTTGTGGCTCCCGGAGAGTGGCGGTGTCTGATGGACATCGTGAAGAGCAGGTTGACCGGGGCTAGTAGGGCCTCCGACATTGCCCTTACACATCTCATTTTCATGAACGGGATCCATAATGGTACGGTGTACGATTGGGCTTCAGTTATGGCGGAGAGGCTATATGAGTTCATGACTCTGCAGCATCGGACATTTTACATGCCCCATATTGCCATCGGGTTGTTCCTGAATGCTGCCCGAGAGCAGATTCCAGCAGAGAAGCTGAGGCCACAACCAGTTGATATTGCTACAGGAGAGCCTCTTATCTTTCATTGGCGTCACTTGGATGCTGGCGGAGTACAGACAGGGTCAAAGAGGAAGCGCCAAGTCCTCTCAGAGTCGGAAGGGGAGAATGTGGACAGTGGCCGAGAGGAGTCGAGTGAGGACTTGGAGGAGGAGGAGGAGGAAGTCAGCGAGAGTGTTGCAGTGGGAGACTCTGACACTCTCGATACAGAGGTACCATCTGAATGTGCATTAGCTCCAAATCCACCGTCTGAGAGTGCACCACCTCTTGTACTATTCACGCCACCAGTACCCTCGGCGACTGTTGCAGCGTGGCCCTCTGTACCGTTCGGTACCACATTGGAGGCTGTACCCGTGCCACGGTTCGGAGAACTCCGGCCCCTTGTTGTGCTACACCCGGCGGGTTAGGCTTCCGAGCCACCTACAGCTCAGCCAACCGACCCAGGACAGACTAGCAAAGATGGTGTTGGAGGTTTAGAGCAGGAGCAGACACAGCCGCGAGAGCAGGTTATATTGGATGTTGTTGGTACTGAGGCCATTGTGCGAGTTGGGCCAGGGGTATTGGAGGAGCCGGCTCGAGCGTTGCCGATGGGGGATGAGGACTTTTCAGTGCTGTCATGGTTGGAGTAGTTCACATTACCCCCGATAGCAGTGGTAGCTCCCATTTCACTTTCCCCTGCCAGAGTAGTGTTAGAGAGGCCTTCAGAAGTTATTGACCTGGATGCAGTGATGTCGCCACCAAGAGAAGCGCCAGTAGCCCAGGAGAGAGAGATATCTGAGAGACCAGTTCCTATGGAGGGACAGAGACCGCAAGCTGAGGCTAGTGCGGAGCCACCAGCCCTGACAGGGTCACGGAGGGCGGTGCCAGCGAGGGAGTCCACGCAGAAAGTGTTGGAGCAGTACTTGGCAGATGTAGCCGCAGTAGCTGTTGGAGCCCAGCGGGTCATAGCCTCAGCAGAGCTTCAGGCTCAGGAGGGGGTTGCTGAAGAGTTGGAGCGCCTCTTAACCTTTGTGCGGGTTGGCTGTCCATAGGCATTTGCAGAGTGCTTTGAGGCTAGGGGATGGCCTACTCAGGAGTCTCTTACGATGTTGGAGGATTGGGCTCTTAGTGCGACGGTGGGCGAAAGCCGGATTCACGGTCTTATCCGAGAGTTAGAACAGGCCTTTCGAGAGGAGTATTTCACTCTTAGGCGGTTAGAGCATGCTTCCTCAGTACATCAGGCTACGGGATTGGCAGCAGAGGCAGCTCGGGAGGAGGCAGCTTCCCGTCTTATAGCTTTGGAGACTGTAGTGGTTCAGGAGAGGGAGTCTTGGGCGGCTGAGCGGAGTACTATGGTGTCGGAGTTGGACACTTTACGGGCTGCATTGGAGATTGAGCGTGCCGAGCGGGCTCTTCTGGAGACTCGCCTTGGTTCTGCTTTGGAGACTGTGGATGCGAAGGAGAAGGCAGTGCTCGAGGCAGCTAGCATGATTCGGAAGGCTATGGAGCTTAAGATGAGGGTAGAACAGGCTTTATAGCTTCGGACAACTCAAGTGTACGAGTTGCGGGCTAAAGTCACTTCTGGCACAGCCACAGCCGCGCCATCATCATCAGGGACGCTTCCTACGCCCCCTCCTGAGTAGTTTGTAGTAGGCTCATTTTGTCTATGTTATATTTTGTAAAAGTCGTCAGAACCGACTTGTTTTTTGGGGGGGATGATGTTGTCGGTATATTTTGTATGTACGGGTGTTGTGTAATAAACTTATGTTAATCTCGGCAGTTAGTACCAAGAGTGTGAACTGTTACGACGTGACGTTTCGGTGGTGTCTCTTCGGAGGTTATATGTACACATTGCTCTGAGTGTGAATGACATGATTTGGTTTTCTGAGTACTTTATGTTTACCGAATTGCAATACTTCCTGTGTTCATTTTTATCAGTTAATGTGTGTTTATGCAACTATTCTTGTTGACCCGAGAGGGAAAACATTAGCCTTAATTTGTCCTTGGATGCAAGCTGCTTCTTGTTACTGGAATTCGATTTCTGCAAGTTAGAGTTCTAGCCCTTTAGGAGAACTTATCATTTCTTCATTCATTCATTCATTTGGAAGGACATCTTTTACTTTTGCAACATTTTCATTTTTTCTTTTCTAAAACTAATCAATTGTAGCAGCATTCTTGCTACCAGTCTTATCCTTGATGTGACATCCATAATATCTACTTTATCTTCCAAAAAGTGTAAAAGTTGCATAGTTCTCATACTGTCCAATAGCTTCTGTACTTGTAATTTTCTAATATGTGCTTGTAATAATATTATCAGCTTGCTTTATTGCAAGGATGTCTATTGTGAATTGACATGAGAAATGATACCTTTGATGAAACTTTTTCCAGCATATGTCCAGATTTTCTTATTTGGTCTTCTTGCAAGTATGTGCAAAGTTACCATGAATGATCTCTACTTTCTTTGCAACCAAAGAAACCACTAGATCTTAATCAAAATGACTCTCCACTTGTACAAATTTTCCTCTGCGCATCTTTGGATGGTGGCAATAATTGGCTTTGGTAGGTTGTGAACTTGATTCCCACTTCATGATGTGCGGAGTCCCTCTATTTGGTAGTAGTTTGGAAACAAGCCATTGAAAACCATTCTATATACATCCTTAAAAATTGCACATGATAAATGTCTTGCTTACTCATTGATAAGGAGGGATACTTGGTTGCTCCTTTGGCCTTCGTAAAAAACTAGAATTGATCACATAGCTGTGACTAGGTTGATACTTTCCTTGATTGAAGTCTTGGAGAAAAAAACACATTGCAGAAATTTCGTATGGCCCTAATGCTGGTTGACACACCCAAGACAAGGGAGGCATCTATTTTCAAGGGTAATATAATATTGAAGTCGGTGATCATTCTAATGGAACCACCGATGCTTGAATGAAGACTACAACTTGAGAAAGATGGTCCACAAGCTAGTGCAGCAACCTTGGAGGAATGTTTCTTTTGTAAAGCAGTTTTAAAGATTAACCAAATAAGGTGACATGGACAGAGAATATAAATTGGAGGTTTAAAAGTAAACAAGAAAGGATTTCAATTCAAAAAATTTGTTTGTGTTTTCTTTGGATAGCACACTTCCACCAACTTAAGTATATCATTCCCAATTTCCATTGTAGCACTCTATTGGGTGGTGTGGTGGGTCTCGTGCTTTCTTTATCCTCTCCATTATCAAGGTAATTTCTGATCAAAGGATCAAGTAGAAAATTATTTGTACTTTTTATGAGTTGAGCACTATCCTCACGCAGGCAAGGTGTGGGGCCCACCATTTAGAGTAGTCCAAAGTCTTGGGATTTACATAAAGGAAAAATGCAAAATTTTTAATTGTGAATTAGCATTCAGCACTAGTAGAGATCATATCTGCCGAGGACAGCATAATATGATATTTAATTGATTTCTGAGTTTTCCAACAGTATGAATGAGACCTTGACATGGATATAGAATCCCCTTGGTGCGAGTTTAAAGCTGCTGGAGTAGTTCCTGTTGATGGTACAGATTTGTGATGCACTAAAGAACAATTAGTTGATGATTAGTTTGTCATGTCCCCTTTTTAGAATAATTAATTTAATATTTAGAAATGTCCAAATATCCTCAAATCAAAAGGACATTTAAATATTAAATTATTTTTTAGAAACACTCAATGGGGTGTTAGAATTTATGCCATTTTGGAAAAGCTGTTGCAGGAAAAATTATAGAATGTTTCCATCATTAGAAGTGGAGGAGAATCTTTGATAACTCAATGACAAATTTTGGCAATTGTCATAATTAAATTAGTAGGAATTCCAAAAGGAGTTTGAATTTGAATTTGTGCCATTTTGGGAAAGTTGCTACAGGATAAGCTTTAGAAAGTTTCCATTGTTACAAGTGGAGGAAAACAACTTTTGGCAACTATCATAATTAAATTAGCCGGAATTCTAAAGGAGCGAGTTTGAATTTGGGCGCCCAAATCTTGCATACATGATGGATATAAATATTGGGATTTTGTAAATTTGGAGTGTTGTTGATTATCATTTTCTTCTCTACATTTGCAGATTTGCAGGAAGCTTCTTCAGTGGACAGAACCCTGTTGAAGGAGAGAGCTTGTGGATGGAAACCCATGAGAATTGTATGAGCAATGGATGGAAACCCTTGTTCATAGATGACTTTCTCACTCTGAAATTGTATTTGGGCTGAAGGAGAATTGGTGGCTTTGTTTGTTGTTTCTTTTATAGTTTGCAAGTTTATTTTAGGTGTTGTTCGGAGTGCTTTTGAAGCATAGTTTGTGATTTTTCTGTTGAGTGAGCTTTACAAATCTGCTACAGAAGTATGCTGCTGTTATTGAGTCTTTAATCAGTCCTATGAATTGTCATTTTCATTTGATGAACAAACAGTTATTGTTGGAGAAGTTTGGAATGATAGTATTGTTTTTTGGTATAGTGTGATGGTTTATGAAAGGAGCTTGTTGTATGAAGCCATAGTTTGGTTTTCTGTTATACATATTATTCTCAGATCTGAATTATATTTCTAAATCTTTGAAGATAAGGACATTACAAGGGTATTAGAGCATGATCTTTCCAGCCTGAATTGGGTCCTTAAATGACTCCTAGTGTCAGAGAATTAAGATATCAGAAAAGAGAGAAAAGAAAGGTGGCTGAAGAAACTTCACATCCACAAAAAGGGAAGATATCAGAAGACGAAGAAAGATTTAAAAGAATTACAGAAATTCACGAGGTTACAATGGGTTTAAGGGATATACCTGCAACTCTATTGGAGATGAGATATATTGTGAGCCTTGGTAGGTAAAATGTCAGGTGGAAATTCAAATCACAAAGGTAAGAGGGGTGAAGCTTCATCAAACAATGGTAGAAATAATGATGCACCAAATAATGTTCCTTTTCAAAGGTTTCAAGGAATATATTCTTGCCACAAAATGAAGAAGATGAATGAACCTATGAGCACTAGTGCCTTCAATCCTGAAACTATTCATAGATGGCATGCGGGGTACCAATCTTTACCGGAGGAGATCGAATCATAGATGTCATATGCAGAATACATGGATTTTGCAAGCAAGAGCTAACCACAAAAGAAAGGGATATATAAAAGCAAGGATTTAAAACATAAGTTGGGAAAACTTGCAGCAACATTTTTGATGGGAGACAAAATCTCGGCTAGAGCATGGCTACAAAGATGGATTCTTATTTTATGCTCAACCCTATGATAGAGAGAGATGTGGTTCAATTTGCCTCTTTACATCTTGAAGGGGAAGCATACAAATGGTGGTTTCATGGTCATACCACTCAAGGCCATGATCAAATACATATTTTTGATGAATTTAAGAAGAGGATAATTGATAGATTTGAGTTAAAAGATGAAGAAGAATATCTCAGCAAGCTAGCCATGATCAAGAAACATCACTCTGTGGATGAATACATAATGGAGTTTCAAAAAGTTGTGGTGATGGTACCTGAAATATCAGAAAAAATGATTGTGCATCTCTTCATCATAGGGTTCATTGAACCTCTTAAAGGGTTTGTAAAATCTTTTGCACCAATCTCTTTGCAAGAAGCTATTAAAAGGGCTATAACTCTTGACCCATCCATTTCAAAAAATGTATTCTTTCATGCATCCAAATCCAATACATGGCATCATAAGGGAGGTTTCTAGAAAAGGCCATTACATGCACCAACCCCTACACCTAAAAATACAACTAATGTGGTGAAGATGATAGATGAAGAGACAAGGAATGAGCTTAAAAGAAAGAAGCTTTGTTTTTCTTGTAGAGAACCATGGGCCCTTGGGCATAGGTGTTTGGGTAAAGGACAAGTCCACTATATTGAAGTAGTCTTAGATAAAGGTTCAGATTCATAGAGCAATGAAGAGTTCCATGATGTAGAGGATTCAAAGCACAAAGTTGAAGAAAAGGAGGTTACAAAAGAAGGTTCACTAGCTGCACTTTCAGGAGCACCAAGATACCATCCTTTTAGAGTTCATGGAGTGTTAGCAGGGCAGCAAATGACTATTGATTGATAGTGGGGCAGCCCACAATTTCATTGATGAAGGGTTAGTTGTGATGAGGGGGTTGAAAACTGAAGCATTTGATGGTTTTAATGTCACAGTTGTGGATGGTTTCACAATACCGTGCAATAGAGTTGTCAAATAGTTGAAGATAACTTTGGGTGATTATACAGTTTGTCATGACTTTTATGTGATTGGGATTGGAGAAACTAATATAGTTTTGGGTGTTTAATGGCTACATTCTTTGGGAGAGTTCACACAGAACTATCAATCCATGAAGTTGAGATTTAAATCAGATGGGAAAGAAGTTGTTCTCAGAGGGATCTCAAATGGAGCTCCTATAGTGGAAACATTCAAGAGATGGAGAGGATTTTTTGAAGGGGTCAAGTTGCTTGGGCAGCCACTTGTTTGATTCATCCTTCAAGCTTTTCAAATGGGAAAGGTAAGTTTCATTTTGAAATTCTAAATTTTTTTTTAGATAAGCCTAGTCTAGTTTTCAATGATATACCTCTAGGATCACCCCCATATAGAGGATTTCAACATGTTATAGAGTTAGAATAGGATGCCAAACCTGTTATAACTACGCCATATAGACATCCTAGGGCATACACGGAAGAGATTGAGAAGACTATTAAGGAACTCTTAGATATGGGGTTTATTAAACCTAGTTCTAGTCCTTTTGCATCACCAGTGGTTCTTGTTAAGAACGATGACACTTTGAGGATGTGCATAGATTTTAGGGCATTGAATAAGAAGACCATCAAGAATAGATATCCTATTCCAAGAATTGATGAACTCCTTGATGAGTTGCATGGGGTAGTTTACTTTTCCAAGATTGATTTGAGATTGGGGTATCACCAAATTCATATGAGAGACAAAGATGTGGAAAAGATAACTTTTCAATGTCACTATGGGCATTTTGAATTATTGGTCATGCCTTTTGGGCTCACTAATGCACCAACAATCTTTCAATCATGCATGAACCAAGTATTCAGTAAACAACTCAAAGTTTTTTTGGTATTCTTTGATGATATCTTAATTTACAGCAAAATATGGAAGGAACATTTGGAACACTTAGATGTTGTTTTGAGAATTTTGGAACAGAAATCTTTCTATGCTAAACTGTCCAAATGTGAAGTTTTGTACTTGGACATTGCATAAGTTCCAAGGGTGTTCAAGTAGATCAACACAAAATACAAGCAATTTTAGTCTGCCCCCCACCAACCAATCTAACACAATTGAAAGGATTTCTTGGGCTTTGTTGTTACTGCAGGAGGTTTGTAAAAGGTTTCTCTCAACTTGTTGTTCCCTTGACTGATTTGACTAAGAAAGGAGCATTTTTATGGTCTGAGGAAGCTCAAAAAACATCTGACAAGTTCAAAGAGGTAATGAGCTCATGCCCAATGCTTGCAATTCCTGATTTTTCTTTACCGTTTGTGATTGAATGTGATGCATTTGGAGAAGGCATAGGGGCTGTCCTTACTCAAAGAGGATATCCAATAACTTATGAGAGTAGAAAATTATGTAATTTGGAGAAGGGATTTTTTTGTTTATGACAAAGAAATGTTGGCCATTATGCATGCTCTAGAAAAGTTTAGACAATATCTTGTTTGTGGCAAGTTTGTGGTGAAGACAGACCATAATAGTTTGAGGTTCTTCAGGAATTAAAAGAACCTAAATGATCACCAACAAAAATGGGTAAGCAAGCTGCAATCTTATGATTTTGAGATAGAGTTCATGAAAGACAAGGCAAATGCGGTTACAGATGCACTTTCTAGGAAACCGACTTTATGTTCATTGTCTACTATTTTAGATGATTGGAAGGATGACATTATTTCTGAATATGCTAAGAATTCATTTGCTTCTAATGTCTTGGATGAGAAGATGCAAGATGATAGGTATACAATGATAGATGGGCTGATATACTACAAGAAAAGAATCTTTTTAGTACCAGAATCAAAGATCAAGGACAAGATCATGAGGGCATTTCACGATATTCCCTTGGCTGGTCATCAAGGGTATTACAAGACTTATAAGCAGATTCGAGAGAGATTTTCTTGGAAAGGGCTGAAAAAGGATGTGCTCAAACACATTATGGAATGTATGACTTGCCAATAGAACAAGGGAGAACAAGTTTTTCCCGTAGGGTTATTGCAACCGCTTCCCATATTGGAACAAAAAAGGGAAAGTATATCTATGGAATTCATCACGGGACTTCCTAAGGTCCAAGTTAAAGATTGCATTTATGTTGTGGTGGTTAGATTGACGAATTATGCACATTTCTTTTCTATTACATCAGAATTTAAGGATCTCCAAATAGAAGAGTTGTTTTTCAAGGAGATATTTAGATTGCATGGATTGCCTAAGAGCATTGTTAGTGACAACGATAGTAGACTCATGAATTCTTTTTTGAATGAGGTTTTCCACTTAATTGGTACATAATTCACTCCCAGCACATTTAATTTAATAATTTTGTGTATGGCCCTAAAATTAAAATTATTCTCTTGGGCCCCTTTTTGTTTTTTGTCGGTAACATAATGGTTGTGTTGACACCTTTTGTAATCCTTCGGGAAGTTTCCCTGAAGCCATATATAAGGCTAGGTTAGTTGTTGTTGTAGGTATGTGAATTGGATACTTTCTTGTATGTGCGAATTCTAGCTGGAGTTTAGTTGTCTGTCATTTCGAAGGTGAAAGATCCTCCCTACTTGGTATTTGTAGCTTCGGTGGGAGTAACTCACCCTATTCTGCCTTTGATCCGAGATTGTTGCATTGGAGATCTATTGATATAATCTGAAGTGCTATCCTTATTACAAATTTCTCTTGCATGTGCATTCCAATTAATTCTATGGTGTTCATCTTCTTATTTCCTAGTACTAGTATTATTGGCATTATCAAATTGTGGAACTCGATTATTTGTCTAAACCTATAGCGGTCATACGCCGAAGACAAGGCATTCATGACAAGTATATTGAATTGCAGTATGGAGGCACATTTGCGATACGGAACAATAGCCGTACGGTGTTTGCTGTACGTAGGGGAGTCACTATTGACCATATGGTGACAACACTGTACGGAGGAGGAGCCTGGCCTACCGTACGATCAATCCAGAGGAGTGCCGTGGGTTTACATCAGAGGCTAACCGTACGACAAATTTGGTGTGGGCTATACGGGCTGTGCGGGCAAGAGAAGGTAACCGTATGACAACCTTTTGACTGTACGCTTGGCCTAAGTATACGAACATCAATCGTCCTGTGTGCTTCATTGATCTGTTTCTTCCACCTTCGGTAGGGACATTACAATGGTATCAAAGCTGGTGATCTTGCCAGCTTGTGTCGGCAGATATGGCGCCAAGTGATGGACAGTGGTGGTTGGATGTGCTACAAAAGATTGGCAAAGAGCTCAATGATGGTGTTGATATTCCATTAGATGTATTGGAAGCATGTTTGAGTAAGGTGAACGAGTCACCTTCAAGATTCGTACAGAGGATCCTTGCTGCGATTGTGGGCGCATTAAGACAACCAAGTTTGTTTTGACACCATGACAAGGAAATCAAGTTAGCAACTGCAGCATGTCTAAGGGAGATTTTGAGAATCTTGGCTTCTCGAGCACCGTATGATGATGATACCTTGACAGAGATATTGCACTTGATTATTGACTACTTTCAGAGCCTTGATGACATCAGTAGTGATCCCTTTGCTAGGAGGTTTACAATACTGGAGATCTGTGCAAATATCAAAGTAAGTAATCTCCTCTTAGATTTATGATTGCAAGATTTGATCCACGATATGTTTCATCACTTTTTGGTCACCATAAAGGAGCACCATGATAATAAGATTTTCTCTGTGATGGAGAATATTATGATTTCATGTATTGAGGAGATGGATATAATATCCCAACCTATCATAACTATGCTATGGGTTGCTTATAATCAAGGATGCATACCTTCTATTGTGATATTTAGATTGGTCAATAATTTATTCAAGTATTGTGAAGAAAAATTGATGTCTCAATTGCACAAGGCTAAGGAGGTTGGTGATGGCACTAAGAGTGATGAGGAAGATGAAGAGTCACATGAGGATATGCAAGAATCTGCTGCTACGCCGACAAGTGGAGAAGTAGACACTACCAATGATCCTTTTCGTGGGCAAAGTTCACAATTGCTCGAATATGGAGTTTATCCTTCGATTGTGCATGAGGTGTGCCTAATTACAATCTCTCCATTTGAGGGGCTTCCTCATGGAAACAACAGGATCTACTTGAGCTATGAGATTCCTAAAGAGATTGATGAGCATGATGGCATGAAGGCTTTGGATCAGAGCATTGATGTGTTTTATGATTGGCTTCTTTGGGATCCTGGTGACTCTATACATGGCAATGTTTATATCAAAGTGGCGCAGAGAAAGCTTGATGGCGGTTTACTCGTTCATGTGATATTGAAGCAGGATGGAGATTTCAATGGATACCTCTACCAACGTCCGCGCTTGGTTTGGGATCTCGGGGCTTCGCAGTGGGCAAACTGTTTGATGACAGATTGCTTGAGGGCAAGCAATCTTTGGGGAGTGATGATTTGTAATGTCCCCAATTTTCATAAGTGACTTAATTAAATTAATTAATTAAGTGGTTCCAAAATTAAAATAATCTAATGAAGGACCTTTAATTAATTATTGAATAAAAGGGGTCAAATTAATAAAATAATGTCGGCTTGTTGTAAACTCTAGATGCTTCTTGGAGGCCTTTATAAGGAGATGGATGGGCATTGCAAATCATCATGGAATGTATCTGAACTCTTCTTTGTATTTCTAGAAGCTGAAGGCTGAAGGTGGTTTGTATGCAATTTCGGAGGTGGAAGACCCTCCCTATTTTGTAGTGGCATATTTGGTGGTTAGCAACCTCTCTACTGTACTGAGGGAAATATCACTTCTGATATTTCATCTGTACTTCATTGTCAAATTTGTGAAGTCTTTTGTAGAAGACAAATTTGTATTCAACAATAGCCGATGTAATCTGAAGTACTATTATTATTTACGAATTTCCTCTTGCATGTGCGAAGCTTCATTTCCATCTATCATTGGCAATCTAATTCACAACTTGCATGATATCTTGTAGATCGACATCATTGTGTCCGAGTACGGAAAATGTAGTATCCAGTTTGTGTGGCAAGAGCACTATACGATGGTCATTGGGAGTATATAGCTCGTTCGGTTGTTGTACTGTATGACCGTACTATAATGTCCCCATTTTTAATAAATTAAGTTTAATTAATTATTGGTCCCAAAATTTAAATAATAATATAAATGGACCTTTAATTAATAAAAGGGGGGCCCAATTTTATTATTATTGTTCGTAGGTGTTTGCTGTGTCGGCGTTCTTTTGTAAACCCTCGGGAGTTTCTCCGAAGGGGTATTTATGACCGGCGTGTAGGATGTAATTTTCATGTTGAGATTTGATATTTTATTTGTATTTGCGAATTCCTGTTGGGATTCTACTGGCTGCCATTTTGGAGGTGAAAGATCCTCCCTATTTGGTTTATTGCAGTTTTGGTGGTTCTCAGCCACCCTAGTCTGCCGTTGGGAATATCACTCCGATATTTCACTGTGCGCCAGATTTGTTGTGCTTGTTTGTTTCGGATCTAGCAACTTCGAAACACAACCTTTGTATACATTTATTGGCATCTTTGGAATTAATTCAACTGGTGGCATCGTTCGTACTTGACATTCGGTATTTTGTGGCACTATTATTGCTTGAATTGCTTCTGGCATCATTAGCATCTGGCATTTATCTCTAATTGGGCGATCGGGAGTTATATAATCATATTGTTATTCCCACTTGCATTACTTGTCTCAATATTGTCGAATTTTGGTAGCTTATCTGGTTCAGCATCAGCACAGAGGAAATAAGGCAGATCTGGACGCGTCAAGGTACCAGACGTAGGCATCTGAGATACCGTACGGCCTCCACTGTTACCCTACGGCCTACAACAAACCACCGTACGACACCCCCGGTTTCCCAGTGCAGTCTCTCCCTTCTGTACGGCCTCCAAGACGTTTACCGTTCGGCTTCACCAATCTTCCGTACGGTCCTCCAAATCATTCACCGTACGACCACAACTAGCCCGTACGACCTGCAAGACACCGTATGGTCCTGAGTACCGTACGACCTCAGGTGAAACACTTGGCAACCCTCCAGCTCGTATGACCTCAAGTGTCTGTGTCCGCATGGTTTGCCCATCCGTATGGTTAGCATTACCTCCCCACTGTACAATCATCTTCCGTATCGTACGCAACTACTCTTGATGCACGACAGGTACCTTTGTTGCATAGCATCCCTCCGGGGTAAGAGAGTTCGTCCGGGTTCGGAACATTACATGTACGGAGCAAAGGGGAGGCATATGGTGCCGAGTTGGAGTTTGTTGTACGATGCTCTCTTTTCGGACACATCTATCACTGTACGGACGAGGTAGGAGTTTGGCAAGGCAAGAGAAGTCACCCGCATGGTTATACATCCCACTATACGACCTAGGGTCCCTATCGTACGGACCAGAAGTTGTACCTTACGACAACTTTGCCATACGGGCCTTGAACGATTCCTCCATAGTGACATCAAGTTCATTGAATCATCAGAGCCGAAGGGGGAAAACATTGTTGTGGAGAGGTTGTTGTACATCTAGTGGGCCTACGATACAACTGAGAGAGATTTCAGAACATTACACACTTGCTAGGTACAAAACTCACTCCTAGCACAAGTTATCATCCACAAACAGCTGGCCAAACAGAAATTGCAGAAATTGTTAATAAGTGAATAAAAAGCTACTTGAGGAATTATGTTTCAAATCAGCAAACTACATGGTTCAAATGGTTGCACTTGGGAGAAAACTGCTACAACACAACTCACCACATGTCCATTGGTATGACACCCTTTCAAGCATTATATGGGTATGATGCACTTTCATTTACTGATTTATTATTTTCAGACAGTAGAGTTCCCAAAGCTAGTGATCTTCTTAATCAGAGTCAAGCTATATAAAGGTAAAGATAACTTGGCAAGCACAAAACCGACAAAAGATGTATGCAGATAGGTAAAGAATAGACAAATCTTTTGAGGTGGGAGACTTAGTTTTCCTAAGATTGCAGCCATTTAGAAAAAAACTCTCTAAAAAAGATTGGGGCTGAAAAACTTAAGCCTAAGTTCTATGGACCGTATAGGATCATCAAAAGAATGGGTGAGGTAGCATATGAGTTGGAGCTTCCTCCAAACAGTCGGATCCACAATGTATTTCATGTTTCTTGTTTGAAGAAATTGCTTGGATTACAGATTGTGCCTTCACTTGATTTGCCACCCTTGGATGATGAAGGGAATTTGATCTTGATTCCTGAAGGAGTCTTGAAAACTAGGGAGAAAAGATTGAGAAATAGAAGCATTATTATACTTGATTAAATGAAAGAAAGAGGATGCAACTTGGGAAGGTCTAGAGATTTTTGAGCATCCAAATTTTCATTGCTTGAGGACAAACAATTTCTAGGAGGGAGGACTTGTCATATCCCTTTTTAGAATAATTAATTTAATATTTAGAAATGTCCAAATATCCTCAAATCAAAAGGACATTTAAATATTAAATTATTTTTTAGAAACACTCAATGGGGTGTTGGAATTTATGCCATTTTGGAAAAGAGGTAGGAAAAATAATAGAAAGTTTCCATCATTAGAAGTGGAGGAGAATCTTTGATAATTCAATGACAAATTTCGGCAATTGTCATAATTATATTATTAGGAATTCTGAAGGAGTTTCAATTTGAATTTGTGCCATTTTGGGAAAGTTACTATAGGATAAATTTTAGAAAGTTTCCACTGTTACAAGTGGAGGAAAACAACTTTTGGCAATTATCATAATTAAATTAGCGGGAATTCTAAAGGAGGGAGTTTGAATTTGGGCGCCCAAATCTTGCATACATGATGGATATAAATATTGGGATTTTGTAAATTTGGAGTGTTGTTGATTATCATTTTCTTCTCTACATTTGCAGATTTGCAGGAAGCTTCTTCAGTGGACAGAACCCCGTTGAAGGAGAGAGCTTGTGGACGGAAACCCATGAGCATTGTATGAGCAATGGATGGAAACCCTTGTTCATAGATGACTTTCTCACTCTGAAATTGTATTTGGGCTGAAGGAGAATCAGTGGCTTTTGTTTGTTGTTTCTTTTATAGTTTGCAAGTTTATTTTAGGTGTTGTTCGGAGTGCTTTTGAAGCATAGTTTGTGATTTTTCTGTTGAGTGAGCTTTACAAATCTGTTACAGAAGTATGCTGCTGCTATTGAGTCTTTAATCAGTCCTATGAATTGTCATTTTCATTTAATGAGCAAACAGTTATTGTTGGAGAAGTTTGGAATGATAGTATTGTTTTTTGGTAGTGTGATGGTTTGTGTAAAGGAGCTTGTTGTATGAAGCCATAGTTTGGTTTCCTGTTATACATATTATTCTCAGATCTGAATTATATTTCGAAATCTTTAAAGATAAGGACATTACAGCTACTTGTTGGCTTTTTGGAAGATCTTGAATAATCCAGAATTGTGCTTTCTGTTGGTGTCTAATATCGCTGTTGAAAGGACAGAGGTTTTGGATCATAAGGAAATTCTGAAATGAAAATTAGAGTATTATGTGTTGCAGTATTTTCTATGATCAATACTTGAGGTCAGATTTGTTTGAATGCATTTTCCCTGGTTTTCTGTTATTTAACAGCAGTCATCTTCATTGTTTTCTTCATTGAATGCGAATACTGTAGCAGTTTCCTTTTTAAAAATGTCATGCAATATCATTATTGAATCTCCCAAGACAATCTGAGTTTAGTGACAAAACACTGTTTGATTTCTACTGGAAGTGTCAATTGTGTATGCTATTAACATTGCAAAACTCCAGACAAACACTGTTGTAATTTGCATTCATACATTAGAAAGCTCTGAGAATCAGCTTAAGGACAAACATTTTGCCGAAATCACACAAGAGGTAAAGGAAAAAAAAAATATTGCAAACTAGGGTAGCTCATTACAGTAGCCCCCTCTTTTGGTGGCTTTGATGGTATATGTTCTATTATTTATATCTCATGTTGAAAACAGAAATGGTAGTCCAACAAACTATTAGTGCTAAAATGGATGAATCAATCTGTAATACCAAGTAATTAAGAGAGGAACTTGAAGATCAAACGTGCAATTTTAAAGTCTAGTTAGCCCATTAGGCCTAGCTTATAGAGGTAGAAAATAAGTTTGTCAACAAAGATCAAAATTTTTTAGAACTTAGTGATAGCAATGAGAAGACCGATTCTCGGCTTATTGAAGTTGTACAAATGATTAAGGAATATAGAGAACGGAAACTTTTAGCTACCCACCACCTAAAGCAATGAACAAATAAGTTTACAAGTTACGAGTGGTTGCATCTCACAATTCCACTCCATCTTCGATTTCCAGTGTTGCACCTTCAAAGCCTTCTCAGCTTATTAGTTATGTTGTGATTATTACTAGCAAGTATGATGATACCTTGTCAGCTTGTGGTGGTTACAAGAAATAGTTTTTAGTAGTTGTAGTTTCTTGGCAACCGCTGAGGAGTTTATATAGAACTTTTGCACTCTGTGAAATGGACTGCATGTTGGCATTGTTCTCTTATTCTAATTTTTGTGTAAGAGCATCAATGAATAAATAAAGTGATTGTGATATCATATGGAGACATTTTTGGATTACTTTGAAACTTTTGTATAAGTCATTTATGTGTATGTATTTAGTGTACTTAGCAATAAATAGTTGTTTATGCATTTAACAAGTACACAGATGTCACTCCAAGAAGGAAGAAGTCCTTTCAAGTTTCAATACATAGGTTTTGATATCAAACTGTTCTACACCACATGAAATCCTTAGAGAAGATACTCAATGTTGAAAGGCTTCAAAAGGGAAATGCCTCTAGGCCTCCAGTAGCTCAGCACAGCTTTGGTAACAACAGAACCCATGCAAGCAAAACCTACTGAGTCCCTGAAGGTGTCACTCAAAGAGATCCATGTTTGGTCTAAATAGGAGGAATGAGTGATGGAGCAATAGGCTGGCATTGGAATGGGTAAGGGGGGTACTACTACACAATCCAATGCTGGAAATGCCACTGCCACATTAACTGAAGCCTAGGATGACTGCAGTTGCATGGTAAGGGACATGCCAGCTTGCATCATTTTGTCTATGTCTTTTGGATTAGGCCTTAATGCAATTGTGAAAGTTTACTTGAGCATTATCATCATTTAGCTCTCTGTAGCTGCCACAACTAATTTATCATGAGTGATATCTTGCTATAAATTATCAAGCATCATTTGTATCATGATTCACACATATCTCAACTTAATACCTGAAGTGGAAGTTTGTACAATTACTATATTTTAATACAAGTTTTGTTTTCTAAAAAAATAAGGCAGATGCTTTGTTTCTTGGGGTCATTTTTATGTATAGTAGGTAGAAATGCAATTTCATGGTTTGGAAGAAGTTAAATGAGTTTGGTAGTAGTATGTATCCACATTGAACTCCAGGATGATGCTTTTTAACAAACAAGAATCCAGAGTTGCTGATCATATTATATTTCCATTCATTGCAGGTTTCATACCTTAGATATGGGCTAATGGTTCGGCATGTTATTGACAAAAAGAGCCCTATGTATGGCCATACCTTACAAAGTTTGGATGAGGGAGATGCTTCATTTTCACTAACTATCATGGGGCTGGAAAGGTCATCTATGCAACCTATATTTCACCTTGAGGTAGATTATATTGAATCTCCTTTCAGACCTCATTGCTTCTATCAAATGTTGTTGTTTGAGCAGCTTTGATTTGAATTAACTCAATCAAATAGGCTCAGTGTTCATAAAGTTATAAGCTTCCCCTGTTTTCTGTCCATTTATATTGTTCAGATTTTCTTTCAAATCTGTCTCTTTCTTTCTTTTAATGGAACACGTAGTTTTACTTTATCGCATATTTCAATGTATATTCTTTCCTGATATTCTTATCATGTTATGATTCTATAATTACTAATTAATTTTTAATTCATAAGCTGCCGATGCTCCGGTGTAAGGGAGTTACCTTGTTTACTGTTTATAAATAGTTTCAGGATCCAAAATTCTGACTGAACTCATTGCAAATACCTTGAACCTGGTTATCTAGACTTAAGACATCCAGATTGGGTGTTTCGGATGGGGTGAGCCTAAGGTTTTTGTTTGATTTTATTTATAGAATGTAGCTTAAGACTAGCTTTATTTTTGATAAATTTCAAAATGAAGGAGGTTTAGATCTAAGATAGGCATATGATATAGTTTTTATGCATTCAGGTCTTCATCTTGTTTGTTGTAAGAGATAGGAGTAGATAACAGGGAAAGAAGAAGATTGGGATGTGAATCTTGATAACCTTGGCTTGGATATTTGTTGTCTGCACTTCATCTCAAGGATGATGAATGCTGCCCTTATTCACCTTCTGTTTGATGTTCTGTTAGGTCTTTTCTGAATATATTGTTGTTTTTGACAATCTCAAAGATTACAAGTTGTGTTTATGATGTATTCCATGTAATTTGTTTTGGTATGACATATCTAGGTTCATCTATAAAGGATTAAAATACTTCTATATGGGATTAAAATAAATAACTATATTTTAATGAATTCGCCATCTTCACTTATTTTTATTTATAATTTTATAAAAAGAAATCATTTCTACCTTTTTTTTAATTAGATTTTAACCATTCAGCAATTTTTCAAGTGTTTTTGGGATTTCATTTTTGAATGTGTTTGCATTGTGAGAATCATATTCCTTTCTGAGTTTTGTGCAATGTATCATTAATAATAGATATTTGCAAACCTTTCACAAACAAACAACTTTCTTCAGGTGATTTTTTGCAACATGTGGTATAGTTTTTATTCATTCAATCCTCATCTTGTCTGTAGTAAGAAATAGTAGCAGACGACAGAGCAAAAAGAAGATTGGGATGTGAATCTTGAACACCTTGGCTTGGACATTTCTTGGCTGCAATTGATCTCAAGAATGATGGACATTTTCTTGGCTGCATTTGATCTCAAGGATGCTGAATGCTGTCCTCATTCACCTTCTGTTTGATGTGCTGTTAGGTCTTGTTCTGGACATATTGTTGGTTTTGACAATTTCAAAGATTATGAGCTATGTTTATGATGTATTCGATGTAATCCGTTTTGGTATGACATATATAGGTTCATCTATAAAGCATTAAAATATTTTTATATGGGATTAAAATAAAATGATATATTTTTTATGAATTTGACAGTTTCACTCATTTTTGTCTATAATTTTATAAAAAGTAATAATTTCTACCATTGTTTAATTAGACTTTTACCATTTAGCCATTTTTCGAGTGGTTCGGGAATTTTGTTTTTGAATGTGTTTGCATTGTGAAAAATCATACTCCTTTCCGAGTTTTGTGCAATTATCAGCAATAACAGATGTTTGCCAACCTGCACAAACAAATAACTTTCTTCGGTTGATTTTCTGCAACATATGCAATTACCTTGACCTGTGAATAACTACAAGTTAACCAGGGTGCTCATAGATTTATGCTGGTTTGTTAATATAAATAATGACATAATTCCTTGTTGACCTCTATTGATACATCTTTTTTTGGTTTCTTTTTATTTTTATATAAAAGTAATGTGGCATCTATTGGGGTCTTTGCTCATGAAATATAAACACAAAATACATATATTAAATCATTAACATTGAAAGAAAGCCCTTCTAAAGCCAAATCCTCACAAGCCAAAGGGCTTCCATCAAGTACCCTGTTGAAAAAAAAAACCCTGACATACCAAAGAGCCTGCAAAGCAGACATCAACACGTAACAGATGCACTCACCAGCCCCTGTTCATCACCTTTTCCAACCCTCCCAGCCTCTGTACCCAAGTAGCTGCCAACACCAGCATGGCCCTAAACCTGCTTGTGCACATAAACATACTGTTGCCTAAACAAGTCCCCTGAAAAGACACCAGGAATTATGATGTCCCGTCCTGTCTCAACGCATCTTTAGAGAGGGAAGGCAAGTAATACTGAGAGGCCAACTCCAGTCTGCCATCTTTGTGTCTGATCAACAGTGAATTTATCACTAAGGCTTAATCTCTTTAAAAATTGACCAAATCCTATATCCCTCAAAACTATTCTAAATTTCATCCCTCAAAGTTTGAATATCCTCATCCATGTAGAGGCCATGAAACTCAGGAGAATCCACTTCCACTGCCGGGGAAAATGCCACCATCACCACTGTTTACACTGCTGCTTCTGAGAACACAACCTGATAATTTGTTCCCTAATTGCTTTTGTGGGCACCATGTCCTCTAGTGTTGTGATGAAATGTATTACAGTGGTGCTCCTTGATTTGAAATTACCTTTCATGATGCCCTCAGGCCCAAGAAACATTTTAACCGAAAATGATACCCTCCTTGCTGGGATAGGGATGGCAAGAATGTAATGTCCTTTTAATCAGACCTTAGAAAATTATTAAATAATTAAAATTAAGCTGTCAAAAAATAATAAATTAAGAGACAAGTAATTTTATTTATTTGTAAGTGCTCTTAGAAGTGACTTTAGTTATGTCGCTAGTCACTGAGGACCGAAAGGCAGTTTAAAGGTCATGTTTTTGGTGGGAAAAAATGAGAAGAGTAGAAGGAAAATTTAAAGATCTTTTCTCAAAGAAAGTTATAAAAGGAGTTGAGGAAAGATAAGGAACTCATTCGGAAGATTTATTATTTCTCTTTCTAAGATTGGTGCATTTGACCAAACTCTCACTGGCGGGATGAAAACCCCAATGTTTTCTTTGTGGAAAAAAAACTGAAAGGCTGAAGCTAAGAGCAGTTCCATTCAGGGATTGATAGTGGGCTGAAGATTTGGGATTCAGGGCTGAAAACACTTGGATTTTGTTGGAGCAATTCCACACAGAAATCATCCTTGTGTTGAATATTGGAGTTAACCAGTTTGAGCTGAAAATGGATATCTTCTGATATGTTTTAACATGATTTCTAGTTTTCCAGGATGTAGAATGATGATTCAATAAGTGTTTCCAAAATTTTGAAAATTGAAGGAGAACCAAGATACTAGTTTAAGATGGATCAGTTGTGAAATTATAGGGCATCAGATGCATTGGATTTGTTTAAAAAATATAGAGGAATTTGTGAAAAATATAGTGCCTTAAACAAGGCACAAAAGAAAGCATTAGGTAAATTTGCAACCTGATGAAGGAGTTGTAGGTTTGAAAATCAAAGGTAACATTTATGACAAGTACCCTTGTGTTGTATCAGGTCAAAGTGGTATGGTAGTTGCCATTTATGAAGCAAATGGGTTTATCAATGGGTTGAAGCTGGGCTTGTAGGTTGTGAATAAGGATTGAGCCGCCATTTATTAGGTTAACCAGATATGAAAGAAGAGATTTGTAGTTCTATTTTAGAAGAGTTCATGTAGATAATGTATGTGCATGAAACAATAAAAGGAGAAAATATTATTCACTAGCCATCCATTGTGGAAATGTTTGACGGTTGCTCGATGTTTGAAGATTGCATGGGAATATTATAATCAGTTTGAATGTCATCTAGGTGCATATGTAGAGTTGGATTTCATTGGAAAGTGGTTGTTAGAGTTATTTAACCAGATGTGAAAGAAGAAATTTGTAGTTCTATTTTAGAAGAGCTCATGTAGATGATGTATGGGCATGAGACAGTAAAAGGAGAAAATATTATTCACTAGCCATCAATTGCCAAAATGTTCGAAGGTTGTTTGTTGTTTGAAGATTGCATGGAAATATTATAATGGGTTTGGAGGTTGTCTAGGTGCATATGTAAATTTGGATTTCATTGGAAAGTGGTTGTTAGAGTTAGAAGAGCTAGATACAAAGATTTGAAAATAAATTTGAGCCATATGAAGGGATTCAACTTCTATAGGAATGTTTGCAGTAAGTACCATTAGTGTTGGAGTTAGACCAAACAAATATGACAACTATGGAGGTGTTTGGCTTCCTTTCAAAGATTTGCAAAGATTTGCATATCAACAAATTCTTAATGTCTGGCTGCGCTTCCATGCCCGTGAATTCCAGAAGACACTCCTGCTGGTGTAAGTAGTGCTAAATCTGTGGAAATGGGAAAGAACGTGGAATGGTGAAGAATTTCTCACAAGGGACCTGCAATTTTGTAATAGAGGTTTGATGCTATTTCTGATTTGTGTAATATTATTACTAATTTTGTGACATGAATTGTTGTGTTGGATTCAATGATATGAAAACTTCCAGTTCAGTTGAATGGTAAACTATTTCTGGCACATTTATATTGTAAAACAATAAAGAAAATAGAAATGTTTGAACCTTTCTATGTAAGAAGCTCGCACAAAGTAAAACAGATTATAGTGAAACATCAATACTGAATCGCCATTCTGTGAAACAGTTATTATAACTTAATAAAAAGTTAAAACAAATTCATTACATTCATATCAAAGCCACAAATTGTCCTATCATGCAGAGTTTAATTTTCTATTGAAATTTTCAGTATGACATAGTGATCAGAGCTTGCATGTTAGCTAGAAAGATGACAATTATTGAGATGGATGTAAGGATTCCTTATGATAACCCACTCATTGAGGTGGAATTCTAGGATGACCATGTTGAAAGGGATATTCATGATAAATTGCTTCAACAGATACCAATGGGAATTTTTATTTTAGGAATTATATTTAAGGAAATGGACCATTGTGACAATGAAGAAGAACCTAAATCAATAGTAGATGAAATCAAGCAAATGGTTGAAGGGGTCACTAAGCTACAAGAAAAAGAAAAAAATGACTCAAATTTCTCTTGGAGGCATAAAGAAGAATTCACAAATGATGAGATACTACACAATGGTTCCAACATTCCTAATATCATGAAAGTTCAACATGATGATAGCACTTGTGAAGGACATCATGAGTACAATCTCATGGAGCTAAGGAAATAAGCTCCCATGATGATATGCTTTCTATGAGGGACCAATATGGCATTTTGATAGACTTTGCATTTTTAGGATTACTTTGGAGTGAGGAGCATCATCATCAGATCAAGATTGCTTATGAGGGAAGTATCCTTCCTAGCATAGAAGCCATAAGAACTACCAAAAGACTTCAAAAGGATTCCTTGAAAATCAGCCTGGCATGGCAGAATCCATCCATATTACAAGAGGAATCAAGTATTGGGAATGACAAACTTCTAATTTGGGTTTGTGATCCAAGAAGCTATATGAGTGGTGGATTGATTCACAACGTAACAGAGAATGATAGGTTTGTAGGGGCCAGTCATATTAGAGTGGTGTAGTAAAGATATGGTGGAGCATTCTATAGGTTCATTTGGGATTTTGGTATTGGCATACAAACTTCAAGTAAAGAGAAACAATAATTTCCAAGACTGACTTGGGATCTTGGTATATATAGAGATTGTAGCCAAGAATTTTTTTCTATAGCATTTGAGCAGGGAGGACTATAATGTCCCTTTTTATTAGACCTTGGAAAATAATTAAATAATTAAAACAAGTTGTCAAAAAATAATAAATCAAAAGACAACTAATTTTAATTATTTAGAAGTTTTCTTAAAAGTGACTTAAGTTGAATTAAGTTTTCAAAAAATAATAATTAAAAAGATGACTAATTTTAATTATTTAGAAGTTTTCTTAAAAGTGACTTAAATTGTGTCCCTAGGCACTTGGGACCAAAAAGGTAGTTTAAAGGTCATGTTTTTGGTGGGAAATGAGAAGATTTTCTCTCAAAGAAAGTCATAAAAGAATTTGAGAAGAGTAAAGGAATTCATTTGGAAGATTTATAGTTTCTCTTTGGGAGATTGGTGCTTGTGACCAAACTATAATGTCCCCATTTTTGAGCGAGCATTGGGGTTAGTGGATTTAGCCTATCATTGGGTCCTTGTAGGCTAATTCTGGTGATTAGAGGACCTTGATGTGGGTTTTGGCCTGTTTTGAGGGACTTACTATTTATAGTAAGTCAACAGTTGGTTCCGATGAGCTCAGATGAATTAGAGGAATTAAATGACACTCTCAGTTTTTACTTTCGGCTTTCGGTTTGGGCTCCAAGATTCTTGGAGGGAGCGTCTATTTTTAGAAAGTCATTCCATCAGGCTCATTCATCATCTTTCATCATCAGGATCACTCTTGTGTTGTCAGATTTTGATTCTGATGCTTCCTCAGTCGTTTTCGCAAGATGGGTGAATTATGATTATTATTTAATTAAATTGGCTAAGGTTTCCATTTTTATTGTGAATCTATTTTGGGCATCTTAGTGTTATAGCTCGTTGGAACCGGCTTGAGAAGTTTTAAATCTTTAGCACATAAAACAGAGACCCTATGTGTCAGAATAGCATTATTTTAATGAAAGGGTCATTTTCAGCATTAGAGTGAAGGGAAATATAATAGTTTATTATATCTCAAATGTGCAACCATAAAGCAAGTGGCTTTTAAGTGAAAAGTGTCATTGAGAAGCTATGAAAAAATATTATATATACAGCCTTATGAGAATTTGAACCTCATTCACGGACTTATGTTTTTTTTATTGAAGTTGGAGAGAGAAGAAATATGGCTAGGGTTTGAGGATTGATTCCTCATTTTGCAATTTGAATCATTACGTGTTAATGGTGAATTTTGCTACTGAAATTCTGAGAACTCACTTCTGAATCTGTGGATATCAATTTGGTGTTGTATGCCAAATTGGAGAAAAATTAATTCATTGCTGCTGTTCTATGAGTTCCATAATTCTGGTTTGATTTTTCTACAGGAGTTCTGGAGACTTGGAAGGCTATTGTATCTTCCAGTCAATTGTATTGACATTGTGAAGGCTGTGATTCATCCAATAAAAGCTGCGTCACTTCTTTCCTTGGCCTGTGTTAATTATTTGAAGGGCTGCGATTCTGAATTGTGAAGCACGTGAGTACTTCCAGGAGCCACGTTTCCTCTTGGTGGCTGCCGTATCAATTTGGGAGGCTGCGTCAATCTTACCAGGGGCTGCATTTGAACTTCTTGTTGGCTGTGTGGACTTTCTTAAGTCACGTTATCTCTTTTTTAGGTTGTGTCAACTTATAATCAGCTGGCATCATTGTTAGTGAGGTCGAAATTATTTGCCAGGTGCCTATTTAAAATAAATTGTATTGTTTTTAAAGCTTGCAATGTTTTGTATGTAATTAATTTGGATTGGTGAACTTGAGGAAATGGAATAAAATTGTTGTGTTATTATTTTATTTCGGAAAAGATACTAGAAAATTCAAATATTGTCAAAACAAAAACACATTTGCAAAGTATTTAGGAAGAAAAGTTATTTTCTTAGCAAAAAGCCAGGCAGGCTCTTTACAGACTCCTATTGGTGGGATGAAAAACTTAATGATTTTTTGATGGACGAAAATCCAAAAGGTTGAAGGTAAGGACAAAAACCCTCAGATTTTGTTGAATCAATTTCATCTAGAAATTGCCTTTATGTTGAATAATGGAGTTACCAATTTGTGCTGAAAATGGTTATTTTTTGATATGTTTTGACAAGATCTCTAGTGTTCCGGGATTGGGAATGATGATTCAATAAGTTTTTGCAAAATCTTGAAAATTGAAAGACTACCTAGATACTAATTTGGCAGATCAATTGTACAATTTAGGGGAATCAGATATGTTGGAATTGTTTTAAAATACAGAAGAATTCGTGAGAAAGATAGTGCCTTAAACAATGTAGAAAAGAAAGTATTAGCGAAATTGTGACTTGTTGGAGTTGTAGGTTTGAAAATCAAAGGCAACATTTATGACAATCGCCCTCGTATGGCACAAGGTCAAGGTGGTATGATAGTCACCATTTATGAAGCAAATGGGTTTATCAATGGGTTGAAGTTGGATCTGCAGGTTGTGAATGAGGTTTGAGCCATCATTTATCAGGCTATCCACACCTGAAAGGAGAGTTGTAGTCACTTTATTTCTAAAGAATTCATGTAGATGGTGTATGGGCATGTAATGATAAAAGGAGAATATTGTTCATCATCCATTATGGAAGTGTTTGAAGGTTGTTGGATGTTTGAAGACCGCATGGGAATAATATCACGGGTTTGGAGTTTATTTGGGTGCATGTAGAGTTGGGTTTCATTGGAAAGTGGTCGTTAGGGTTAGAAAAGCTAGATATGTTTGGATTGGAAATAAAATCGAGCCATATCAAGGGATTCTGCTTCCACAATAATTTTTGCAATAACTTCCATCAATGTGAACTATGTAAATTTGGGTGTGAACTACCCATTTTAAATTGCTATTGGCTCTTTTGGTCCCTTGAGAGCTAGTTAGCCTTTCAAGGGGGGCCATTCAAGGGGGCACACTTGTGTGCCACCTTGGCTTAAGTAGGGCCTAATTCAAATTTGATGCTTGTGGCGCCCATTTGGGTTAGCCGACCTGTTGCTTATTAGGTGTTATGGTTTCATATTTAATTGTCTTAAATGAAGATCATTGTCATCATATCATCATCTTCTTGTGTTTGAGATTCCTATTTGGGAATTCGAATTGGAGTTGCAGTTTCGGAGATGAGACATCTTCCCTAGTCTGCTAATTTCTCCAATGAGGTCACTTCATGATGTAATTGGACTAATTTCAGCGATCACCTTGCTTGCAGATAAGAGACCAGCAACATCACCAGAGGCTTAGAAATCAATTGCAGATCATGAATACCTCTGTTTGCAGTTCAATGATCTTCATCTAAACATCCGATCATCGGCACTATATCCATTGAAGTACTAGCAAGTGGCAACAAATCCTGAGCAATCCAATCAAGAGGACAAGCGAATATTGTAGCAACAATCACATCTAAAGGAGAGGTGATCCGGAAGGTGTTAATTATCACAGGCCGTGACTTACATCGACAACATCTATTCGGCATCAATATCAGAGATACCATCATTGTGCGGATACACAAAGACCCTGCAATTTGTTAAATCATCATAGCAACTACTTTCACCATTGAGTTTGTTTCTATCCAAGCACTAAGAAGTTACAAAACATTGAATTGATATCGGATTACACTTCCACATTTGAGCCCAAGAGCAAACATCAAGGCGGCAATCATACTTACAATTACAGTGCATATATCAGAGGTGTCATTTCTACTTGCACTCACAGTTCATATATCAGAGACAACATTCATACAATCGCAGTGCAGATATCAAAGGCGGCATTCGCACTTACAATCACAGTGCTTATATCAGAGGTAGCATTCATTCTCATATCACAGTGCATAGGTGGTATTCATGTCAAATTAATAATCTATCCGACATACCTGTCCATCCTTGCTGCGGCAGTATTCAGGCAATCACATCAGAATTGTCATTAAGAATCACAACATGGATAACAATTGTTAGAAGACTGATCACTTCTATTGCTTTCTTAGATTGTAATACTTGTGCAAATTGACTGAATGTAAAATCTCAGGATTGCTGATCTGTTAGTCTGCAATTACTCTCCTTTTGTCAATTGTTTGCTTGGCATATTTCATGAATGAAGAACAAAATCAGAGTGATTTGAAAACTTTCAGCCTAATTAGTTCTGGAAGATTAAAAACTTTGTTTTTTTGTGATATCCCCAGCCCCCATTGTATTTTGAGCAAGAGAATCAAGAAAATATAGTTACAAAGTTGTTAGACACTACGTAGAAGATGTTATGCCAAGAATCATTCGAAAATGCATCTAGCAGGATCATTCAATACATGTAGGATGCTTATCCACTTTGGAGGACACTGAAACAGGTAGGATCAAAAAAATTTAGGACATGCTTTAGGGAAATTTTCCATCAGGAAGGTGACCTCTTATTATAATGTGGGACACGCTCTAAGAAAATTTCTTAAGCTTCAACTTAAAAATTTTCTATCATAAAGGTAATCTCTATCATCAAAAAATGTAGGACATGCTCTAAGGAAAGACAAAGAAGGTCTGAACATATAAGTCAAGCCAATATATGGCCTTAAAAGGAGTGGTTTGTAGATCTTGTTTAGAGATCACAGTAAAGGATGAGACAATTTGCTCAAGTTATTTGCAAGACGATTTTGATGGTGTAGCGATCTTGGAGAATGAGGAATAGACAGTAAGGAAGTTAAAAGCCTACAGTGACTTAGAGGACAAAGATAAAGATGGGTCCGGATCAGTTGAAGCACCGAGGAAAAACCTGATGGAGATGATGAACTTAAGGACTGTAGAAAGAAGGCAAAAGAAGTCCAGTGTACCAACCATGGGACAAAAAGAATGCTTTTTGCCACATCTACAACTGGGAAGTCAACTCACTGTACAGTATGAAGAAATTGATAATTCTACTAACCTAAGGATAGTCTGCCATTTGACGCAAAAGGAACCACTAATGGTGGGCACATGAACAATAAAAGACAACAATAATAATGGTGGTGACCAAAAAAGTCAATATAACTTGAGTAGAAGACCCATAGTAGAATGTGTAAAATGCAACAAGTGAGACTACTTTTCCAAGAATTTCATGCTCAACAAGGTGTGGAAATGGTTTTAACCAGCTACCCATGATGACTCAAAGTGAAGGTGTGAATGTCAACGTTGTTGATGTTGAAATAGTTATGGTGATGACCCGTTCATAAACCAACGAGACACATTATTTAGATCGTTAGACAAAAAAGTAACTAATGGTCGAGGCAAGTATGTGAAATGGAGAAATTCATGTTGATATTGAATAGTTCAAGACAACAGTCCAGTAGTGGTCAGCAAGCTGACCAAGAGATAAATAAACAAGTGTTTTCGATACCACAACACTGATTAGAATGGAAAATATTTTTAAGTATACAAACCTATGGGATACCATTAGCATGATGGCATTGCCAATGGAGCTTAAGCGGGAAATAAGGCAGCAAATGGTCAACCGCATGGTACTCATGATGAAGAAGATTGGGACAAAACCATTATCATAAGCTTTGTTGAAAAACTCTTTTGAATTGCGAGTACTCTTGAGTCAAAATGCTAGACGAGTTATTCTCTCAAAAACTCTCCAATGATTTATTTAAACACTTATGCTGATTATTTCCTATAAAACTTGTGAGTAATGCAAAATATTGCAAGTTTTGTATTGGAAATTCGTCCAACTTCATATAATTTTTTTTTTCTTTCTTGCAGTTCAAAATGCACAATTTTCATCGGTGGTAAAGGTTTCAAAGGCCTTAATTTGAGCTTGGCTGGCCCACAACACCATTAGGGGTGTTGCCCCCAAACACCTACAAGGTTCAGTACTCCTTGACCCCATTGAGGGCATTTTTCCTAGACCCCAGAAGGGGCACTGCCCCTTGACCCCACTAGGGGCATTGCTCCCAGACCCCCATGAGGGGCACTTCCCCTCCTCATCGGGGTCTGCACTCCCAAGTCCCCATTAGTTATTGGAATTTGTTGGATAAAAAACTTGATTACAATGAGGAGGTGATAGGGAATTGGGATATAACTTTTGAGTGTGCCTACTTAGATATTATTATTGCACAACTTGCCAAAAATCTCTTTAGATAAGGCAACTTCTACATATGACATGGCTAGTGGAACTGGCATTATAACTCATTTAGAGTTGAACCTGTTTTTTGGTCTATTGTATGTATTAAGTTTTAATTTTGATTTATACATGATGGAAATGAGTAATATGCTCAACAAACTTAGTAATGTAATAATGTGTTGTTGAATAATATTTTAAAACATTTATGTATATAAAATGCTTGATAAATTTGCTGAGTTATTGCTGATTTTTCCCTAGTTTTTGCCAAGTCTTGAGCTTTTAAAATTTTTGGGCCAAAGAGTTATTGCTGAGTAAGTTTTCAACTATGATCATAAGTACGAACATTCTAGGATTGACTTGATGAATGTGATAGCAGATGGAAGATCAAATATAAATCTATTGCACAAGGAATTGTAGAAAAGAAAATCGTTGCACTGACCAACATTCTAGGATTGACTTGAGGAATGTGATAGCAGATGGAAGATCAAATATAAATCTATTGCACAAGGAATTGTAGAAAAGAAAATCGTTGCACTGACCAACATTTTGGCCAACTCCTTTTAAATTCTTAAGCTTAATTCAAACAATACTAATTACAAGAGCTGAAAAGTGAAAATGGTTGATTTTTCTGTATGTAATTTAATTTCATTTCCATGATTGGTGTTGTTTCGTGGCTCAAACACTATCATTTTAGTGCATAAAGCCTACTTAATCCATGCGGTAATTTCCTGTATATGATAGGGATATTGGTGGGTTTAGGATTTGATAGAATAAACTAGGATGTTTAGTTATTGGATATTTTATGTATTAGCAAGCTGCTGAAGTTGCTTCTATTGCTACAAAATTTTCTGCAGAAGTAGCTGTAAAAGTCGTTCTGTAGCAGCAGTTTTGCAGTTGCTGCAGAAGTTACAACCTTGATAACTTTATGTTTCAGTTACTTCGTTTTCAATTGACAGATTCTTTGTAACTAGAGATTACTCTGGCTTTTGATTCTTACACCCTTGCCAAATTTTGTTTTTATTTTAGAAAGTTTGCTGGAGATTGTTTTAGTTAGTTGTCAATTTCAATTACAAGGAATATTGTTTTAGCTAGTTTATTGTGAGTGGTCCTTTTTATATATTCTCCATTTCACTTCGAGCAAGGGGTTATAGATCATTTTTTTTAATCTATCATTTCAGCAATATTTTCTGCTTCTGGTCATTGTATAATATCCTGATCTGGAGGTGTCAAATCATTATTCCTGGGAAATGGCCCATTCAGGAAGATTGGTGGTAGGTGATAATTGTCTAGATGCTTAGTATATTTTAGGAAATGTATGCATCTCTCTGTTTGGTAACTCCAGTGTATACATGATTTTTCTTACCAAATTAAGTAATGTTGAGACTGAATGCTTGAACCCGGAAACCACATGTTAGTTTGACAAGCTAGATAACATAAGGAATCAATGACCATTGGGAATGATTGGGACCTTATGGAAGGCAGCAACATCCAAGATCTTTATGGAGCATAATGTGGGCATATTTTCTTAGGCATATAAACATACAAATGGATTCGACTAGAAATCTGCATGCACATGATACCTTCAGTTCCTAGTGTATAGTTGGAGTACAGAGGGATTGCTTATGCATAGTGTGCTTAACTTTTTGGCCTATGTGGAATACTCAAATCAGCATTTTAACCAAAATTTTACTTTTTGTCATTCATAACAAGCAAATTCTTAAGAATCTAAAAATATGTGAACTAGTGCTTTTGGAGATGTATATTCTAATCAACAAAAAATAAAAAAATAATTTTTTTTCTTATTTTCAAAACATCTCTTTGTAACTCGTTTTTATATTTTATAGTATTTTAACAAAATATTATTCTATAACAGCTTTTAGAAAAAAATAACTTTTTTTAAAAAACATAAATCATTAACACTTCCTTTTTATGCATATTTTTCATGTTTTACATCACATGTTTTATTTATTATTTTTAGTTCAGATTAATTTTAATTTGTGTAAGTCAAATTAGCTGATCTTTTTGTCGATGAAACTAGGATATCAATACAAAATGCACTTTTCAAAAAGATAAAAAATATATCTATTTTATTATTATTTTTACATTCATTTAATAGACTTTTATATTTGGTAATGACATATCTTCACTAAGAAATAGAAAGTTATACTTTAGGAATGTTTTCCTCCAGCGCTATAATCTTGCAAAATCTTGTGTATTTAATGGTCATACCGTTGTATCAAAATTGAAATTTCTTCCAAAGTGAGTTGGAAGAGGATGCCATCACCTTCATTTGAAGGTTATTGATATGTTCAAATAAAGGTTGACCATTTTTTTTTCCCTATTTTACAAATGAGATGCACTATTGTAGAATCACTCTTTTATAATTTTATTATTATACTCTTTAATAGTAATAAAGTTACAACTTGTAGAAAACCTTTCATTACACTTAATTATGAGATGTTCATTTTTAAACACTAGTCTAGGTTGGAAAATTAAAGTTATATTTGTTTTAATGTTGGTTCTATCATAAGATTATTCAAATTTGTTATTTGTCTAGACTTTGGCCTTGGACTTCTTACAAACATTCAATTATGAGTTGCCAAGTGTTTTCAACCATAAATATAATGTTTAAGGTCTTTGACTCTATAATCCAGCCTCCAAAATTATAGCTACATTTGCTTTAATTTGTAATACATCTTCAAATGGTTTAAAGTTGATATTTGTCTGGGCATTTGCCTTAGACGTTTGCAAACATTTCACAACTTCACCAACTATATTTGATCTTAGTTTATGTTTACAATTTTGTTGGCAGGATTATTTTGTGTGCGATGGTGATGTGGCATGGGATAAAGACTACGTTGATTTCATTCATATAAATGCTAAGGGTCAACGCGTGCTAGATCATTCAAAGATTGACCTTCTCAGGCAAACCATTGTGAGACATCTTTCTTTCACTGCACTTTATAATCTCTTATTTTCATTTTCTATTTTGTTGTAGATTGATTATATTAAAATATGTATTCTCGATAGAAAACAAAATGTTTCTTTAACAATGCTTGCCTCCTATCGTTTTTCTAGAGTGAGTTAACAAACATTATGTTAGCTATTCTTTTCTTTGCCCAACTAATTTCTTCTTTTATTTTATCCAGAATAATGGAACTGGATGTACATAAGGGGATTAAATATTCTCAGTATTTTTCATCACAAAGGACAGTATAAAAGAGAATTTGAGAACCCAATTTTTTTTTGGTTCATTATCTACCATGCCTTGTATATATGTGTCTATGAAATAATTCTAAAATCCTATACAATGCAGCTCAATTTAAATCAGAATGTAATTGACAATAGGGTAGATTGTACTATTCTTTAATACTTCAAAGAAGTTGGATAATATTCCTCCAATATATACATATTAAAATTTTCATGATTGGAAGTCTCATGAGCTGGTTGGCTGAGACTAGGTTAGTTTAAACATATATTAGAGCTTTTCTTTTTATCTATTACATATTTACACAGAGAATGCAATATGTTGATTTGCTTGATCTTGTTTGATGTTATTATGAATTATTTGTATTCTATATATTTTTGTGTAAAAGGTGATTTAGGGTATTAATTTGTAGAATCAATTTTTTAAATCAATGTTTTTAAGACTCTCAACTTGTATAAACTTAGGTTTTTAATTAACTTTTTTAAAAATTTGAAGACTTTCAATTTGTATAAATTTAAGTTTTTAATTAAGTTTTTAATTTGATTTATGATTAATATTACATTATAGATTTTTTAGGAATGCATTAGTTCTAGTGGGTGTTGGCTTATTAAAAGTAATAATAAAGTAAAATATTTTTCAATAATTTAGATTTTTTAACTCAACCTAAAATCTGATATTTAGTTATTATCTAAGTATTGAGCATTTTTAACAAAAAAATCAAATGGCTTAAAAAAATTAAGTGATAAAATTGTAAATCATTATAGTTTTATAATTAGGTGGATTTTTTTTTAAATTTTTAGCTCTCTTTGTCCAATTTAATTCCAAGCTAGTTTATGTAAAAGTGTTGGTTGTATTGTTTATTATATTTTATATTTTTAATTACAAACCTTATTAGAATTTGTTATAAATTCCTTGTTTCTTTAGTTTTAAGTTCATAAACTATTAATTCCTTTGTTTTTTATTAATGCAAAAACATGTTTCAAAGCGACTCAAAACCCTTTACAATAAGGTCACAAAAGATATTCCATGAAAGCTCTCAACAAGGAACAAATCAAGACCAAAATGAGGGTTTTACTAGCAGACTCCCACAACCTGAAATAAATGCTGCATGAAAAGAACTAGCATGCAATACAAAACAAGGAAAAGAACTAGAGAAAACTCTAGACTCAACACTATTTCTAGAAGCCATTAAGAAATACCTTTGTCCCTACCTATGTAGGAGCGAAGGGTTATGTCCAAAGAGGGTGAAGACGTCTTAGATTTTTTACCTTTTATAGTAATCCAACCCTCTTCCATCTTAGCCATCGCTTCTTGCCAAGCCAATGAATCTAGTGTTGGAGTCCCAACACCTTGAGATGAAAGACCAACAATGCCAATAGAAGAGCCAACAACACTCTGAGAGACAGGACCAAAAACAACCAAAAAAATAGCACCAACAATGCTCTCAACAGACAAAGCACACCCTCTAGTAGGAGCCCTATTAGAGGCATCAATATTCTGGGAAAAAATAGGTACAAAAACATCGACACCAGCCGTCCCAACAACACCAACGCCAGTAGATCCAACAGTCCTAGAATCATCCTTCTCGCAACAGAAGAAGGGACATAACTATCCTCAACAACCAAACCACCAGAAACACCAGCTTGAGAAGAAATTGCAAGATCCTGTACAACTACTTGAGAGAAGCTCAAATCAGATTTCTTCTCAACTGTGTAGTGCTAGTTCGAGGCACCAATCCACCAAGAAGCCGAAAAACTCTTCTTCTCGAACACAAAATGTTTAGTTGCATGTCCAAATTTAAAAGATTTCATACATTGTCATTATATTTATAGAAATTATTCTTATATCTACAATGTTAAAAGATTTCTTTATAATAACAAGATTTTAACAATTATTTTAGTATTCTAATATTTCTTGGTGAGAATATGATCAGATTCAAAATATTGATTTTCTAACTCAATCTTAATTGGGACACTTAGTTTATCGTCTAAGCATTGACCTTTTTTAATGAAAAAATAAATGACTTAAAAAAATTAAGTGATAAAATTGTAAATCATTATAGCTCTATAATTAGCTAGATTTTTTTTAATTATCTCTTTGTCCAATTTAATTCCAAGTTATTTTATGTGAATGAGTTGGTTGTATTTTTTTTATTTATTAAATTTTATATTTTTAATTGTTGTATACTAGCATGGGAATAATTTCACATCTAGATCTTATAATAATAGACATTTTTTTTGTAAAGTTAAATATATTTTATTGATATATGCTTGGATTTCAATTATAGTTGTAAATATCTTGTATAAGTTATCTTGTACAACACGATATGCATTTAAATCTAACTTTTGGTAGGGTAAACATTTTTTAAAGATATGTGGAGAGTTTGAAATAAACAAGAGAGATGTAGATGGCATTGCATCTAGTTGTGATATATGATGTCAAATCTAAGATATGTAAGTTTGAATCTCAATAAATTTTATCAAAATAATAAGAAAGAATTTGTGATAATTTTCTTGGCAAGATATTGGTCCTAACAAAAATAATTGAAAAATTAAGACAATAACCAAGAAACATAACTGAATCACCATGCTATAGATGTACTTAATGAGGAGGATCAATACTTGAAAATGGTGAAATGATGAGTGATGAATAGCAAGCTTCAACGTTGATTGATTATGAATGGTTTTTCAAATAAACTCTAGAAAATTATGCATTTTCATTTCACACATTTAGCATTAGGCATCTCACAAGAATGGTGTTAGAATTGTAACAAACAAATCTTAAATTTGAAAACATGTTGCATCTCTAACATTTTGTTCATTAGTTTGTGTTCAACCTAATCAATAGGAAAAGATTGTGTTCAACCTTGTACCAAACTTCTAAGAAATATCACATGTATTAATAATTGAAAAACTATTAACTACATAAATTGTTTTAACACATTCAATGAACATTATTAGCCGATAGGTTATTATAAGTTGAAAACAATTAGAATCATGATGTCGGACGTCGGAAAAGTCATCAGACGGGTTAACCTCCCATTATGTGAACTACTCCACTGTCACTGAGCTTTCACGGAATCAAAGCATTAATGTAGGAATGAGCTATATGCAGGGAAAGCTGCCATAAACATTAAAAAGCTGCCTAGAGTGGCACAAATTTACCACAGAATGTACTATTTTTTGCAGAATTAATATGTACCGTACACTTGAAAATGCGATCTCCGTTGATGAAGATACACGAATTTTCCATTCTCTCTCTCTCGTTTAATGCAATCTTCTATTTTTTTCCACCATTTTTGCTATTCTTTTTCAGTAGTTATGGCTTAGAATTTGAATGGTTGTTGCAGGGAAGAATGTCTATCTTTTGAATAGGAGCATCTTTGCTTTGGAGAAGCGTGCAATCTTGATTTGAATCTTAGCCAGAAACCGAAGCAGAAAGAAAGAAAAAAAAGTGGTGAAAGAGAAAGCAATTTATGGTGTAGGCTCAACCTACAAAATACGGTATTGTGTTTCCGATTTTTATTCTTGAGTTGTTGAGTGATTATGACACTTCAGTCATGGTAAGGTGAATTTTAGCAATATTGCATCTTTTTCTTGCGAAGGAGGGATTTGAAGCCTTCAGTTTTTTTTCAAAGGCTTTGGTTTGGTCAATTTTCTGAAGTTTTGAAGGCTTTCATTTTGTTCAAAGACTTTCGTGTGGCTGATTTTCTTCAGTAAGAAAGGCTAGAGAAGATGTTTTGGTTTCGATTAGTCAATTACTAAGATTTTAGAGAAAATCTGACTCAAGGAATATGAAAATTGCATTTACAGGTGAAAAATTGTTTGTAAATTTTTAATGTTAATTTTGAGAAAAAAATAACTTCCAGGGTTGAAAATCGCACTCAAAGTGAGAGAAAGTGTTTGTAGTTTGTTCCCTACAACTGTTTGTATAAAAATGACTTCAGGGCTATAAACCGTGGAGACAATTTGACTTCATCATGTTACATTATGTTTATTCCTTTTAAACCCTATAATTTGAGGGGGTCTGGATTTTACTCATGGAAGACAATAGAATAATTTGTTGATTTTGAATTTAAAAGGAAATGTAGAAATAAAACCAGAACAACATTTACACATGAAAATAGAGATAGAAGATAATAAATTTATAGTGGTTCACCTACTCAAGCTACATCCACTTTGAAGCTAGGGATTCTCATTTTTTTATTATAATATCGCTTTTTACATACATTAGTCTTGAAGACTTAACAATAGTGAAGTTCAAGCAAAAAATCCCCAATCTCTTACAACTTCTACCATTATGAATCATGGGAATCAGGAAGCCCAAGAGACAATAGTTTTGGTTGCAAGGAAAGAAAACATATTCCCCTATTAGAGTTGTTACAAAGTTGATTAGGTTGTACAAATCAACAATCTTCCACTTGAAGACCAATCAACATCAGAGAAAGAACCACAGAGATATCCCATGCTTTAGGTTCAATATCGCTTCTGTTTAAGACTGAGAGAAGCTTGACAAAATTTGAACTTCTCTCTTGTAACAACCTTTGTCAAAGCATCCACCAGGTTTAATTTAGTATGAATTTTCTCCAGCTGAAATTTATCTTCATCAAGAACATGACATATAAAATGATATTTGAGCTCTATATGCTTCACACAATTATGGAAAGCTGAATTTTTAGCCAAGTGAATGGCACTATTGCTATCACAAAATACAATGAAAATAAATTGCTTACACCCCAACTCTCCTAACAACCATTGTAACCATATCATCTCCTTGGCTCTGTCAATGAGCATAATGTATTCTGTCTCGATTGAGGAAAGAGCAACCACCTGTTGTTTACGAAAGACCCAACTAATCTCCACCTTGACAAAAGTGAACACATAACCCATAGTAGATCTCCTCTTATCTAAATCTCCAACCATATCAGAATCAACATAACCACGTAATTGAATATCCGAACCAGCAAAGCATAAAACATAATCAGAGGTACCTTTTAAGTACTGAAGAATCCACTGAACTTCTTGCTAATGAGTTTTCCCCAGATTACTCATAAATCTTCTCTCAACTCCCACTACATGAGCAATATCCGAACGAGTGCAAACCATTACATACATAAGGTTGCCTACTACGGATGAGTATGGAACACTATCCATTACTTCTTCCTCTTCCGGAGTTGAAGAACACATAGCGGAAGACAAACGAAAGTGATTAGCTAACATAGTAAACAAACTTTACATTTGACATATTAAACTTGTCCAAGACTTTAGAAATATATTTTTTCTAAGATAATATGATTTCACATTTTTGTCTATTTTTTAGTATATCCATCTTAAGAATTCTCTTCATTGCCCCTAAATCTTTCATGGAAAAATGATGAGCCAAATGCTTTTTCAATTCACTAACAATCTGCACACTAGTACCGACAACCAACATATCATCAACATAAAATAAAAGAATGAAAAACTCACCATTAGGAAGCCTCTTGTAGTAAACACATGGGTCTGATTCACATCGAATAAAATTTTGAGCCATAAAACTATCGAATTTAAAGTACCACTACCTTGGGGCTTGCCTAAGCCCATACAAACTCCTCTTCAACCTGCAATACAAATGCTCTTGACCTTTTTTATCAAAGCCTTCAAGATGCTCCATGTAAAGTTCCTCTTCAATATCCCCATAAAGAAACAAGTTTTTAACATCAAGTTGTTCAAGCTTGAGATCCTAAACAACTTCCATCCCCAAAACCATACGAATCATGACCATCTTCACTACAGGTGAAAAATTTCATTGAAATCAATCCCCTTTTGTCAACAAAAAACACTTACCACCAATCTCTTCTTCTTGCCATCTTCTTCTTTCAAATGGTAAACCCGCTTATTTTTTAAAGCTTTTTGACTTGGTGAAAGATTAACCAAATCCCAAGTGTTATTGGCTCTCAAGGATTCCAATTCGTCATTCATAGCATCCATCTAGTGTACTGAATTTACATCATTACAGACTTTTTAAATGGTTGAGGCTTTGCCTGATCAAAAAATAAAATTTCATAATCATCAAATTTTCAAGGACACTTTCTCTCCTGGGTAGACCTCCACAGATGAGGATGCTATTCAATTTCTTGGCCTTGAATTTCATCAAATCTCTGTGCATTACCAACATTCTATTCTTGCATATTTTCCATATCAGAGGTGAAATTTCTTTGGCACTACCACTACCTATCAAAACTTTGTGGTAGAAAAATATTTTGTTGTTCAAGTCCACATGGCAGGCTTGGTCCAATTTGAATAATTTGTGTTGGAACAAACTCAACAAAGAAAGGATGTGTGGGAATTGAAGGAATATTTTAAGGCCGTGTAGGTGGATTTGGAGGGTGTAAAAGATGTGTAGTTAGGACACTAGATATCGCTGACATGTCTATCCCCTGCGACAAGATTCACTATTGAGGCTGCGTTGAAAATAGACGAGCCGTAGACGATGCCAACTCCTTTAGCAAAATAGAACTTGGAGTTTCCGGTCAAAGTAGAGTAGTATTCTCTGTAGTTGTGGCCCTTTCCTGCATTTGACTAGGGGTACGTAGAGAAGGCTACAAATGCATAAAGGTGCCAACATGGGTAGCAATAGAAGGTGGAGTGGTGACCATAAGGGACTACATGGAAATAGTGCAAGGTAGAGGTAAATTATTGGTAGGGGATGCAACATTAACCAAGGACACAACAACAGTAGATGGGTAAAAAGTAATAGTAAGAAGTCTTTTGAGAATGTTGCTTCAATTATTAATATCATGTCCATTATAAAAAAGATCAAATTCAATAGTCATTCGAAGAAATATTCTGAGTTTGCAAACCTGAGAAAGTTTTCTCATTGAAGACATCATCATGACTACAAATGAATTTATGAGAAATTGGATCCCACAAATAAAAACTGAATTGATCCTCACCATACCCCAAGAATATGCACCTCTTGGATTTGAAATTGAATTTTGTTCGCTACTCTTTGAGAATGTGAACATAAGAATCACAACAAAAAATACACAAATGATTAAATAAAATCCATTTCCCAAGCCACCTCTTTTCTGGAATGTCATAATCAAGATGAGATGAAAGAGCATGATTGATTAAATAAACAACAGTATTACATGCCTTTGCCCAAAATTACTTCCCCAAACCAACATTCGAGAGCATACACTGAGCTCTTTCTAGAATAGTCTTATTCAACCTCTCAACTGCACCATTTTCTTGAGGTGTAAAGGAGACTATTTTAATTCTTTGAATACCATGATTTGCACAATAGTCGTCAAACTCTGAAGAGAAAAGCTCACCATCATTATCTATTACGAGGCATTTAATTTTCTTCCCAATCTGATTTTCAACCATAGCCTTGAAACTTTTAAAATTTGAAAACACCTCTGATTTTTTATTTCAGCACATAAATCTAGACTTTATGAGTGCAATCATCAAGAAGTGTAACAAAATAATTAGCACCATTGATAGAATTTACCTCCGCGGGACCAAAAATGTCTGAATGCACATGGTCTAATAGAGATGGCCCGTCCTCAAGAAGCTGGTCCAATTTTGTTTTCCATAAAGGCAATGCTCACATAACTCCAAATCGAATTATCTAAGACCCGAAAGCTGATCTCGTTGAAGCATAACTTCAAGACCCTTCTTACTCATGTGTCTGAGTCTCTTGTGCCGAAGTTCAACATTACTATCTATAACAACCATTGCATCTCCCACTTCACCATTGCACTCTAAAATATATAAACTTCCTAATTTCTTTCCTTTTTCCAAAACCAACACACCTTTGGTTACTTTCCAAGAATCCAAGGAAAAATTAACATTACAACCTTAAGCATAAAGCTGACTCACATAAATCAGATTTATTTTGAGAGTGGGAACATGTATAACATCCTTCAAAATCCATTTACTACCATTCTTTAGTGATAATAAGACATCACCCTTTTTGACAATTTCACATTCTTTTTTTATCTCCAAGAAAAAACTTTCTCATACTTACCTTCTTGATAATTCGTGAAAGCACTTTGACATGGAGTAGTATGGAATGAGGCTCCAGAATCAGGGACCCACGAATTTGCATTCATGTCACCAGCCACGAGAACCAAAATACCATCATCTTTAACAGATGTAGTGTTTACTCCATCATTAATCACTTTATCTGGGCCTTTTTGTAATTCCAAAAATTCTTTTTTGTATGTCTCGATTTACCACAAAACCAACATGGACCATTTCTACCTCTAGATTTTGATCGATGTGCAGATTTTGACCTTCTATTTTTGTTATTTTTTCCTCTTTCTCAACTCCTACCTCTATTGCTAGTGCTCACAATAGTTAGTGCATCACCAGAGGAAGATTCTTGATTCTTCCTACGCATGTCTTCGTTGAGAAGTGTGGCTACAACCTCATCAATTTTCAATTTACTTTTGGAAACAACTAAAGTGTTGACTTCCATTACCACCCCTTCCCATCTATTTGACAATGAACATAACAAAAAAATAGATTTTATTTTGTCATCTAAGGTTATGCCGACTGAAATCAATTGAGTGACCAAAGTATTGAACTCATTAAGGTGATTTGACATAACTTCTCCCTCTTTCATTTTAAGATAGTATAATTTTTTCATAATTAATACCTTATTTGATGTTGAAGATATCTCATATAATTTGAAGATAATTTATCCCAAAGCTCTTTCATTGTCTTCTCTATTGAGACATTGAATAGCATGTTACTTGAGAGTGATAGAAAAATCGTTGCTCATGCCTTTTGATCAAGTTTGTCCCACTCTTCATCTGATAGAGAACCTTTACTCTTTGTTTTTCCTTGCAATACAGGCGAGAGATCCTGCTTAATCAATAATGAATCCATCTGCACTTTCCATAACTTAAAATTCCGCCCAACAAACTTTTCAATTTTCCATTTGTCTTCTTCATCCCATTGTTCAAGAAATTCTTCACGGTTTCCAAGTAGCTTCACCATTGAGCTGTTACAATGAGCTTCTTCACTAGAGCTCTGATACCAATTGTTGATTTCTAATTTAAAAGGAAATGCAGAAATAAAATCAGAACAACATTCACACACAAAAAAAAAGATAGAAGACAATAAATTTATAGTGGTTCACCTTTTCAAGCTACATCCACTTTAAAGCTTGGGATTCTCATTTTTTTATTATAAACTCTATTTACATACATTAGTCCTCAATAGTTAACAACAACGAAACTCAAGCAAAAAAGCCCCAATCTCTTACAACTTCTACCACTGCGAATCGTTGGAATGAGGAAGCCCAAGAGACGATAGTTTCAGTTACAAGGAAGGAAAACATATTCCCCTGTTAGAGCCATTATGGAGTTGATTGGGTTGCACAATCCAACATAATCGACGTGAAATAGAAGAATTGACAGCTCATTGTTTGGAGAGAGCTTTGTTTGATGAATGACAAATTAGTATATAAGAGTATATTAAGGAATAGACAACATAAACATTCAATGTAATAGTATAAATCATGCAGATATGGTTGAAGAAATGAAGGCATTTAGGCAGTTGAGGAAGAACCTACCGGTTTTTAGTTCCTATATTTTTTGTTATTCAAGAAAAGAGAGCTAATTATAGTAGATAAAAGAGAAAATAGGTACCAACTTCATCAATGAAATATCACAATTTGAGTATACAGTAGAGTGACATCTCAATGGGAAAGTACAAACGACTCTACAATCCATAGCATTGACGAAATAAATGTTGACTGACATTTTGAAAGGAGTTGATTTATGGAAAACACTAGGTGAATTTCAGTATATTAATTCTAGTTTGAGGATTTGGGTAATTGGTAATCTCTTTTGTTACGGTGGGCATGACAATTTCTATGAAATGTTGATGTGTGGTTAAGGATTAAGAAGGGAACAAACCTCTTGTGACATCTGTGGCTTGATTGAAGTACACAATCATTTAGAGTAGAAGTATATTGCTTTAAAATTTTTGGACATGTTGAAAAAAAGGAACCTCCTCTATATAAATTATCACACATTCTCATCATACAACTTTAAAAAAAGTTAAAGGATTTCTAAGTCAATTGTTTAATTTATAAATATTCACATTTTTTTTACTTTAAGGAATCTTTTAATTTAATTATAAATATATAATGGAAATATAATGATTCAAAAGTATTGTAGATATTCCATTGTTCAATTTTTTTCAATTTCAAGTAAGATTTGAGTCAAATAAGTTATTGATTTTTTAGTTTTATGTAAAAGTGTAGAAATAATTATTTTTGATTAAGGTAAAAAAATGTTTTGAAGGGACACAAAACCCTTTACAAGAGATTAAAAAAGATATATCATGAATGCCCATGTAAAGAAAGAATGAGACCAGACCACACTATGGGTTCTACCAATAGGCTCCTACAACTTGAACCAGAAATATAAGATACTCAGAAAACCCAACATACTACCCAAGGTAGGACAAAAAACCTTCCATCCCAAGCACCGACAACAAAATATATCAGGATTTACGTATAGTACCTCCCTTGTGGGAGCGTAAAGTCATGTCAAAAGAGGGCATGAAATTTTTAGATTTTTTTCCTTTCACAATAATCTGTCCCTCTTCCACCTTAGCAGTAGTAACCTGCCAAGCCCTCGTACCCAAAGCAAGAACATCATCAACCTAAGAGAGGAGGCCAACATACTTAACAACCTTAGAGACAACATCACTATTCACTCTCAAAACAACAAGGGAGATATTGGGAAGGATATCCCTAGCACCGTATTATTAGAGGAAGAAGAGAGAAAGGGCCTAATATCACACACAATTAGAAAAGCATCAAATAGCAAACTAGTCCCTCCACCGACATGAATATTGGCCACATCAATCTCACAAACAGTAATCAGAACAACCAAAGAACATGATACAAGGCATTCCTACGCAACCTGCACCTAGGAGAAACTCTTATCAATTTTCTTCTCAACCTTGTAATGTTGAACTGTAGCACCTTTCCACCATGAGGCCAATAATTTCTTTTTCTCTAAGCCTCATTGAGCTACCACATGTCCTATTTTAAAGTAGTTTATGCACTTGAAGGGAATCCCTTCATAGTCCAAATTTTGGATCCATTTGCCCTTAGAAGATTTAATTAAAATTTGCTTAGGAATACCCTTAGAAACATCTGACTCAACCATAATATAAGCACAGGTGGAATGAAGAATATCTAATAATTCCTCATCCACCATTAGAAAGTCCCCAAGAGAACCTCCCACTTCCTAAAAAAGGGAGTCAACCCAAAGATGAAGTGAGGTAGGGAAGAAGAACCCATATAGGAAGTTTCAGTAGTAGGGTTGAAGTCACATTGTTATGGTTAAACCATAAGCATAAATCAGTCTTTTGAGCTAAAAACATGATCACACAAAATCAAGTTTCTATCATGATCATTCTCAAACTTAGCAATAAAGACACCCTTTTCCATAGGGTAAATGTGCACCGTACCATAAAGAAGGGGCTCCCAATGTTGTGTGATCTAGGTATGCAGTTGCACGAGGCTGGGATAAAAACCTCGAAACTGACAGATCGCTCCATGTGAAGAAAAAATAGAAATATTATTATCTATATTCTCTTCCGTCTCAGCCTCCAAGGAGATGGAAATGGATTTAGAGACATGAAAAGGCCTTCTCTCAGCATGTTGTAGCTTCAACTGCGTCCTCGCAGAGACAAAAGCCAAAGGGTGAGCAACATCCACCATTCATAAGACTTGAGAGAAGACATGTGACCATATAAGAACCTCCTCAAAACATGGGCAGCGGGACCTTGAGAGACCATCAGTGAACCATTCGCACCAGTGGCAGAAACAACCACATCACGAATTCAACCCAATGCTGTCGAAGGAGATCCAACCGACATCGACATAGATTTAACCACACCAAACTACCTAGACAACACAAGCACATCATCCACAGGACGAGCAGTCTCAGCCCCATGTGAAGCCCCATTGACAACAAGAGATAGACTGCTGCTACGAGAAGGGGACACATCACTGCGAGAAACCCTAGTGGCAGGCATTGCGATAGTTATAGAACCCACTTCAAGTGCAAAAATAATCGCTGCTATCATAGAAAATAGTAATTAAATAAAAGATAAGAAAAAATACAAATTTAAAATAGAATGTTAATTTTATCTATCATTCTTAATTATACCTAGAGGTGCATAATACTATTTGAACAAAGTAATTAAATCTACTTATAGATCTAAAGAACCACCATAAAATGTCTTTTTGGAGGTTATATAACTCAAGAATTACAAGAAAGGTTTAGAAAGAATCCCAAGCTTCGTAGAACACCAAGAGACTAAATTATAAAATATCAATATTAACCTTTGTTTATAGGATCTTTCTTTTGGATTCATTTTTGCATTATTGAGGAATGTCTAATAATGGATGTCAATTACAAAGGTCATCAAAAGGGCAATTACAATATAAGTGTAAGAAAAAAGACTAGTGTAATCAGTTATACTATTGTTGTTACAGTATCAATGTAATACAAATTATCCTAATAGCCTCCATAATGAATGAACTATAAACAAAAAGAGCTATGCTAGTGTATAAAACTTAATAACGAACAAACTTTCATAGTATTCTCAAATATAATAAATAGATCCTTACAAACTTAGTTCAATTTTCAGATTAGGCATTAAGGAGTCAACATAGGATACAAATGTGAATTGTAAAATATTATCTCTGATGGTATCAGTCCCCTCAATTCATCAAATAAGTTCTATGTGCTCAATTATATGAAGAACATGATGTCAATAGAAAGATAGGGTTTTGAAAGAGGGTAAGTGAAATAGAGTGATGCGGGTCTTCAGGGCTCTCATCTTTCATCAACTAGTCATGTTTTACAAATTTTGAATACATGGTGGTGTGAAAAAAATGTTCATTACAGCTACAAGATATATTGTTGTAGCAGAGGAAATAATCATGTGTATTATCTTAGGGGTGAATATTTTTCTTCCATTTCCAAACCTATCTTTTGTAGAGGTGGAAATTTTACATTAATCTATCATTATGAGAGTTTATCTCATTATTATAAGTCTTCATATGAAGATAATAACAAATGTGTCTTTGACGGGATACAAGAACAATACAATTAGTTTACTTGCTACGACCAAGGCAATCTCTCAAAATATGTAGAGTACCTTAATGGGTTTATGGTCCGTTGTTGAAGTTGAGACAAAATATACTATCTTACTCTCCTTATAAATGTATCACACACAAACTATACTACTATTTTGCATTAATGAGATACATACAAATTCATACTTTGTTCTCAATTTTAAAAAAGTTTATAATGTACTACTCTACAAAATACCCTATTTGTTTTTCTTCAATTCTATAGATTAATGCAATACACAACATGCACTATATTTATATGGACCATTCATTGCATGTCTATTTTTTTTGAAATGGATTATGTTTAGGAAGCATAATGTTAGGAAAATACATACTTTTATTTCCCTTTTATTGAATGTGTCACATTAAGTAAAAGAATGAGAAACATACTAATTTATTATTGCTTAATAAGATGAGATTTTATTAGGATCAAATGTTTATTTATACATATTGCATCAAATTTTAACAACACATAAACATATATCAACAATATCAACACGAGAAGCACTTATTTATCTCTTGATTTGAATTGCATATTTCATAAAGAATTACATGCATTTTTGTAACACATCTCAAACTTCTATCATGATGAGATAGGGATTACTTTTTTGCAGCCACACACATTTAGTGGGAGAAGAGACACACAACATCCTTCATATAGTTATAAATTTCATCCCTTTTTATGATCACAAGAGACATCCATTCCACTTGAACATATCTCCTTTTATGGAAATATTTATTATCGAATACAACGATACCTACATTCTCATTCTTAGGATTCAACATTATTCCTTCCACATCATTGGAAAACTTGACCATTTCCCTAGCTTGAATCTTGTTCAGACCATAGACACATTTATCCACCTTCACTTGACAAGTTCTCCTTTCATAACCACCTTATTACACCATTCATAGTTTATCAATGCATAATGAAACCTCTTATCATAGCCAACCTCTCACAATCATTCTCCAACTTTCAAATTTATTGGGAACATACAACCATTTAGCTCTCAAGGAGTGAATAAAATCCAATTGAAAGTTCACCCCATCTTAATCCCTCACTTTGGGTTGAACATCAAAACATAAATAGAACAGGTCATTGGATAGATTGCTCCAAATATTAATGAAATGTTATTTCAGGGAATGTTATGCTTACAGTGCTTTAGAAGCCATGTATGCAAAAAATCAAAATATAACCTAGGAACATGTAATTGTTTGACCAAATACCTCCTATAATGTGGCCTCATGCCGCTCTATGATAAAGAGGGTGATGATGTCCTTTTGAATAGAATTTCTCGAGTTTCATCGATGTCATGAGATCAAAACTTTTGTAGATACATTGAAATATAGATTATAATTATCATGCAAGGACACCAAAAGAATTTTCTATTCTACTACTATATGGAGGGACTGAAGTAGATGCTCTCGCTTACATTGATGAGTGATGACTCATTCAAGCCAAGAAATAATATAGAGGAATCCAACACACTTCGGAAATCCAAACCTCAAACTTAATTTTTGAATTAAAAATTAAGCATCCGAGTCAAAATTATAATCATAATCTAGCTTCAAGCATGTTAAAGAGTTAGTGGACATCACTACTTTTTATTTATTAAAGAGTTAGAGGTTGCTGACATTGGTATTATCAATTCGAAAGCTTTATTTTGAAGAAAAAATCATCACTAATGTCACCTTCGATAGAATAGGGGAGTGAGAATAGTTGCAGATTGCTTAGTCATCACCTATGAATGCCATTGAAATATACAAACATATTTTTGCTTTTGTTCAGGCTCAAAGGACAATCTTTGGAATTGGGAGATTTTAAGATTAATGACCTTGAGAAAGAACATGTTTGTTTGAAATAAGAGAGAAAAATGTGGTTTTACTAAAAAAATTCTCATTGCCCTTCAATATTTTACTCGAATATATCTTCCTATTGGCGTAACCATTGCACCTTTTCGGGGTGCAATTGCTAGTTGATAACAAGTTTGAATATTAGGCTATGAGAAAATTAATTCTCATGCATCAAACTATGTCAATAATGACACACTATACATTTATAGAATTACCAAAATAAATAACTCCCCAATTTCACTGAGAAATCAAACCCTTGTTGGCATCCATCAACATTGTTTCTTTTTACAACTCCCAACTTGAAGAGGTTGCATGATTTCTATAGTTTAGTCTCTTTTCTCTTGACATTGGAGTCCAGAAAGAAAAACACATCTCTTGACTAAAGATAAGAATTGATGATCTTTTCTATGTCAGGCCATCTCAGTAATGAATCATCTTGAAGAATGAAGAATGAAGATGGATCTTGGTAACAAGGCATGATCAGGTACAAATTTGCAAAATCAACTCCCATAAAATAGAGAAAGGGGGGAAAATAGTACAAAAACTCCCCTTAAAAGAGAGAAAAGGATGGGTCCTATACAAAAGCTTTGTAGTTGAGACCTAAAAATCGTGTATATCTCTTTTATGTGTTGAAGGACCTATTTCAATTCTTGATAACTAATAATTCTTTTCATAGCTTCTTCTTTATTATTATTATTTTTATCATTGATTGGTTTATTAATTTTGAGATATTCTACTTATTTATCTCGAACAAATTAAGGCCCCAAAAGTTACTCAAAACTTCTCAACCAAACAAATTGACAATAGTTCATTTTAAAAATATTTTTATTAAAAAATTACATATTAAGATTTGAAAACATTAAATATTTAAATTCTATATTAAAATTTTCTCATATTAAATTAATTAATAGATACACAAAATATAGGCTATATTAAACAATTTTCATTTTCATTTTCATAATCCTGCTACCTATATAAGACTATTTCCATTTCCATAACAATTTCCTTGTAAACTACCATAGCAACACTTATATCATATACATAAGAATCTATTTCCATTTACATAACAATTTACTTGTGAACGCGGGGAAATGACTTTGTACTTGAGTGTGTTCTAATGGTTGTGATAGAAGTTGTTGATTTAATGCTCACACTTGTTGATTTAGTACCCACACTTGTTGATTTAATGTCCAATATTTTTAACAACATTACACCAATAGTTGTGACTTCAAAGTTAGTATTGTCGATGATGACTACCCATAATTGAATGGAATGTATCCCTTTTAAAAAAATACCAATCATGTAATGTCACATCAGTTGCACAAGTATGAGAGTCTATTTTGCATGACCATTGGTCTCACTTTTGGTTGTATTGGACACCGTGGCAAGAAGCATGCTGATGTGGCATCATATTTGATGATGTGAGAGTCTATTTTGCATGACCATTGGTCTCACTTTTGGTTGTATTGGACACCTTGGCAAGAAGCATGAAGATGTGGCATCATATTTGATGATGTGGGAGTCTATTTTGCATGACCATTGGTCTCACTTTTGGTTGTATTGGACACCTTAGCAAGAGGCATGCTGATGTGGCATCATATTTGATGATGTGACCCTATAACTTTATTAATAAGCATCAGACTCGCTAGGTAGGCCACTCCAAAAAATAGGCGAGATTTTTACCTAAGATTTTCAAAAGTATGAAGTTAGAATGCTCAAAAGTAGTGGCTATTGAGCAAACTAAAAAGTAAGATATATAAAGAAACTATACATTAAAAATACAAAGTATCCCCTTAATAAGATATACGTTTTAGTTTTCTCTTTAAATGTTTGCATGTTCAACTACTGAATCCTCTCTCTTACCTTAAAAAATACCATAGCCTTTTAAAGAGGAAGTACGATTCCATCAGAAGTGACGCACCACGTTATGTTTGCCATGACGCCTTAACCTGCCATCCACACTTTTAGAGATGAGAGCTCACCATCCCAACGTGTATGCCCAGAAGAGAGGGACCAATAGTTGTGAGGGACCAACGTGTTAACCTGCCATCCACACCTTTAAATATATCAAAACGCATATGATCATGTGCACGCGGTTTGCTCAGAGCAGCGCTGTTTTGTGTGGAGACCGTGTTCAACATGCCAATTGTTTTAACGTCGAAGGAAACGATGTACAAAGTCAAGGATGTGATGCTCAAAAGGAATCTAGTTTGTGATATAAATCGCAACCTTGTCATCAAACAAGTGTAGAACTGATTCCTATTGTATCAATTGCCATTATGCTTCATCTGGGCAAGATGTTTTCTGCACAGTTAAAGTTGAATTCCAAGAGAGGAGAGGAGTTTGTGCCCAAGGGCTGCCTTTCCCTTTACGTTGGGCAGGGACAAGAACAGCAGTGCTGTGTGGTACCCGTGGAATACATCAACCACCCTCTCTTCCAGAAGCTTCTAGAAGAGGCCCAGGAGGAATATGGGTTTCGCCACAAGGGCAGGATCACCATTCCATGCAACGTCTCCCACTTCCACTATGTGCAGGAGGTCATCCACAGAGAGATTCATGGAGGATCTCACCCCAATTTGAGCTGCTTTGGTCAATAGAGTTCCATCATCTTTTTTTCTTCCTTTTTCATCTTTCATGCTTGGGTTGATTCTTGGTGGGGGAAGAGTTTTTGGTTTTTAAATCCAAACTTCTACGTGCCCTTGATTTACCAAGCAGTCAATAAGAGAATATTAAAATTTTGTATTAGGTACCTCCTTCAATGACTCAACCAAATCCTATCTATAATTTTATTTTTGAGCTTAATTACAGTCTTGTCTAGCTGGAACGGAATTATTATCAATAGAATAAGATAACTCTATCAATTATATCAAATTTATTATATAGGTTACTAATGTTCTTATGAATGAATTAGCAATGCTATCTTGATATAAAAAAAATGGTGCACTTCAATGTTGATAAAATAAATTGATTTTTCATCAATGAACAATACGCTTTTATGATGAGCCAGTAAAAGTTGTTAGGTTTATCCCAAATCTTATACGAATAGTTTTTTGATTACTTCTGCTTAAAATAAGATGTGAATTAAGATTTTAAATTTTTTACAACATAACATATATTTAATTTTGTGGTGATATAATAAATTAATCTTTTCACCAATGTATAGTACATTGATCTAAAGAACCATCTAATTTAGATTTTACTGTATAAACTTATTTTAAACCAATCATAAGAATCACAACACTAAATTCTTTCTTTTGTATCAAGGAATTGAATTTCACCCTCATAAGAGCTCTCCATTCATACCTTACCTTTGATTAATATTCAATGTGTTAGGCTCAAATACTAATGAGACAACATAAGTGAACTCATAATTCATTTCCATAGAGTATTGCACATTTTTTTTTTAATTATGTAGATTGACTATTTGTTATTTTGGTAACCCATCCTCTTGAAAAGTGAATCCAAAATGGTGAAATTATATTTTGTTCACTAAATCACTACAATTTATTTTGGCATTTGAATATCACTTTGTTTCATCCTCTAAAACTATCCAAAACTTAACTTTTTTGGAGCTCATGTTCTTAACTCCTTTTTCAGAATGGGATCTTGTTCCAAAATTATTACAATAAGTTTTTGAATAAAGCAAAAACAGGTTTTGAAGGGACCCGAAACCCATTACAAGATGGTTACAAAAGATATACCATGAAAGCCCTCAACAAGGAACGGTTCAAGATCAAAACAAGGGTTTTACCAACAGGCTCCCACAACCTGAGACAAACACTGCACGAACAAAACCGACATGCAACCAAAAACAAGGAAAGGAGGACTAGAGAAAAATCCAGCCCCAACAACTACAACCAGAAAACCATTAAGATATACCTTTATCCCTACCCTTGTAGGAACAAAGGGTCATATCGAAAGAGGGCATAAACCTCTTAGACTTTTTGCCTTTAACAATGATCCAACCCTCTTCCACCTTAGTAGCCACATCCTTCCAGGCCAACGAATCTAGTGCTAGAGACCCAATACCTAGGGAGGAGAGACCAACAAAAAACAAAGAAGGACCAGAGACAAAGCCGACAACTCCCTAAGAGACAGGACTAGTTTTAGACAAAGAGACCGCACTAACATCACTCTCAACAAAATCCCTAACCAGGGAAGCAAATTTATGAGCCACCACACGTGCAGAGCCAACAACACCATTGCTAGTGATACCAAAAAACCCAAAATTTCCCTTCCCACAAAAAGAAGAAATAGGGGGGGGGGGTCAGAACTATCCTCAACTACCAAACCACTAGAAACAACAGCTTGAGAAGAAACAACAAGATCCAAAGCTACAACCTGAGAGAATTTCAAATCAAATTTCTTCTCAACTGCATTGTGATGATTAGAGGTGCCAATTCACCAAGAAGCAATCAAGCTCTTCTTCTCGAACCCACAATGCTTAGCCGCATGTCGAGTTTTAAAATATCTATAACATTTGAAAGCTAGAATCCCTTCATAGTCCAAGGGCTGAGCCCAACAACCCTTAGAGGTTTGGATCAAGATCTCAGTCGGAAACCCATTAGAGACATCCAAGTCAACCAAAATTCAGGCATAGGTGGAAAAAGTAATGTTAGAAGATTCTTCATCCACCAACAAAAAATCCCCAATAGCATTGCCAACATCCTCAGACAGAGAGTCAACCCAAAGATAAAGGGGGAAGTAAGGAAGACAAACCCAAATCAAAAACTTATCAAACTTTCATAAGAAGGATTGAACTCAGGGTGCCAAGGTTTGACCATAAGCGGATATTTCTTCTTAATTCTAAAAATTTGGTCACACAATATCTTATTTCCATCATTTTCATTTTCAAATTTGCAATAAAAAAACCTCTAGCCATAGGGTAGATATGAATTGTACCAGAGAGAATAGGCTCCCAAAACACAAAGATCTAGTTATGCAATTTAGGGAGGATAGGCCAAAAACCCCAAAACTTGTAAATGACAACATGAGAAGAAAAAATAGGCACATTGTGGTCTATTTCCTCCTTTGTACCCTCATTCAACTTTTTCTTCATCTATGTAGCTAATAATGACATGTACACCTTGACTTGAGGTATATAAGTGCCACTATTTCCCCATCCATCCTTGATTGATGATAGTTAGTCTCCACCTCTATTTAGCCAAGGCTACCTTTATCTTAGTCAAGTGAGCTTATCCATTTATAAGTAGTTCAACTCTCAAACTCATAGTTAGAAAGAGTTAACTCACCCACTAATTGGAAGTTAAACTCATGGCAATTCAAAATGTCATTGAGCTATGCATCATACATCTACATAGCCTATTTATATGTGTTTCATTAATTTATTTAATTGTTGATTTTCCACATTTAATTTGATTATTGATTTCCTTGTATGCTCTTGCATATTGCATCATTTGTTATGTGCTTGCAAGGTCACTATAAATTTCTTCTTACATCTAGATCAAAGATTATGTGTTTAGTTTCCGAATAAACCTTATAGAGATAAAATTTTATTTTATCATAGTTGAGAATCTTGAGTCATCCACCTACTTGTTTATTTTGAGGATTTCACATATTTTTTAGGAAATAAACAGATATTTTCTTAGAAAAATAATTGACTATAGAAGATTTAAAATAATTAGCCAATAGACTATTTTGAATTGGGCTTACAGTGACATGAAAACATGTTCGAAAATGCAAGATTACAAGAAAAAATATCACAAAATGTATAAGAAAAATTTCATGTATGCTATTGCCATCATCTGAAAATATTAGTAACCATTAATTATTTCTGCTAATTACACCTAAGGCATTTCCTATATGAAACCGAGAAGCTTATTTTAAGCAACAATGATAGAAACAATAAAAAATGAGATGCGAGACAATGAAAAGAATCCCAACCATTGCATCTACTTTATTTTTCACTGGCTGGTGCTGATGGTCGGAACTCTCTACAGTTGATCTTGTTTGCTCTTTGTGTAGTAGTCAATCTTGTCCGTAGTCAATTTATTTTGCTGGTTGTTTTTTTTCTCTCCTGGAACAATCGAAAGCCCATCCATACATGATGCATAATTGTAGTCCATAGAAAGTCATTTCTAGAGTTGTCAAATTCTTAAAGCTGGTGTATGGTGCATAGATTTTTCCAGGCATACTTGGGGCAATGAATACACATTCTGAGGCCATGGATTGAGATGAAAGAGATAACAATTTGGTATATTATTGGCAGAAATATCATGTTAGCAGCCATCATGATCCTATTCATGGTCATTGTCTTCATTCTGGGCATGTATATCTATGTACAAAGATTTCCAAAAGATGAGATGCAATAGGTAACAATGCTAGGAAACCCAAATTTTGAGTGTTCCCTTATATAGTCCAAAGATATTCATCTAGACTCGCCAATACATCAATCATGCCTTCAATAAGTTTTAGACTCATTGTTTAGTAGATGTAATAAACTTCAATTATTGAATGTTCAACTACATGTTCGAAGTGATGGCAATTCTAAGAGGGGGGGGGGGGGGGGTGGGTGGGGGGTGAATCAGAATAACAAGGATTTCATAATAACTTAAGATTTTAATTCAAATTGACTTGCACAAATAACTTTAAACAAAATTGTATAAACAAATTGAACATATGAATGGTAATGCAATAGATTAGAGCAATAAAACAACTCACAAAAGGAAGACACAAGGTTTTGTGCTGAGTGGGAAACCCTCAAAACCATAAGGTTTTATCATAGGGAGAAAAACCACTCCATTGAACCTGTGAACTTTATTGAGCAACTACTCTTCACTTTACAACTACAGCTTCAACTGCCTAGGGCTTCAACCCTTTTCCTTTCATACAATATTCTTGATACACCAGTATTACATATATACATAAATGTATGGTTTTACTTCATACACTTTATATATAAGTAATCATAAAATTATGCCTTCAATACTGTCTTCCAAAATACTCCATACATAAGCGAGTATAAAATGTATGTTTTTAACAACAATCCATGTTTTAAACACACATGTACACTCCCTTATATAGGGATGAATGGTAAAGATATGTTCACAGTTACAAAATCAGTTGAATCTGAGTAACTGATTATAAACTAAATATTTTACAATAACCATTTTTAGTCACAATAATCTCTTGAGATATAGGTAGTAAGAAATTATTTTTTATAGAAACCCTCATACTAGTTTTTCGTCAAGCCAACTGAAAATATTTTAACCTCATTCCAAACTAAACTGTAACCTGTCAGTTGCAACTGTTTCATAACTGTCAAAGAGTTATAAGAACCAATAAGCATTACTTTTTCTGAAAGAATATGTATTACTCTTCCAAGATAAAAACTTTGTGAAGAAAATACTATTTTCTTTACATAGAAAAATATTCCTCATTCAAAGATTATAGAATAAAACAATGGAATTCTTTCTCTCAAACTGATAGCAATTTCACAAATAAAAATCACTAGTTTTGTTTTCATACTTGTGACTGAAAGAATACATTTTGTTACCTCTTTTAATCCATTCTGAACCATCAACAACATTACATCCGTGCTTCACAATGTTCATAAACATCTTTCCCGAATTCCTCATCTCAAAACCAAAATGAGACAATAAACTCATTAGAAATAATAGAATTATCGCACAGTTAAAATCATTAAAAAAAATTCTATTAAACACCATAAGAAATAAATAAAGTTGTGGCATAAACACATAACTTTCTCATCTTGTATGAACAAAATCCTGTCATTACCTTGAAGTCCAACCTTTTTCAAACCCAAAAAACATCACCTTGTTCATCACGCAGAGACACAAACCATACTGAAAACCCACAAAAATCTAGGCAAATAAAACTTCACAATACTGTCACTGAAATGTTCACGGCGACGGCCTTAGGGCTGAGAAGCAAAAACATAAAAAATAGTATCTTTCGAAACCCTATAGCTTTCCTTATGTTTTTCAAGAAGTGTATTTCAAAAGATTTGGAATCCACCATATGATACTAACACGTGGATGCGTAATGTCCTAGTGACATAAAATAAAAATCCACTTGCATTAAGAAAGAGTTGCATGATATCATCGCTATCAAAGATTAAAAAAGATTTTCGAAGACCACAGTAATGACCCCACACAAAATAATAAATATTCATTTGTCACTGATTTGTGCCACATAATATTACTGTTTTGAATTTTCAACAAAATACCTTTGCCACCTTTATCATTGTGAAAGAGTAAATATTTTGCATTAACGGAAAACAACACCAACAAACTCCCCCATTGTCCTTGAGGCAAAATCATTTGCATTCCCTCATATATCATATAGATAAATATAGATGAATGTTCAAGATAATCACATAAAAAAGTAAGTATATAAAATATCAGAAACTCATACTTACTTGCATATATGATAACTATAACCATGCATTTACATTTGACTAGACTTATTATGATATATAAAGTAAAACAAATGAAATGCCATATAGACTTGTCAGACCTGTGTGTTGAATTTGCAACCATCTGTAGCTCACAATGAACCTGCAATCATCTCTACAACACTGAAACCCAAAAAATGATCCAACCAATCAAGCACCACTGAAATTACTACAATGACTGTCATTGAAGAACACAATACATAAAAATTGAAATCAAAGAATCACCACTGAACTGAAACTGAACAAAGAGAAAGATAATAACTTCTCCCCAATTTTGCATCAAGGATTGGAAAAAATTGCTTGTAGAGCATGAAGAGATATAAGTAGGAGAAGAAACCTACAACAGACTCCCCCAGTGGAAGAAACTTATTGCAATAAAGAGTGAGAGATCACTCCCAACTTGGTGCGAAATTGTTCAAAAGAGTTTCGAGACAAAGGTTTTGTGAAAATATCTGCAACTTGTCCATGGGTAGGAACATAGACCATTTGAAATACATTGTCAAGTATCTTATCACGAAGATAATGAAGCTTACCAGTAACATGTTTAGTTATAGAGTGTAGAATAGGATTTTTACTTAACTGAATAGCACTCTGATTGTCACACATAATAGAAATAGGCTTGGACACCTATATACCTAAATCGGACAGCTGATAATCCATCCAAATTAGTTGTGTACAACATGCAATAGCAACAACATATTCAGATGCACAAGTAGATAAAGTGACACAATCTTGTTTTTTACTATGCCAGGCAACCAAATGTTCACCAAGAAAGAACACATCACCGCTAGTACTCTTTTTTATCCTCAGAACCACCCCAATCTGCATCTGTATAATCAAGAAAGGTAAAATAATTATTGTGAGGATACCATAGACCAAAATTAAGTGTACCTTAAATGTACTTGAATATTCTATGAACTGCATTGAGATGAGATTGTGTTGGAGCCGATTGAAACAGAGATACTAGACATACAGCTTGCATAAGATTAGGTCTAGAAGCTGTTAGATATAATAAACTACCAACCTTGGATCTATACTCTGCCTGACTAACTACAGGAGAATCATCATTTTTAACTAACTTACAACTTGTTTCCATAGGAGTACTAACTGGTTTGCAATCAGTCATACCAAATTTCTTTAACATTTCCTTAGCATACTTTGTTTGTGACAAGAATAAGCCATGTTCAAGCTGAGATATTTGTAAGCCAAGGAAGAGTGTAAGTTCACCCAAAAGTTAGAATTTTTTTTTGACAAATCATCATTAGTGGATCCAAAAATGATATCATCCACATAAATCTCAACCGCTAAAATATCACCATTTATAACTTTTGTGTACAAAGTGCTATTGGCACTACCATGAGTAAAACCATTAGTAATAAGATGTTTATCCAGCCTTGAAAACCAAGCCTTGGGGGCTTGTTTTATGCCATATAAGGCCTTTTTAAGATGACACACAAATTCTGATTTTTCAAAAGATTCAAAACCTTCTGGTTGTTCCATATAAACCTCTTCCTCAAGATATCCGTTTAAAAAAACTATTTTTACATCCATCTAATACACAATAAACTTCTTATAGCTAGCATATGCAAGAAATATTCTAATTGACTCCATTCTTGCAACTCGTGCAAAAGTTTCACCAAAATCTATACCTTCTTGTTGAGCATAACCTTTACACACAAATCTGGCTTTATTTCTCACAACTTGTCCATTTTCATCAATTTTATTTCAAAAAATCCATTTTCCACCAATTATAACATTCTTATCACAAAGGTCTAGGCACTAATTCCCATGTTTTATTTTTCTCAATCTGACTTATTTCTTCTTGCATGGCATTTAACCAGCATGAATCATTTAGTGCTTTAGCTACTGTCTTAGGTTCAGATTGTGATATTAAACATACATGTTCAACAATTTGAGCTTGTTCTTTATTTTTTGCTCTTCTTCTAGTTAAAATACTTGCCTCTTTATCTCCTATGACCAAAGACTCGGGATGTCTTTTGGCAATAATTCTGGAAGGTGTTTTCAGATTTGCATTCACTTTAGGACTTGAACATATTTCTTGTTCATAGGAATCTGGTGCTTCAATATCTGAACCAACATCACCAGATTTCTGAACATCAGATATATGCTCAATTCCTTGAGTGAATGCTTCATCAATATCCTTCTCATGATTGGTTTTTAATAAGACACCTTCATCAAAAACTACATTTATGGCCTCTACTATCCTGTTGAGTCTTTTATTGAAACATTTAATGCTTTACTATGTGTAGAGTACCCCAAAAAATGCTTTCATTAGATTTTGAACTAAAACCTTCTAGAACTTCATTATCCTTTCTGATAAAACATTTACAGCCAAACACTTTGAAGTTTTTAACATTAGGAGTTTTACCATGCCATAACTCATAAGGAGTATATGCAATTCTAACTCTGATTGGTGCCCTGTTCAGGATATATACTGTTGTATGAACAACTTCTTTCCAAAATGTATCAGCCAATTTGGCTTCATTCAACATAGTTCTACCCATTTCCTTGACTGTTCTATTTTGCCTTTCTACAACACCATTTTGTTGTGGTGTACGAGCAGTTGAATACTGCCTCTTATTGCCATGCTTTTCACAATATTCGATGAACTCTTGAGAGGTGAATTCACCACCTCTATCTGATCTTAGACACTTCAATTTTAAATCAATTTCTCTTTCTACCATTTTCCTAAAGATCTTAAAACGTTCAAAAGCTTCAGATTTATGTTTCAAGAACATTACCCAAACCATCCTGGAATAATCATCCACAAATAGCATACAGTATTTTTTACCATTGATAGATTGAGCCTTAGTAGGTCCACATAGATCAGTATGAACTAGTTCTAGTGGCCTATTGGAGAGATATTCTTTAGTTTTGAAAGAAGATTTAGTTTGTTTTCCTTTTACAGATTCTTCACAAATGTTTTTTGGTTTGCTAATTTGAGGTAAACCTCTGACCTTTTTGTTCTTTCTAATCCTTACAATATTATCAAAATTTAGATGACCCGGTCTTCTGTGCCATAACCAATTTTCTTCAACTTGACTCATAAGACAAGTATTAATTAGAGATGATTCCTGAACTGTTGAATTGATTAGATTATAAAGATTTCCACTTGTCCTTAACCCGTTTGCAATAACTTTATTTTTTTCTGTTAACAATAGAGCATTCCTTAGCATTAAATGAAATAGAATACCCACCATCACATATCTTACTTACACTTAAAAGATTATGTTTCAAACCTTCTACATAGTATACATCATGTATAGGAGTATCTTTATTGAGAGTGATTGAGCCATGACCTGTAATATAAGCACCTGAGTTATCTCCAAATCTGACAAACCCTCCATCAAAGTCTTCTAGGGTTTTAAATTTATTTTTGTTGCCAGTCATATGGTGGGAACAACCGCTATCTAGAACCCAAGTTGTAGGTTTATGAGCAAATAAAGTTGTTTCCACAATAAGAGATTTCTAAACATTCATAAGTATAGGTTTCCATACTTGTTTAGATTTGAAATTTAGTTTACACTAATTTGCAAAGTACCCATAGTGATAACATTTAAAACACCTGATCACCTTTTTAAAGCCATATATTGATTCATTTTTTGTCATCTTGCATTTATATGCCTTATGACCAAATAAGTTACAATTAAAACAGTAACCTTTGAAGAAATGATTTAAAAACTATTTTGAAGATTCTCCTTTTTCAACTGTTTTGAACTTTGAATCAAATTGATCAATCTATTTCTGCAACATGATTAATTTCTTTTCTTTTTCGTCTAAAAAAGTTTTTTGTTTTTCAATGAGCTGATTTGCACTATCCAATTCAACTTGTAAAGACTGATTTTCTTTTTCATGAGTAGAGATCAATTTCTTTAATCTTTTTATTTCTTGTAGAGAGAACAGTAGCTCTTCTTCAAGATTTATATCTTCATCTGAATCAGATGAAGATTCTAATTTAACAGATTCTAGTTTTTGAACTATTTCAGCCATAAACAAGGTTTCTCCGTCCTCCCCTGAATCATTTGATTCTTCATTGGAGTCTTCTTTTGACAAAAGACTCTTCTTTTTAAAGTTTTTAAACCTTTTGTTTTGATTCCATGGTTTTTTTGAAACTTTTTCAAATTTCTCATCGTGATCATCTTGATCAGCATAGGGACATTTCATCGCAAAGTGTCCTAATTGTCCACAATTAAAACATTTAGGTTTTGCTTGATATTTTTTTTTCATCTTCCTAACTAGTAATGCTTCTAGAGCATCAGTTATATCAGAATCACTTTCATCTTGTCTTTCAGCCTTGAAAGTTGTTTCTTTTGAATTAGAACATTCACTATTTCTAATTCTCATTTCATAAGCGGTTAGAGTTCCTTGTAACTGATGCAAAGTCATTTTGGAGAAATTTTTCTTTTCTTCTAAAGTAGAAATTTTTGTTTCAAATTTTGGTAGTACAATTCTTACTACTTTTGAAACAATATCATGTTCTTCAATAGCTTCTCCTAATCCTTGTCTAGCATTCACAACTTCATCAATCCTTACAAAATAGGCTTCTATGCTTTCATCCTCATTCATCTTTAGATTATCGAATTTAGTCACTAAAACATTTGAGGTCAAATTTTGACGCCAATTTGTGACGCCACACCAATTTGTGTTTATTTTTTGCAAGTGCACCCGATGGTGTCATAATAGCGATGCTAATGTCGTAATTGCAACACCCTTTACTTATAAACAAAAAAAAAGAAAAAGAAAGTGTCATTTGTAATTTTTGTGAATTCGAAGAGTTGTCGTGAAGATGACATTGCGCTTTTGCGTGGCACGAAGAGGGCATTCAAGTTTTGCATGCGTGAAGAGGTTGACATTGGTACTTGAGGTAGGCATTCAAGCTTTGTCTTCTCATTAACTCAATTTTAGTAGCATTGTTTACATCTTAGCATTGTTAATAGTGGCATTGTTTACATCTTAGCATTTGGAATGCTTGATGACCCGCGAGCTTTGAGAGCTAGGGCATCGTTGCTATTACCTTCAAGGCATTGTGTGAAGTGTTTGATCTCTATTTATTTATTTTGCTGTTGATATTCACTATGTGGTACTCCCTGTTTATGATCATTTTATGAGGAAATGTCTTGATGGCTCACAGACTGCAAGCTAGGGCATCATACATTATTCATGAGCTCACTGTTTAATACTGACATTGTTTACATCTTTTCATTTGGAATTCTTGATGACCCGCGAGCTTTGAGAGCCAGGGCATCGTTACTATTACCATCAAGGAATTGTGTGAAGTGTTTGATCTCTCTTTATTTGTTTTTCTATTGATATTCACTATGTGGTACTCCCCGTTTATGATCATTTCATGAGGAAATATCTTGATGGCTCGTGGGTTGCAAGCTAGGGCATCATACATTGTTCATGAGCTCACTGTTTAATACTGACATTGTTTACATCTTTTCATTTGGAATGCTTGATGACCTGCGAGCTTTGAGAGCTAGGGCATTGTTTCTATTATCTTTAAGGCATTGTGTGAAGTGTTTGATCTCTCTTTATTTGTTTTGTTGTTGATATTCACTGTGGTACTCCCCGTTTATGATCATTTCATGAGGAAATGTCTTGATGGCTCGCGGGCTGCAAGCTAGGGCATCATACATTGTTCATGAGATCACTGTTTAATGCTGACATTGTTCATGAGCTCACTGTTTAATATCTGGCTAGGCCATGTTAATGGTACCAGGCCAACCCAATCAGCCCAACAAAATGTGTCATGTTTATCTTTGTCAAATACACTCGTTCACCATTTTGTTCTTGTTCTTCACAGAAATATTGCATCAAAATTAATTGTAAACAATGATTCAAAGAAAAAAGAAACAACTACAATAGATCGTACCCCAAAAGAATAAAGTCAAGGAGAAATAGTGCCCTAATAGTGTCCTTTGGATCTAACCCCATCTTTTCCTTCTTTGTAGGTTTTGGATCATACAAGAGCATACTGGATTGAACCCTGAGTCAACACTTCATTACTTCAAGCAATGTTTGGTACCTTCATTATTTATGTTCATCCACTTATGTATGTTTGCATATTCATTCATATTCTTCTAAAAGTTGGCTATTAGTGACCATATAGGACCATTCTTGATGAAATTTGGCATGAAATTTTATAACATAGTTTCTTAGCATTTGATCTTTATATGACAACCATGACTTGAGATAGGCATTCGAGCTTTGTCTTCTCATTAACTCAATTTCAGTGGCATTGTTTACGTCTTAGCATTGTTAATAGTGGCATTGTTTACATCTTAGCATTTGGAATGTTCGATAACCCGCAAGCTTTGAGAGCTAGGGCATCATTGCTATTACCTTCAAAGCATTGTGTGAAGTGTTTGATCTCTCTTTATTTGTTTTGTTTGTGATATTCACTATGTGGTACTCCCCGTTTATGATCATTTCATGAGGAAATGTCTTGATGGCTTGTAGGCTGCAAGCTAGGGCATCATGCATTGTTTATGGGCTCACTGTTTGAGCACCTCATGTCCTTATTTGATTGGCCGGTGCTCTGTTTGTTATATTGATGCTATTAGATCAAATATGGACATCAATAATAAAATAGGGACATCAGTAATAAAATAATACACTTACTATTTTAAATTTGAGCTTTGGCATCATGCAATGTTATTGCTGTCAAAACAGTAAGTGTATTAATGTATGATCTACTAGCAGCAACCTCATTGATCATTACCTTTCACTCATCCATCATTATAGAAGAGATAACTACCTACAACTATATTTCATAATTCCTCCTTTGAAGTCATAGGTTAGTTTAAATGGAGAGGGGTCTCAAAATATCGTAAGTAAAAATATTACACATTGACATTTAGATTAAGTACAATATGAATTCACATGCCTTTAATTATGTTACACTTTTAAAATTATCACTCATTGGTCATTTGACAATTCAAGATATAAGTATTAGAATATAAACTGTTGTAAGAGGAACAAACACATATGTATCATCATTTAATACAAAATATAAAAGTATCTCACAGACACACAATTGCTATTATAACAACCATTCTCTAATCCCATGGTGCACTAGTCTCAAGGTAAGAACAATTTACTTAAGCCATCATATAAGTATCATCCTAAAGTTTAAATAGACATTGACTATGGATATACAACATTGAGCCATAATAAATTACAAAGTTTCACTGCAATTTCTATGTCCACTTACAATCATCCTACTACTTACACTGCAATTTCTATGTCTACTTACAATAATAAATTACAGAGTTTCATTGCAATTTCTATATCCACTGCCATTAAAATATATCACTCCTCCTGTTATATAGGCATCCTTCTCATTAAGTGTTTCCATTAAAATATATCACTCCTGTTATATAATGTATATGCATACTTGTTTAAAATGTCATACTTGTTGCTCTTAAATATTATTACCATTTCACTCAAAATTACATGACATTAAAGCCAAGCCCAAAATGTATACATACGTCTAAGTATAGGAGAAGCTGGATTCTACAACTATTGAAAAATAAAAAAACTATACCAATAGCTGCTTACGAGAAACTATACTTGTGCTTATCACACCATACCTCAGCATCATAATGCTTATCATTTTCAATCTTGAGCGAGGCTTCGTACCACGCACCATCCGTAGATTTGTACGCAACACTGATTTAGGCTGGAGGTAAACTACATGTGTCATATAAACAACATGGTTGAATGCAATCTCTTTTGCGCATTTTCAAGAGTTTTCCCACCAACACAAGTGTAAATAACGCATTGAATGTAATCTACGAACACTGCGTGGTATGAAGTCTCACTGAAGCTTGAAATATATCACTCCTCATGTTATTGTCAAAATTAAATTTAAATATTTCTCAAAACATTTATTCTTGTAGAATTAAGATATCCTTATCTCAATAATAAAACAATCTTCCATAATAGCTTTTGAATCACATTAACACACACCCATGTTCTGTAGCATAGTTCATTTTAGAAGTGTATGGCTTGACTATGCACATGCATAATTGTAGATGAAGATCAATAATATGGTGCCAAACATTGCTTAGATCTTTTGGATCTATCCCCCCATCTTTTCCTTCCTTGTAGGTTTTGGATCATACAAGAGCATACTGGATTGAACCTTGGGTCAACACTTAATTACTTTAGGCAATGTTTGGTACCTTCATTATTTATGTTCATCCACTTATGTATGTTTGCATATTCATTCATATTCTTCTGAAAGTTGGCTATTAGTGACCATATAGGACCATTCTTGATGTTTTTGGGTCATTTGATGAAAAGATGTAAATAGGGACATCAGTAATAAAATAGGGACATCTTAATTCATTTTACTATTGATAAAAAAGTAACTGTATTATTTTATTACTGATGTCCCTATTTTATTACTGATGTCCTTATTTTGAAGTGTTCGATCGTTTCTATTACCTTCAAGGCATTGTGTGAAGTGTTTGATCTCTCTTTATTTATTTTGTTGTTGATATTCACTATGTGGTACTCCCTGTTTATGATCATTTCATAAGGAAATGTCTTGATGGCTCGCGGGTTGCAAGCTAGGGCATTATGCATTGTTTATGAGCTCACTGTTTGAGCACCTCATGTCCCTATTTGATTGGCCAGTGCTCTATTTTTTATATTGAGTTTACATCATATATTTAGTCTTAATAAATATCTTATAAAACAACATAAAACTAACCCAAAATACTTTGTCTTAATAAAATCTTAATAAAATAATATATTTAGTCTTAATAAAATCTTATAAAACAACATATATTGTGTGAAGTGTTTGATCTCTCTTTATTTGTTTTGCTGTTGATATTCACTAGCTATGTGGTACTTCCCGTTTATGATCATTTCATGAGGAAATGTCTTGATGGCTCATGGACTGCAAGCTAGGGCATCATACATTGTTCATGAGCTCACTGTTTAATACTGACATTGTTTACATCTTTTCATTTGGAATGCTTGATGACCTGTGAGCTTTGAGAGCTAGGGCATCATTTCTATTACCTTCAAGGCATTGTGTGAAGTGTTTGATCTCTCTTTATTTGTTTTGTTGTTGATATTCACTATGTGGTACTCCTCGTTTATGATCATTTCATGAGGAAATGTCTTGATGGCTCACGGGCTGCAAGCTAGGGCATCATGCATTGTTTATGAGCTCACTATTTGAGCACCTCATGTTCCTATTTGATTGACTGGTGCTCAAATAGTGAGCTCATAAACAATCTATATTGCCCTAACTTGCAGCCCATGAGCCATCAAGACATGTCCTCATGAAATGATCATAAACAAGGAGTACCACATAGTGAATATCAACAACAAAATAAATAAAGAGAGATCAAACACTTTACACAATGTATGTTGTTTTATAAGATTTTATTAAGACTAAATATATGATGTAAACTCATAATTATACTTGATATATATACTTCAAAGGAGGAATTATGAAATATAGTTGTAGGTAGTTATCTCTTTTATAATGATGGAGTGAAAGGTAATGATCAATAAGATTGTTGCTATTAGATCATACATTAATATATTTATTGTTTTGAATTTGAGCTTGGGCATCATGCAATGTTATTGTTGTCATTGGATGCTTGCTGCTATTGTGCACCATATATTGTTTTATACACTGTTTATTTCATTGACACCGTGAGCTTGACATTTGTAATGTATTTTATGTTATTGGATCAATGTCGCCATATTGTTGAGGCTGTAGATGCATTGAATCACAGCTGTCATTCTATTTTGATAGCAGCAATATAACAAACAGAGCACCGTCCAATCAAATAGGGACATCAGTAAGACATTTAATGCATTATTACTTCATCATGATGATAAAAATTTTATTGGCTCAAAGCACATAGAATGTGGGTAGCTTCATTACTTCATTATATCTGTACCTTTGTTAATTTCACTAGTATCATGCAACTTTCTTACTTATCCTTTAAAATGCAGATTCAAATATACTCCATGCCATAACATTAATGTATAGATGATGCAGATTTGTGTACCTCTTTGTTTTGATGTAGCTTACTCACTACATGCAATGGGGCCTCCTTGGGGCTACCAACCATGTTGTGATGTTATGATCTTTATTTGAAATCCATGATGTACTCCTCCCTTAATATGCAAATTTGTTGCTTTTCTCCTCTGATTTGATGATGATGTATGCCCCTTCCATTGCTTACTCATGATTGCTCATGACTTCCTTGTGCTGATGGGCATGGTGTGTGACTATTGTGGGTGCATCATTTGAAAATGTTGTCACAACAACACCAGATGAAACAACAACATCTGGTGTTGCTATTGCACTGTTTGAATGATGTAGTCACATGTCCTGTAGGATGGTTTTTCTTTAAGAAGTGTATGGCTTGACTATGCACATGCATAATTGTAGATGAGGATCAGTAATAGGATTCCATTCATTACTTAGATATTTTTTATCTAACCCCCATCTCTATTTTCTTTGTAGGTTTTGGATCACACAAGGGCACACTAGATTCATACCCGGGTAAAAAATTCATCACTTTAGGCAATGTTTGACAGCCTTATTATTTATGTTCATCCTCTTATGTATGCTTGTACTCTTGCATTTCTTCTGAAAGTTATTTTCCTTGTATAGTATATACAAGTTATTTTTCATATATATATATACATGTAATTTTTAGATGCAAAAATTTATTTTTCTTTACATGTATCTTTGCATGAAATGAACACAAATTAAACAAGATCATCTAATAATGCAAACTAGGGTACTGTAGTCACTCATCTAGTAATTAGTTCCCTAAACTATTACTAAGGATTGAACATAAGTTTAAGTCCCCAAACCTATTGTTCTATGTGTCCTTATTGCCTTCGTAATTTTGGTTCAACCCCTATAGGATGCCCAAGCCTAGAGGCCAAGGAAAGAACCCAAGATAACTTGAAAGAAAGATGAATGAAACCATTATCCTTATGTGGGTAAACCCATACAAGTGTTCTTCCTTTGCATCACAACTCCTACTTGAGGATCCACAATCATGCATTTATGTTCAAGACTTATTATTACCTTGGTCCTTTTGAATCTTAAGATGACATCTCAATTGGGAAAGGCAAACCAAAACCTTTGATAGACCAATAACAACCAAGGCATGTGGGTGCTCTTCTGTTGTACAATTATACTCATAAAATATATGTATGGTTATAAAATTTGATGTCCCTATTTGATTGGTCGGTGCTCTGTTTGTTATATTGCTACTATAAAAACAGAATGACAGTGGTGATTCAATGCATCTACAGCCTCAACAACATGGTAGCATTGATCCAATAACATAAAATATATTATAAATGGAAAGCTCACGGTCTCAATGAAATAAACAGTGTATAAAACAATATATGGTGCACAACAACAGCAAGCATGCAATGACAACAATAACATTGCATGATGCCCGAGCTCAAATTCAAAATAGTAAGTGTATTAATGTATGATCTAATAGCAGCAACCTCATTGATCATTACCTTTCACTCCATCATTATAAAAGAGATAACTACCTACAACTATATTTCATAATTCCTCCTTTGAAGTATATATATATCAAGTATAATTATGAGTTTACATCATATATTTAGTCTTAATAAAATCTTATAAAACAACATAAAACTAACCCAAAATACTTTGTCTTAATAAAATCTTAATAAAATAATATATTTAGTCTTAATAAAATCTTATAGAACAACATACATTGTGTGAAGTGTTTGATCTCTCTTTATTTGTTTTGCTGTTGATATTCACTATGTGGTACTCCTTGTTTATGATCATTTCATGAGGAAATGTCTTGATGGATCGTGGGCTGTAAGCTAGGGCATCATGCATTTTTTATGAGCTCAATGTTTGAGCACCTCATGTCCCTATTTGATTGGCTGGTGCTCAAACAATGAGCTCATAAACAATGCATGATGCCTTAGCTTGCAGCCCATGAGCCATCAAGATATTTCCTCATGAAATTATCATAAACGGGGAGTACCACATAGTGAATATCAACAACAAAACAAATAAAGAGAGATAAAACACTTCACACAATGCTTTGAAAGTAATAGCAATGATGCCCTAGCTCTCAAAGCTCGCAGGTCATCAAGCATTCCAAATGAAAAGATGTAAACAATGCCAGTATTAAACAGTGAGCTCATGAACAATGTATGATGCCCTAGCTTGCAGACCGCGAGATATCAAGACATTTCCTCATGAAATGATCATAAATGGGGAGTACCACATAGCTAGTGAATATCAACAACAAAACAAATAAAAAGAGATCAAACACTTCACACAATATATGTTGTTTTATAAGATTTTATTAAGACTAACTATATTATTTTATTAAGATTTTATTAAGACAAAGTATTTTGGGTTAGTTTTATGTTGTTTTATAAGATATTTATTAAGACTAAATATATGATGTAAACTCAATATAATAAATAGAGCACCGACCAATCAAATAGGGACATGAGGTGCTCAAACAATGAGCTCATAAACAATGCATGATGTCCTAGCTTGCAGCCCGCGAGCCATCAAGACATTTCCTCATGAAATGATCATAAACAGGGAGTATCCTAGTGAATATCAACAACAAAATAAATAAAGAGAGATCAAACACTTCACACAATGCCTTAAAGGTAATAGCAACGATGCCCTAGCTCTCAAAGCTTGTGAGTCATCAAGCATTCTAAATGCTAAGATGTAAACAATGCCACTATTAACATTCATATTATGTCATTAAATCAACAAATGCCATCAAAATGAAATTGAGTGAATGAGAAGACAAAGCTTGAATGCCTACCTCAAGTGCTAGTGCCCTCTTCCCACACGGTGTCGGCCTCTTTGCGCACGCCAAACTCAAATGCCCTCTTTGTGCCATGCAAAAGTGCAATGCCATCTTCGTGGTAGCCTTTCGAATTCACAAAAATTACAAATGACACTTTCTTTTTCTTTTTCTTTTTGTTTATAAGAAAGCTAGTGTCGTAATTAAATCAACACATGCCATCAAAATAAAATTGAGTTAATGAGAAGGCAAAGCTTGAATGCCTACCTCAAGTCATGGCTGCAATATGAAGTGCATTTTCTTGAGTGTACATGTTTTGTAGCATAGTTCCTTTTAGAAGTGTATGGATTAACTATGCACATGCATAATTGTAGATGAGGATCAATAATATGGTGTTAGGCATTTCTTAGATCCTTTGGATCTAACTCCATCCTTTCTTTCCTTGCAGTTTTTGGATCATACATGAGCATATTAGATTGAACCCAGGGTCAACACTTTATTACTTCAGGCAATATCAGGTACCTTCATTATTTATGTTCATCCACTTATGTATGTTTGCATTCATTCATATTCTTCTGAAAATTGACTATACTCATATTCTTCTTGTGTTTGAGTCTTCTAACTATGATCAATTTAATGCTGTAAATCTTGACATATAATTTGATATCAACCGATCATATATCCATTCCAAATGATATAACTCCATTTGAATAAACATACATGCCAACTATTTGACAAAGTGTCCATATGAAATCTAGAGCAATACATTAATTTTATGGCAAATTCATGATTTATAATGCCTTTGGTTTCCTACAAAGCCTTTGGCGAAATCTCTTAGAAAATTAAAAGTTTGGTGGAAGTAAGTGTATAAATGAAGGATGAAACACATAGGAAGCTATGAGAAGCTATGAGAAGGTGACATGAAGCTAATGAAAGGAGGCATCTCAATGATGTTAAATCACAGGGGATTCTTTTTATTCCCTGCAATGGAGTGAGCTAATTATGAAAGTATAAATAGATAATTTTAACAATGTATAAAGTTCTTCACAAGATGTAATAAAAACACTTGCAAGGAACGAGAACTGTTTGACGAAATACCACAATAGTGGTGTCTCATGCAATGCTGAGATGTTTAGTTATATGCAATGCTGAGATATTCAAAATATTATTGGATAAATAGATAATTTTAACAATGTATAATGTCCTTCACAAGATATAATGAAAACTATGGAGTGAACTATGTTTGTCTGATTATATAACTATTATCTTATGTCAGGTATCCCACACAGTCTCATGGATTGTCAGGTACAAGTCAAGTCACTGCATGAAGTGCAAGTACCAGCGAATAGGTATTTGTCAAATTGTCTTCCTCGAGCGAGGAAAATCTAGGAATGGAAGAAGAAAGTGAGACATTTAGTACATATAATTCAATAAGATCGACTCGAGGTCAAAAGATCAAAAAAAAATTCAATAAAGGCATGAAATTTTTCCTTGCTCAAGGGAGGTTGTGTTCTTATGATGATGAGAGCGAAGGCGACTCCGAGCTACCATTTAGGTACAAACATCTACAGAAACAATGGGTCCCCAATGAACTTCCTTCAATAAACATTGGTTTTTGTGTTAAAGAGAGGATATATCACATAGCACCGTCTTCATTACATGGTTTGGGCCTATTTTCCATGGATGGCATAAAGGTCTCTTACAAAAAAGTTATTGAATTGATGGAGTATATCAGACCTTATTATGATTACAGTAGTTGGATGCAGATTGTTAAATAAAAAAAAGTATGTGTCGGTATGCACTTGCGGCAAATTATATATAACAAAAAGTCAGTGAACAAAGTAAAAAAGTAGCTATATACGTTGATAGAAGACCCAAAGCATCAGGGAATATTGTAGGTTTATAAATAGTACACAGCCTACGTCAACTAAGAAGCAACCCAATTGCATATTTGAGGCGTGCGAGGGAAATCATGTATTTGTGTGTGCGATCAAATCAATACATGGAGGCGAGGAGCTGCTTATCGATTACAATTTGAATCACATATATACAAAAATCCCCATCACTATCATGGACAAGGTGGTACACATTTTGATAATTGCCTATTATTCAATGTAACTTAGAATAAGAACACGTGTTTTAACATGTCTGAATGATTTTTTTTGAAATACAGAGCTATAGTATGGATCAAGAGCCACACGATACATATGACGATGATAGTTCTCATGGGACTTCTTCTTCCCGATAGGTAAAAATCATTATTGTTGTACAAATGCACATACAAGAAAAATGTTAATGCATATTTTTTGTTATGTTAATGCATATTTTTTGTTGTTCTACTATTTTGGATTGCTTTTAAATAAAGGGCTAAGAATATTATTCTCACAAACGAGTGCTGATCAGAAAAAGGGAAAGGAACAAGTAGTCCATGAGGAGCCGTAGAATGAGCAGAATCCATTCGATGTTGATTTTTTATTAGAGGTTGATCCTGTGGTTGCACTGGAAAAGGTCCTTCATGCAATATCAAAACAGTTAGCTCGAATGACAAATATTCAACCTTACACTCCTGAAATGTAGAGGGCATTAGATATGTTGATTGGCCGTGTTCAGAACTATAGAGTAAGTATTAATGCAGTTTTTAATTATAACAAAAGTTCAATAATGATTTTTATAGTATACTATTTTATTTATGTCATTAACTAAAATATATATGTTTTCTCTTTACATGTTATGCTAAATAGATTAAAGGGCATTACCTTAGATGCAAATACTTCGGATGGTACATCGCATGTTTTATCCTCCATCTTGTCTATGGTTATCCATATTTTTTTATGCTCTAATAATATTTTTGTTCAGCACCTGCTATTGAACCTATGTTGAGTACAACGCCTGGTACGAGGATGAGATCCATAGAGGTAGTTCCGCCTGCAATGTCAGCAACACGTAGCATGACCACAGATGCGATGACAACACCTACTATTGGTAAGTAAACTCCTCTTTTTCTCTCTTATTTATCATGTGTTTATTTCACTTGAACTATATATTCTTTCTTAGGGGGAATTTTATAATATTGGATTCATTTTATGTAGGAGGCGATGATGCAATTCATGGATGTATTCATGTTAAATGTATGAGAACAATACAGTGTGATCAATTGCTTGTGAGCAATGAAGATGGACTTCCCTTGAGAGTAGCCCAGCTTCCAAGTACTTTAAAGACTGATCCTTTCTTTTACTATATAATATAATAATCATAATGTAATGCACTAACCCCCTATGTGGTCCCTTGCAATAACTAATTATAATAATCTCGTAATTATCTTCTAGGGAATAATCTATTTTATGAAAAAATTAATGATGAATGTTTGCGCATTTTTGGGCCAACCATACGCACATGGTATCATATTTTGATTTCAGTGCAAGATTAGATTTCATTTCATCCCTTTCTTCAAGTATATTAAAAGGTAGCTTCACTTCATTTATGAATTTAATAGTTTTTTTTCTTAAAAGGTGGTCAGTACAAGATAAAGGGTTAAAGAATAAACTCATTGACTCTATGACAACACTTTTTAGACCCGAAGTCTTTCATAGACTTAGACTCCTTGACAAAGCGGGCACTATTTTGAAGTATATTAGTGATGCAGGAGCATCCTGGGTGTAAGAGCAATCTTGCATCACCCAAAAATATTTCTATTTTTATATTCAATAAGGGCTATTTTGTGCAGAGCTGCTATTTATGGAAAGTTACTATTTTTGGTAATTTTTGTATGTGCTCAGAATGATCTGATTTCTTTCTTGGAGGTTCATTTTGGTCATATAAGTCTACTAGCAAAGTTTCATGGCTAGATCAGGTGTAGTTTTGAAGATATTGAAGATTTTCGGTATTGGCAGCAGGGTACAGAAACTTCGAACTCAGTTTTGAAGGCTTTAGAGGCCCGGGATGAGGTCGAAAATTTGGGTGACGGGCGCTTGCACTAGTCAAACCTGTAGAGCGCTTCGTGGCATTTTCGAAATGGGGTTATAATAGTCAATCGGGTCAACTGGTGATGACTTATGATCTTCGAAAGTCGGGTCACCTGAAATGGCGGAAAATAATTTTCCTTCAAAATTTCTGTTCGGGTTTCAAAAGTTATTTTGAGCCGACTTTGATGTAATAAATTGAAAAATAAAATAATTCTAAGTTTGTTTGGCCCTTAGGGCTAAATTTCTGGAACCTTCTCGGGCGGTGAAAATTGCCTATATAAGGAAGGCTGTATTATTGTCTTAGGCAGTTCAGAATAGTTCTGGGTAATAGTTCGAGGCTTTGTCCTACAGAATATTATAAGGGAATGCCCATGTGGCTTTGCATATTGTAATTCTGAAAGTTTGTAATTCCACATTTGTGGAGATAATAAGAAGCCAAATTTTCTGTTCTTGCATATTATTGTTGTTGTTTCTCTCTTTCTGTTATGTGTTTGTGGTATTAAGGGGAGCACCCTTCATCAAGTGGTATCAAAGCAGGAGTTCTTGAGTGTGTAAACAGATCGCCGACTGTGAGGTAGTTTGCACCAGGACCGTGGCTAGGGTTTCAGCACGCATCGCGAAAATGCCTCCACGAAGGGAACGTGGCGGAAGAGCTGGTGTCGTAACACCTGAAGTTAGAGAGCTGCAGAGACAAGTGCGAGCATTCCAAGAAGAGATTCGCAAAGGAATGAATCTTAATGTCAGAGATGAAAGCGAGGATGAAGCCGAAGAAGAATATCAAGCAGGAGAAGTTGAAATTGTGAACCAGGAGGAAGAAAGACTTTTTCGGGCCATTTCCAAGATTGGGAAAAGACCTAAGATTGAGGTTCCTACATTTTTTGGAAATCTTAACCCAGAGGAATTGATTGACTGGATCAATGAATGTGAGGAATATTTTGAGTACGAAGATGTTGACGATCCTGATAGAGTCAAATTTGCGAAGGCCAGACTGAAAGGTCATGCGAAGATCTGGTGGCAAGAAATTCAATTGGAGCGAAATAGAAGAGGGAAAGATAAAATCACAAGATGGGATCGGATGGTGGATAAATTGAAGTGGCAGTTCATTCCTGTTGATTATGAGCTTGACCTACTGAAGAAAATGCAGAGTTTGAAGCAAGCAGGAAGATCTGTTCAGGAGTATACAGAGAAGTTCTATCGACTTCTCATCAGAACAGGCCATGCAGAAGTTGATAAGGAGAAAGTTGTCCGATACCTTAATGGGTTGAGGCCAAGCATTCAGGAGGAGCTGAATCTGGTTCGAATGAACAGTATTGAGGAGGCATACCAATTTTCCCTAAAAGTAGAGGAAAAGCTGAACAAGAAGTTCGAGAGCAAACAAAATGGATGAGGTCACGGTGGACGATCTGGTGGACGGTCATATGGTGGCCGAAATGAAGATCTGAAAAAGAAGGATGAGGCCAGTAGCAGTTAGAATCAGCGTGGAAATAATTCCAATCGCTTCCAGGATCAGAATAATAGAGATCAGAGAGGAAGAGGAAGAGGACAAGGATCTGGAAGAGGAGGCTTCCGTGGAACATGTTTTCACTGTGGAGAAGAAGGTCATAGGGCATTTGAATGTCTTCAGCGCCAAGGCAGAACAGACAGGAGAAATGAAGGCCAGGCCAGAGTTGCACATGTAGATGAAGATGCCAGATCATCAAATTCTGAAGATGCTGAAAGAGGAGAAACGTTGATTAACAGAAGAGTCCTGTTGAGTGGTGAGAATGAACCTGAGCAAAGGAGGAGCCTGTTTCACACCAGGTGCAAGTATGAAGGTAAATGTTGTGATGTGATTATTGATAGTGGAAGCACTGACAATTTGGTGTTAGAAGAGATGGTGACAAAGTTGAAACTCAAGAGACAGAAACACCCACATCCATATCGGATTGCTTGGGTACAGGATGACCACAAGGTCATGGTCAATGAACAATGCCTAGTGAAGTTCAAGATCGGCGGGTACCAAGATGAGGTACTATGTGATATCATCTCTATGGATGCATGTCATATGTTATTGGGTAGACCGTGGCAGTTTGACAGATGTGCTGTACACGATGGTCATGCGAATACCTATTCCATGACAAAGGATGGAGTGCGACATAAGCTAAAGCCATTGAAGGAGACCGAAGAAAAGGTATGTGGTAATGCAAGAATAACATTTGTTGATGGAAGGAAATTCCTAGATGGTATGAGGCATGAGCATGTATGTTTTGCTTTAATTCTAAAAGCTGGTAAAGAGGAAGTAGAAGATGTTCCTGTAGAAGTTGCAGATTTGTTGAATGAGTTTCAGGATATTGTATCCGATAACGTGCCTGATGGATTACCACCAGTCAGGAAGATCAGTCATCAGATGGACTTGATCCCAGGAGCGAGTTTGCCGAATAAGGTAGCACACAGAATGACACCTGCAGAAAGTGAGGAGTTGAACAGACAAGTGCATGAACTGTTACAGAAAGGATTGATTCGAGAGAGTCTGACTCCCTATGCTGTACCAACGGTATTAGTACCAAAGAAGAATGGAGAATGGAGGATGTGTACAAATTCTAGGGCAATAAACAAGATCACGATCAAGTATAGGTTTCCATTGTCATGAATGGATGATATTATGGACTGTTTGAGTGGAGCTGTGTATTTTTCAAAGATAGATCTGAAGAGTGGATATCATCAGATTCGGATCAGAGAAGGAGATGAATGGAAGACTGCATTCAAGACAAAGGAAGGACTATATGAGTGGTTAGTCATGCCTTTTGGGCTAACCAATGCACCGAGCACTTTCATGCAGCTCATGAATGAGGTTCTGAAACAATTTCTGGGTAAGTTTGTCATTGTTTACCTAGATGATATTTTGATTTTTAGCAAGACATTGGAGGAACATATGATGCATATTCATATGGTGTTTGAGAAGTTGAGAGAAGAGAAATTGTTGATTAATTTGAAGAAGTGCAGTTTTGTGAAGAAAGAGTTAGTGTATTTGGGATTTGTAGTTTCAGCAGAAGGTCTAAAAATGAACCCAGAGAAGGTACAGGCTATCCTTGAATGGCCTACTCCAAGGAGTGCTACTGAGGTAAGATCTTTTCATGGTCTAGCTAGCTTTTACAGAAAGTTTATCATAAATTTTAGCAGTATTTGTGCCCTTGATTGAAACAATGAGAGGGGATAGAAAAGAGTTTAAGTGGACTAATGGGGCAGAAAAGAGTTTTCAATTGTTGAAACAAAAAGTTACAGAACAACCTGTTTTAGCACTTCCAGATTTTAATAAGGTGTTTCAAGTAGATTGTGATGCTAGTGGTACTGCAATAGGAGCTGTTATGAGCCAAGAAGGTAAACCTATTGCTTATTTCAGTGAGAAGTTAAATGATGCCAAGAGGAAGTATTCTATTTATGATCAGAAATTTTATGCTATAGTTCAGGCATTAAAGAAGTGGAGACATTATCTACTTCCTAAGGAGTTTGTTTTGTATACTGATCATCAAGCTTTGCAATATTTGAATAGTCAAGGAAAATTGAATCAAAGGCATTTGAAATGGGTTGAGTTTTTGTAGAGTTATACATTTGTTTTGAAACACAGGAGTGGAAAGTCTAATAGGGTTGCAGATGCTCTTAGCAGAAGGCAACTATTGCTGACAGAAATGCAGATTGAAGTGGTTGGGTTCAAGGAGCTCAAGAATTTGTATTCAGAGGATCCTGATTTTGGTGAAGCTTGGAAAGCTTGTACAGAACCTGTTACTCTAGATAGGACGAAATGGTTGGATTTCATCATCCAGGATGATATGCTATTCAGAGGGAGTCAGTTGTGCATTCCACGAAGTTCTATGAGGGAGAATCTCATCAAGGAGAAGCATAGCGGAGGATTGGCTGGACATTTTGGTCGTGATAAAACCCTTGGTTTGGTTAGTGAGAATTATTATTGGCCACAGTTGCAGCAAGATGTGAAGAAGTTTGTACAGAGTTGCAGAGTATGTCAGATGGCGAAAGGAGTGAAGCAGAATACAGGATTGTATCAGCCATTACCCGTACCAGAGAAGCCTTGGGAGGATATCAGCATGGACTTTGTTCTTGGTTTACCGAGGACACAGCGGGGACACGATTCAATTTTTGTGGTGGTTGACAGATTTTTAAAGATGGCAGATTTCATTCCCTGCAAGAAGACTAATGATGCTGTTCATGTAGCAGAATTATTTTTCAGAGAAGTAGTGAGACTTCATGGTTTGCCAAAGACCATAGTTTCAGATCGGGACACTAAGTTTGTTGGATATTTCTGGCGTACATTGTGGAAGAAGTTGAAGACAAATTTGAAGTTTAGTTCATCACATCATCCACAGACTGATGGACAGACAGAGGTGGTGAATAGAAGTTTGGGAAATTTGCTGAGATGTTTGGTTGGAGATAAGCCAGCACGATGGGATTTGATTTTACCACAGGCGAAATTTGCATACAATAATTCTGTCAACAGGAGCACTGGTAAATCACCATTCCAGATTGTATATGGAAGTAGTCTAAGAAATGCATCTGAATTGAGAAAGATAGATAAAGGAGAAATAAGTAGTGCTGAAGCTGAGGATTTTGCAGAACACTTGAAGAACATCCATGGGGAGGTGAGGAAGCATATTACCAAGATGAACGCACAGTATAAGGCTAAGGCAGATGAGAAAAGGAGGTATAAGGAATTTCAGGTTGGTGATGAAGTCATGGTTCATTTGCGGAAGGAGCGGTTTCCAGTTGGTACATATAACAAGCTGAAAATGAAGAAGTTTGGACCATATAAGATACTGAAGAAACATGATTCAGGAAACGCATATGAGGTAGAATTGCCTACTGAGCTAAATATTTCACTAGTGTTTAACATTTCAGATCTGACAGATTATCATGAAGGAGGTGTTGAAGATGAGATCACAGCAGCACAGTGGAGTATTCCAGCAACTAGTTCAGATATCAAGGAGATTGAAGACATACTGGACAGTCGTGTTGGCAGAAGCACAAGGAATAGGAGATATGAAGAATATTTGGTCAAATGGAAAGGACGACCTGTTGAAGATTCATCATGGCTAACAAAGGAGGAGGTTAACCGTCTTGGTTTTCCTCTGCACGCTTGAGTCGTGACAGGGTCACTTCTCAAATTACCCCGGGTGTCTGATACAGGAGCATCCTGGGTGTAAGAGCAATCTTGCATCACCCAAAAATATTTCTATTTTTATATTCAATAAAGGCTATTTTGTGCAGAGCTGCTATTTATGGAAAGTTACTATTTTTGGTAATTTTCGTATGTGCTCAGAATGATCTGATTTCTTTCTTGGAGGTTCATTTTGGTCATATAAGTTTGCCAGCAAAGTTTCATGGCTAGATCAGGTGTAGTTTTGAAGATATTGAAGATTTTCGGTATTGGCAGCAGGGTACAGAAACTTCGAACTCAGTTTTGAAGGCTTTAGAGGCTCGGGATGAGGTCAAAAATTTGGGTGACAGGCGCTTGCGCCAGTCAAGCCTATAGAGCGCTTCGTGGCGTTTCTGAAATGGGGTTATAATAGTCAATCGGGTCAACTGGTGATGACTTATGATCTTCGGAAGTCGGGTCACCTGAAATGGCGGAAAATAATTTTCCTTCAAAATTTCTGTTCGGGTTTCAAAAGTTATTTTGAGCCGACTTTGATGTAATAAATTGAAAAATAAAATAATTCTAAGTTTGGTCGGCCGTTAGGGCTAAATTTCTGGAACCTTCTCGGGCGGTGAAAATTGCCTATATAAGGAAGGCTGTATTATTGTCTTAGGCAGTTCAGAATAGTTCTGGGTAATAGTTCGAGGCTTTGTCCTACAGAATATTGTAAGGGAATGCCCATGTGGCTTTGCATATTGTAATTCTGAAAGTTTGTAATTTCACATTTGTGGAGATAATAAGAAGCCAAATTTTCTGTTCTTGCATATTATTGTTGTTGTTTCTCTCTTTCTGTTATGTGTTTGTGGTATTAAGGGGAGCACCCTTCATCAATTAGGGACAACTACATGACCCAAATAGAACACAACCCTTATTATGAGCGGCCACTCTATATTCCTATTAATGAGTGGGAGGATCTTAAAAAGGATGCACTTGAGAGAAGTGCAAGACATAGTGGATGAGTAGTATCACCCGAGGAAAGAAGGTACATGATAATGTTAATAATGAAATTATGTACTATTTACTCTTTGTACTTATGTGATCTACCATATTTCAAACATCACATAGGTTGTCTGACACAAAAAAAACAATGACAACAAGAAAATAAAAGCACGGGCAACACAGACTTGACTCGGGTGGATATGCAAAACTTGCTACACGAGTTGTAAGTATTAGTAAATGAAAAATCGTATGCAAATATTTATAATTAAATTGCAATCAATTTAATTTTGATGAAATTCACTACAATAAAAATTCATGATACCAATAAAAAATGTAGGCCTTGGAGTTCAAAAAACCGATTACAGAAGAGGACAAAAAAATAGGCTACAAACAAGGCTATAAAGTCATGGCTAAATGATACTGAGCAATGAGTGCACAAGGTTCTTCTGCTGGATCTGTTGATCAGGTAAATAAGCCAATTGATTTTTATTTCAAGTTGAAAACTTTACCAGTTACTGTATTTGATGTTAAGTTCCAACATAAAGTGAATATATTTGTTTCAAGTAAGGAAACACTGATTATATATTTGTTTAAAACTTTAAAGTGAAATGCACTAATTATTTACATTAGAATGCAGCCTACCGATATTGATACTGCACCGGTCGAGCACGACGGAGGCATCGATTCTAATGTGAATTGTAGTACTCAAGGTATACAATTTCTATTCAAATTTTGATTAATGAATATTTAATACAAGAAAACATGTTAAATTGAATTTGGCGTAGTAATAAAAATTTAATTATAATGTATTGGGATTAATATAAAATTTTGTATTGCAGTTACAGAGGATGTAGAGGACGTTGTTCCCAATGAGCATGTTGAGGTTCAAGCCGCCGGGCAAGATGATGTGGTTGGACAAGGTAAAGAGCGTCATGTTTATGTTTTTTAATGTATTGAAATGCTTGTAACAATAATGAATATATTTTTAAATTAACCCCAATTATGATAATATGTTTTTAATTGAAGCCTTTTATTTGTTATTGTAGAGGACCTACCTTTGCAAAGGACAATGAGATCAAGTGCACGACCGAGAAGAAATGATGCTCTGGACATGGATAAGCCTCTACAACAATATAGGGAAGCAGAAAAAAAGAAAAAAAAAAAAAGATTCTCGTTTATGCAACTTATTTGATAATGACTGATGTTTATTTACACGTGTTTGAGCTTAGTTCCATGTTTATACACCGAGTTTTCTTTTATAAACTGTTGTAACGTTGGAGGGGTTTTCGCTAAATTTTAGTGGATTTCATATTTTGGGAGAAATTAGTATTAGAATGTTCAATGGGTTCTTTTCTAAAACACAATACTTGAACAACAACAAAACTTGTAATACAAATGCTGATTGCACTACCAAGTTAGAAGCTTCACAAAAAACCTTAAATCATCATCTTGTCTAGAATGGTTAATCAATTGTTTAAGGTGGATTAGTTGTGATGATGAGATGTGCCATTTAGATGTTAACTGTGACAGTCTCTTGGTTTCAGGAAATGCAAAAAGAGACGCCTAGTTCAATATGAAATCTCAATTCATATAAATAGGATATCAGGTGGAGCTGAAAAACACAAAAGGGTTGCATATTTTATAGAGGTCTTTAATTGCGTATTTTAAGTTTTAGACCATCGCGAACATTGTAATTTTGACCTATTAAAAAAATGTAAATGTGTTGTGTTTTTTCAACTCCATCTACTATCCGTGCATATTTTGCTTGTGTTGCACGCGCATTCTCGATTCAGAGTGGGAAAAATCTTATTTTCGATGTGAGGGAGAGAAGCCATACACATAAGTGATGAAGTTGAGGGGAGATGAAGGAATACCAAATAGTGAATTTGGAAATTTTCATCAGAGAAATTGTAGTGGAGGTCTGATCAATAGAGAAGATAGTAATGACCGTAGGAGAATGAATAGTGGTTATAGTTGTAGAGGGGAAGAAAGTGGAGGCCATCCATGAAGAAACTTGCTGACAGAGATGGTGTACAAGAAACAAAGGAGACTAGTGTACTTTTTAATAATAACAAAAGTTCAATAATGATTTTAGATGGTAACTGTGACAATCTATTAGTTTCAGGCAATGCAGAAGGAGACGCCTAGTTCAATATGCAATCTCAATTCATATACATAGGATATTAGGTGGAGCTGAAAAACACAACATGGTTGCATTTTTGATAGAGGTCTTTAATTGTGTATTTTAAGTTATAGACCATTGCGAACATTGTAATTTTGACCTATTAAAAAAATGTAAACTTCTTGTGTTTTCTTAGCTCCATCTGCTATCCGTGCATATTCTGCTTGTGTTGCACACGTATTCTCGATTCAGAGTGGGAAAATCTTATTTTCGATGTGCAAGGGAGAGAAGCCAAACACATAAAGAACATGCAAATAAACACGACAGCTACAAAACATAAATGTAGGTATCACAATAGCTGAGAAACATAAATGTAGGCATCATGGTCCCAATTGTTTGGAGACACGTAATTGAATGCTACACCCAGACGATGCAACACAACCACTACTCTTGCAGTTCGAAGTGGACACTATGGGATCCAAAACCAAAGATACCTACAATGTCCACTTCGAACTATAGGTTTTTGGAATCATTTGTCATTGCACCAAAAGCTCGAACTATTAATGCCCGATACAAATGTCAAATTTAACCTAATCCACGGTGGTTAAGCCATGTCACGAATCTCCAAGGAGGTGTTGACCACCAAGTCAACAATCTCCCCCTTAGCACCGACTGAGCCTTCAACACCCACTAAAGGGAGACTTGAACCCATGACCCAAGGCTCTGATACCAATTGTTGGAATAATTTGTCATTGCACCAAAAGTTTGAATTATCAATGCCCGATACAAATGAAATATTTAACCCGATCCACGGGAGGCGGTTAAGCCATGTCATGAATCTCCAAGGAGGTGTTGACCACCAAGTCAACACAGGTATCTTTGGTTTTTGGATCCTACAGTTTCAACTTCAAACTGTAGGAGTAGTGGTTGTGTTGCATCATCTGGGTGTAGCATTCAATTATGTTGTGTCTCCAAACAATTGTGACCATGATGCCTACATTTATGTTTCTCATCTGTTGTGTCCCAAGACCCCTTATGACCCTTTACAATCCCTAATAATACATCTTAGAGGTCTTAAAGTATCGTAAAGGGTCATAAGAGGATCCTAGGAGGGGCCAAATGAGCTTCCACCTTCACGTGGTTGGCCCTGTTAAGTAGAGAATGTTAAACAATTATCAAAACAAAGAGAAGCTCAATAATTTAAGATCTCAATCAAGGTACGACAAATATATATTTCTTTTTAAAAAATAGTGTGAGTCGTCACAATTACGAAATAAACCAAAGAATAATCGATGACAAAAATAAAAGCAATGACTATCTGTCGGAAACATCAATCACTTCAAGGAGCGATGATCACTTCAGCTCGCCTCAAGAAGTCTTGACCCAAGATCAAGTCATATCGATCCATATCAATGGCTACCAAAATCAACAGATCGCTACCAAGAACCCAGTCGTAAAGAAACACCAAAGACCGCACCGTGAACCCATTGTGAAGAGGCATCCAATGTCTCATAAGTCGCATCAAATGACCCACTTTCTGTAATCCAAGTCTCTCAGCTCGGTTCACCTAGAAGAAGACTTCTCCCAAGTCATCATAGACACCATAGTGATCTACAAATCCAAGTCTCTAGACTCGACTCAATAATCTATGAGCCGCTACCAAATCTACTGCAAAGTCATCTCCAAATGACATAACCAAATTTGCAAGAACACCAATCGAGTCAAACTCGATCGATAAATATATATATATTTTAAAAAAAATTGTGACTTCCGTCGCAATTATGATGACACTAGAGAAGTGATGACAATCTGTCAGAAACATCCAACGGATAACCGCCTCATGAATATCATTTCCATAAGTAAACAATCTACCAACGATGGTTTGATGTCAGAACATTATGATGGTTAACCGTCATAGGTACAACATTTCTATTGGTAAACTAACTACGTCTGACAGAGATCCGTCGAAAGTGGGATGGCTACAAATAGACCTAACGACGTATTCGCTATGTTGAAACCCCCTTTTTGTGATGACTAAAGATGTCGCAATTACGACGCCAATCGTAAATGTTACTTTTTTTGATTGCAAAACTGCGACGCCTGGTGGTGTCACTTAAATGACGGTATACTATCTGAATTCCAACAATTCGCCATCAGAAAAAGGTCTCAAATGTACTAGTGAGTTTTCAAAGTTATTAACTTTGATTCCTTTACTTTCTCATCACCTTGATAATGTAGATCTCTATAGTCTTTGTTGACCATTAGTGTTTCACACTTAGTCATTTACCTAGGCAATGATGGTCAGTCATCACTGCGATTGAGTCATTTTGTAAAGGCTGAGTTTTGTATTGTATACTTACCGAGTAGTAGTACTGCTGAGTAAAGTCATGGTCACTATATGTTTGTAATATGCCGAGAGTATAGTTATTGCCGAGTTACATATATCAATGATTACTGAGTGACAGAGAAGTTCAACCGATGTCGAGTATAGTTGATGCCGAGTGCCAGGAATAACTTTTGCCGAGTTAGCCAGAATTGACATACAAGTTTGGAATGGCACAATGATCGAGGTAAACCATTTTTGGTGATAATAATGTTTTGTATTTTGTCTATTGAGGTAATTACGCATCCATATTGTTCTCATTGATCCCCATGTAAAATCTAGAACCAATCAGAAAATTGTATAGTTAAGGCGACAATAGAAATAAATCTGATCCGTAGATCTTGAAACGGTAAAACATTTTTGTTGTTATATAAGGGCAAGATCTAGATCAGAGATAAGTGTGTGAATCAGAGAGATAATATTGAATTAGTATGAGAAAATGATCATAGAAGTATATTTAGAATAGCGAAGTATTCAGACAGAGTTCAGTAGCCAAGCTAAGCAGTGAAAGGATACAATCAAGAAAGATCAGATAGAAGAGATCAAAATATAAAGAAAAGAGGAGATCTGTAATTTGCATACTAGTGCAAACTGAAAGATCAAGTACTGAGACATTTTGATCAGTGTATCAGGGTAAATCTCTTAACCGAGTAGTCTTAGCAGACTTTTGTAAATCTCTTTACCGAGTGCTTACTTTATTGTAAATTTATAAATCCTTTAACAAGCTAGACTATACAAGTCTTTTAGCTTTTAACCGAGCAGACCTTTCATAGGGTAGATCATGATTTGATCACATTTTGTAAGCCTTAACAGGAAAAACTTATTACTGCAGTAGTGAAGATTTGTGGGTGTCATCCCCACCTCAGTTTTACCTTTCAAGGGTTTCTGGGTTACCAAAATCTTGGTGTTATGAGTAATTTCATGTATGTTGCTTTATATGTATTGTTGCTTACTATGATCAAGTTTTGTTTATGTTATGCATAAAGTTTTATTAGATCAAAGGATAAAAGTAGGTAATATCTGATTCACCCCCCCCCCCCCTCTCAGTATTACTTTCCCACTTATATTTCCAATAATTGGTATCAGAGCAGCAATGTTTCTCTTAAGGAAGTCTAACCACTTGAGGAAAAAGATCTTAAAATGGAAGCTTACAAATTGGGAAAGATCATAGAGAATCAAAAGATTGAAGTACATCTGGCATGCAACAACTAGAAGTAGCCAGAGGAGAATTGAAGAAATCTTTGAGCAAGAGAAGAGAGATTGCAATTCAACAGAATGAGCCACAGTACAAAGAGGAAGACATCTCTTGACTATTTGACAATGGTAACTCTACCGAGAAAGATAAAGCTATAAAAGAACTACTGGAGAAAAATACCATACTAAATGATGACATCAAAACTCTAAGGAGAGAACAAGAAATTCAATCTGTCAGACTTTGTGAATTAGTGGAACAGAAAAAGAAAGCTGAAGATGATAAGACAATGGCTGAGGAAGACAAAAGATAAATTACAATCACACTAGATGAAAGAACAAGTGACATGCAAAGATTGACTAATAATCAACTAGACATGGTAAATTAGCTACTGATGGTTAATCAAGAATTGGGCAGAAAAGATATGGAAATCAATCAACTAAGGTCTGAGAATGATCAGTTGAAACATGATTTGAGAACTAAAAAAGAGATCAATGAAAGGATGAACAAACCCAATGAAGCTGCAAAATATTTTGAAGAGCTGTTAAGATCACCTAGAAGATCCAGTGATAGATTAGGACTTGGACTGAATGAACATTCATCTACTAAAGAAGGAGAATCATCAATGAATGGAGAACAGAAGATGGCTAAACCAAAGAACACCAAGCCCACATGTCATCACTATGGAAAGCCAAGATATACAGCCAACATATGCAGAAGAAAACATGGTAAGTCTGATTCTAAGCCTAAGTTTAATGGACATTGTTTTAACTGCAAGAAGCATGGACATCAAGCACATGAATGTAGATTCAAAGCTAGTAATTCATCCACCTCACCCAAATTTCAAGGAAGTTGTTTCAATTGCTAGAAATATGGGCATAAAGTATTTGAATGCAGATCAAGACCAAGGTGGTCATCAAATGAGCAAACAAAGCCAATCACAAAGCACAGCTATTACAATTGGGATTACAACACCTGGTATAATTGCCATTATTGTGGCAAGTATGGACACATCAGAGTGAATTGCACGAAGACTCACTTTAGAGGTAAATATAAAAGTTGGATGAATGGAAGCATGGTTTGTTACAAATGTAACAAGGTCGGTCATTTAAAGAAAGATTGCAGATCACCTATGCCGAGCAATGAAAATCAAAATGGAGGTATTCATGAGAAACTGAAGAGTCAGATGGAAAAGACATGGAGGAAGAAAGAACAAGAAAATTCAAGCGAAGCTAGCACATCGGCGATCACCCAATCCAATGGATCAGGTGATCACACTTCTAATTAAGATTGAAAGGTATGTTTGGAACTGAGTCTTGCAAAGCCTTATCTTTCATTAGTTCCTAACATAGAACCGAGCAAAAGTCCACATCAGCATAGATAAAGATGCACTAGGACATATGTGAGCAATATAGAAAATTTCACTTTTGATGCCGAGCATCAGTGTCAACGACCGAGCTATCAATGCATGCCGAGCACCTACTATGGCCGAAATGCTATGTATGCCGAGCTGTATCGCAATGGTTATATCAACCGAGCTTGTGAGTTTGCTTAGACAACTGTAATCTACCTAAATCTGTACGGAGCATTTATGAGGCCCTAATCCTATTTTTTTAGATTCTATAAAGCGGAAAGTTGCCGTTAATTTCATTTCACCAGGCTATTCGAGATTTCAGAGAGTGATTTAGAGTTTGAGCAACCTGATTAAGCAAAGTGATTCTGAATTCTCTCAGCGTGCCGTCGACAAAATTCATCTACAGGGTTATTGACAAAAAAGTACTTTACCGAGAAAATATTTTCTTTTCAAAAATTACAGTTTTAAATGGCATCATCTTCATCCGCACCAGTCAAGAAATAAGGGATGGAAATTTTCAATGTGCAACTTGTAAGGAACGAAGTTTGCAAACCGAGGGTATTCAAGACAATGTTGGAAAGTGCAATTAGAGGAGATTTGAATGGAGCCCTATCTTCTATTCTAGAGAATGTGTTATTGATGAATGATGTTAGGTCTTGCTATATGTGCAAAATTGGAGAAATTGGCAATTATGAGATCAGGGAAGCATATGACAAACTATGTGTCAACGGAGTGCTGAAGCCGAAACATAAGGTTTTTGTCGATCAAGGGTTAGTGCATGCCCTAAATTTCTCACAAAATTTCAAAGTGGAATGGATCAAGATCATTTTGGGTAGCGTACACAACATGCAGTTATGGTTGGAAGATGGACTGATGAAGATCACAAAGGAAATGATACACAAGGTCACTGGTTACCCTACAAATGACGGGAAGAGAATGATGAAATGTGCAGGAAAAGAGGATATTCAAGCAAACACCCAGGCAGTTTGGAACAAACGCGGCATGACAATTTCCACCATTACCGATTCAAAAATTGACTTCACTGTTAGAGTCATCTTGCACACGTTTTATCAATCTAGTCGGTTGGACAACGTCCCTTGTATGGCAGTGGACCAGGCATGGAAGATTATTAAGAAAGGGCACACATATGACCTTGCCGAGCTCTAGCTGACTCAACTTGCCGAGAATTTGAACTCCATCCGGACAGCGAAGAACTCTATGTGTAAGTTCGGTTCCCTATTGATCTGTATATTCTTTTATGTTAAGAAGTGTTTTCCTACACATGGTGATGTAACATGGGATAAGAAGAAGCCCATCACAGTTCAAATTAATGATTTTATAAACCAGATTGGTGATGATTTTGAAGGGATTATGGATAATTATTTCATTGAGTTTAAGAAGAAGATGAGGAATAGGACTAGAATCCCTATGTCTTTAATTGAGAAATACATCAAAGATATATGTTTTCTGGTAGACACAGACTTTACCTATGCACAAGCAGTCCTACCTAGGGTTTCATGGTTAATGCCATTACCCTATGAACTCAACATAGATGAAGCTACTGCAGCAATCACAACCCTCTTAGCTAAGGAAATTGATACAAAGGCACTCTACTTTGGAACATTTGAAGAGGCCAAATCCAAGATTTCTTTGGGATTATTGGCTGCCACCACTGAAAGGAAAAGAAAGAAAATAGTGAGAAATTTGGAAGAATATGTTAAAGAATCTGAGAAGGATGCACCATTAGAGTTGACCCAAGGATTGGGAGAAGATGAACCGAGTGCAACTAGTAGCAGTGAGAAAGAAGAAGAGGAAGAGAAGAAACCAGTAATTGCCGAGTCCCCACCAAAGAGAAGAGTGTTGAAATGAAAAGTGTTAGTGACACCATCACTAAGGCCTCAGACTAGAAGAGCTACTACCGAGACTCCTAAGAAGACTCCTCCATTTGCAAAGCGAAAATCCGCTCAACCCAAGGCAGTGCTGACCAAGGTTATGAAGAAGCCGAGAAGGAATCTTGTTTTAACAAAGGATGATGAAGAAACAGAGAGTGATGAAGCAATAAAGGGGAAGGCTACACAACAAGGTACACATCAACTCACTGTTGATGAGTTATGTCTTAAGATTACTAGCACAACAACAATAGATGAGGTAAAAAGATTAAAGTTTGGCAAAATGAGTATTGGAGATACAGAGAAAGTTGAGGATGCTATTCTTGAAATGTTATGCATTTTCAAGATGTTGCCAATTGAGATTGAAAATAGAATCCCAAAGGAATTATGCAATAGGATCACACAGAAATGGGAGTATGCTCTGCAAACAGAGAAGGAAATCAGGGAGAGTACACTAGCACAAGTTGAATCCACTCTCACCCTTGCAGACATCAAACAGACAATTGAGCAATATAGAGGCAAGTTTGATCCTAAAATTAGAGCCTATCACATTCTTCAACACAAGGTTGAAGATGTTGTGCAAGAAAGTTTAAAAATTTGGAAGGTATTGTATGGTTTGTTACCCACTCCTGATGAAGAAAAGGATGAAGGAAAGAATGAAGGAAAAGATGCTACCACTTCAATAGTTGTTGAGCCTGACATCAAGAAAAATAAAATGGAGACTGATACTCCTAAGGAAGAGAAATCACATGATACATTTGAGGTTCACATTGTTGACATACCGGAGGAGAGTCCTATTAAGAATTCATTCTTAACTGAGGATGATTTAAAGAACATGAAAGCAATTGACACACCCCTGCCTGGTAGCAACACTGTACTATTGCAAGTCATGGATTATCCCACCATTATGAGCACACAATTTGTCGATGATAATCCCACTCTACCTGGTGTTGCTACTATTGATCAGTTAGTCGGTACAAGTCCTACCGAGGAACCCATCAAGTCGGTACCACTAACTCAATCTACTGAGGAAGAAGTTAATACAACAGACAATATTCAAAGTCCTCCTAAGGAAGAACACAACACAGAAGAACAAAGAATCAAATTAGATAAACAAGTTGTTAGCCCTCATGCCAAGGAGAAGGAGAAAGGAGAAGAAAACATAAAAGGAAAACTCATTGAAGAACAAGAACCAAAGGAACAAGAGGCAATAAAAGCTCTTGTATAGATGCCGAGTGGAAGCACTCCATCGAGAGGACAATAGGAGAAAAATGAGGTCACAATTGATGAAGTAATTGTTATTCCTAAATGGGATACAAATAATCTTTCTTATGAGCAACTGCAAATAATGAAAGATTTGTTGACAAGAAAGAGCAGACAAGCAGAACTTTGAAGAGAGCATCAACAAAAATAGGTTCTTCATGAAACTAAAGATATATTTAATGAAGTATATGACTTATAAGATGTAAATAGTTCCGTTCCTATATTAGAACAACTTGTACACATTGTTCAGAAAGTAAATAATGAAGTTAGCTGTGCAAGTGATAAGTTATTTGAATGGTCAAAAAGAAGGTTTGAGACCAAAATGCTAGATAAGATATCTGCCGAGATTGCAGTAAAATAGGTTGAGCTGTCCAAATTGGTAAAGGAGACCGAGGGATTAGTTGTGAACGGATAGTCTCTATTGGCCAAGATATGTAATGTTGAACTGTTCATAGAGGAAAATCAACAATTGCTTGAAACTCTCAAGCAAGAAATCAAAGCTACAAGTCAGTCCTTGACCTTGGATGCAGACACTAGTGCTGCACATTATGTGAAAATCATGCAGACACAAGGTAAGTTAGCTGAGCTGATGGCTAATGATGGCAAGATTCATTCTCGCCTACTCTCTATTCAAACTGTGTTAACACCGCATTTAGAGGCTATACAGAGAAAATTAGCAAAGGCTAAAACATTGATCCAGAGTGATCTCCATTTGTCCACAACCGAGAGCCTTATCAGTTTAGCTGCTACTTTAGAAGTGCAGACAGAAGTTTTGAACATTGCTTCAACTGCTTGGACCGATGCACTCTACATGATCACGGTGCTTCATAAACCCTTTCTGGAGAAAATTTGTGAGCTACCTACTGATGAAGAGATTAGTCATGTCAAAAACAAGGGGGAATCATCATGACACGAGTCAGGACAAGGATAGAATAGGGACAGGTAATAAAATTTTGAATGTGTATATATATCTCAGGGGGAGTATTAGGCTAGTACACACATATTTTTGTAAATTGTGTATACCAATGTCATGACAAAGTGTTTTTGCCACTAATGTCTAAGGGGGAGATTGTAGATCTCTATAGTCTTTGTTGACCATAAGTGTTTCACACTTAGTCATTTACCTAGGCAATGATGGTCGGTCATCATTGCGACCGAGTCATTTTGTAAAGGCCGAGTTTTGTATTGTATACTTACCGAGCAATAGTACTGCCAAATAAAGTCATGGTCACTATATGTTTGTAATATGCTGAGAGTATAGTTATTGCCGAGTTACATATATCAATGATTACCGAGTGATAGAGAAGTTCAACTGACGCCGAGTACAGTTGATGCTGAGTGCCAGGAATAAATTTTGCCGAGTTAGCCAGAATTGACATACAAGTTTAGAATGGCACAATGATCGAGGTAAACCATTTTTGGTGATAATAATGTTTTGTATTTTGTCTATTGAGGTAATTAGGGAGGTAATTATGCATCCATATTGTTATCATTGATCCCTATGTAAAACCTAGAACCAATCAAAAAATTGTATATTTAAGGTGGCAATAGAAATAAATTTCATCCGTAGATCTTGAAACGGTAAAACATTTTTGTTGTTATATAAGGGCAAGATCTAGATTAGAGATAAGTGTGTGAATCAGAGAGATAAGATTGAATTAGTATGAGAAAATGATCATAGAAGTATATTCAGAATAGCGAAGTATTCAGATAGAGTTCAGTGGCCGAGCTAAGCAGTGAAAGGACAGAATCAAGAAAGATCAGATAGAAGAGATCAAAATATAAAGAAAAGAGGAGATCTGTAATCTGCATACTAGTGCAAACTGAAAGATCAGGTACTGAGACATTTTGATCAGTGTATTAGGGTAAATCTCTTAACTGAGTAGTCTTAGCAGACTTTTGTAAATCTCTTTATCGAGTGCTTACTTTATTGTAAGTTTATAAATCCTTTAACAAGGTAGACTATACAAGTCTTTTAGCTTTTAACCGAGCAGACCTTTCACAGGGTAGATCATGATTTGATCACATTTTGTAAGCCTTAACATGCAAAACTTATTACTGCAGTAGTGAAGATTTGTGGGTGTCATCCCCACCCCAGTTTTACCTTTCAAGGGTTTCTGGGTTACCAAAATCTTGGTGTTATGAGTAATTTCATGTATGCTGCTTTATATGTTTTGTTGCTTACTATGATCAAGTTTTGTTTATGTTATGCATAAAGTTTTATCAGATCAAAGGATAAAAGTAGGTAATATCTGATTCACCCCCCCCCTCTTAGTATTACTTTCCCACTTATATTTCCAACAGATAAATGGTTTCTAACTTAACCCATATATCATTAGAAGATTGATAATTCATAACTTTGAGAAACACATCTTTTGTGAGGCCACATAAAATAGCAAATTTGGCTCTTTTATCTAGTTCATACTTAGTTTTTTCATCAGGATCAATAGGTACACTTTTAAATACAGTATATTTTGTAACAATAATTTCCCACATACGTACATCCAAAGAGTTTATAAAGGCTTCCATCATGACCTTCCAAAACACATAATCTGTGCCATCAAATAATGGGCTCAGGTAAGTGAGGAACCTTCAGCCTGTGCCATTTCCAAAAAAAATCCCTGGATAATCCCTATAGGTAGACCTAGCAAGGGACCCTATGCTCTGATACCACTTGTTGGAAGTGATGGCATTTTAGAGGGGGGGGGGGGTGAATCAAAATAACAAGGATTTCATAATAACTTAAGATTTTAATTCAAATTGACTTGCACAAATAACTTTAAACAAAACTGTATAAGCAAACTGAACATATGAATGGTAATGCAATAGATTAGAGCAATAAAACAACTCACAAAAGGAAGACACAAGATTTTGTGCTAAGTGGGAAACCCTCGAAACCATAAGGTTTTATCATAGGGAGAAAAACCACTCCATTGAACCTATGAACTTTATTGAGCAACTACTCTTCACTTTACAACTGCAGCTTCAACTGCCTAGGGCTTCAACCCTTTTCCTTTCTTACAATATTCTTGATACACCAGTATTACATATATACATAAATGTATGGTATTACTTCATACACTTTATATATATAAGTTTAATCATAAAATGCTGCCTTCAATACTATCTTCCAAAATACTCCATACATAAGCGAGTATAAAATGTATGTTTTTAACAAAAATCCATGTTTTAAACACACATGTACACTCCCTTATATAGGGATGAATGGTAAAGATATGTTCACAGTTACAAAATTAGTTAAATCCGAGTAATGATTATAAACTAAAAATTTTACAATAACCATTTTCAGTCACAATAATCTCTTGAGATACAGGTAGTAAGAAACTATTTTTTATAGAAACCCTCATATTAGTTTTTCGTCAAGCCAACTGAAAATATTTTAACCTCATTCCAAATTGAACCGTAACTTGTCAGTTGCAGCTATTTCATAACTGTCGAAGAGTTATAAGAACCAATAAGCATTGCTTTTTCTAAAAGAATATGTATTACTCTTCCAAGATAAATTTTTTTTGAAGAAAATACTATTTTCTTTACACAGAAAAACATTCCCCATTCAAATATTATAGAATAAAACAGTAGACTTCTTTCTCTCAAACTGATAGCAATTTCACAAATAAAAATCACTAGTTTGGTTTTCATACTTGTGACTGAAAGAATACATTTTGTTACCTCTTTTAATCCATTATGAACCATCAACAACATTACATCTGTGCTTCACAATGTTCATAAACATCTTTCTTGAATTCCTCATTTCAAAACTAGAATGAGACAATAAACTCATTAGAAGTAATAGAATTATCACACAGTTAAAATCATAAAAAATGTTCTGTTAAACACCATGAGAAATAAATAAAGTTGTGGCATAAACACAAAACTTTCTCATCTTGTGTGAACAAAATCTTGTTATTACCTTGAAATCTAACCTTTTTCAAACCCAAAAAACATCACCTTGTTCATCACGCAGAGACACAAACCATACTGAAAACCCACAAAAATCTGGGAAAAGAAAACTTCACAATATTGTCACTGAAATGTTCATGGTGGCAGCCTTAGCGCTGAAAAGCAAAAACATAAAAAATAGTGTGTTTCGAAACCCGATAGCTTTCCTTATGTTTTTCAAGAACTGTATTTCAAAAGATTTGGAATCCACCATATGATACTAACATGTGGATGCATAATGTCCAAGTGACATAAAATAAAAATCCACTTGCATTAAGAAAGAGTTGCATGATATCATCGCTGTCAAAGATTAAAAAATATTTTCAAAGATCACAGTAATGACCCCACACAAAATAATAAATATTCATTTGTCACTGATTTATGCCACATAATATTACTATTTTGACTTTCAACAAAATACCTTTACCACCTTTATCACTGTCAAAGAGTAAATATTTTGCATCAACGGACAACAACACCAACACTACACTCTCCCAAAAAGTGCCTTAGAATAATCAATTCTCTTGGCTCCAAGTAAGAAGGCAACAATTAGTCACAAACAAGATTTGGAATGCACTGGACAAGACTTGGACATTTGCGCTGAAGACTAACTCCCGTTGATCTCACATCAAGAGGCACATAGAAGAAGCCCATGACAAATTTTCTATGAGAAGTCATAAATTTGAATCCATGTACCTCGATATTATCATTAATGGAACGAACAGTGTCTCTCCAATAATCGACACAAAATGGTTGTTTCAAAAGTAACTAAATCATTACAAATTTGCTAAAACCTAAAAGTTTGTTTAGATGTAATCTATTTTTATGTGACAACCCTTTACAAAAAGCAATTGAATAATTATGAATTTTGTTGAAACCTAAAAAAATTATTATTATTACAATGTATCTATTGTATTTGTATAGTTTAATGTATTGATCATGATTTTTCAATTGAAATATTTTGTAATTAATACATATTAATTATTTGTATGGATCGATAAATTTTTTCTTTTAGAAATTACAAGATAATGTATATTTAGTGTTTAATAATGTACCTACTTAAGAAGGCAATCAACAAATCACCTTGTACCCAAATTTCTTCATTAGTAAGAATAGAAGCCAAAGCAATTTGATCACTCTATTTATAACTCAAATGCTCTCTCCCATCTTCAAAATAATTAAGCCACTTAGAGGAAACCCTTAGTGGCATCTAATATAAGAATCAACAATTTTTAGGTTTTTGACTTAATAATAATTATATATTATATTATACTCATATATAATGGTTTCTATTTTAAGTATAAAACATAATTATAAATATAAATATAGCATTTTTTAAAATAATCTTACATTATTTATAAAAGATAGGATATAATAATAATATAAATTAAATTAGGGGAAGGGTTTGAAGAATCCTTAGTTTGAAAGATTTGTTTTGCCTTCTTTGTATGTGGCTTAAGTGCTTATGACTATTATTTTGGCTTCTAGATAGTTATAACAAATATGGCAAGATTCATTATGTGTGCACAAAAGGCAAAAAGTTATCTTTTGAGTCAAGGCATCCAATACATATTCTTTATTGCCTCTTAACTAATGCCTTCAAGAATCACAAAATTTACATAGATGATCCAATATGCATAAATGCCCCCAATAATTTTTTTTTAAATTTCTTTCTTATTTGACTTTCCTCATATCTCTTTAGCTTACCCATTGCACACTAAAATACAATTGCTAATTATGTATATATTTCAACTTCAAGACCCTTGTTCAATGCTATTGATTATGGATACCCATTCGATTCTCTTCTAGATATGTGATGTTTGTGTTTATTTTCAATCGATTTGATTTCGCCAGATAAGTAGTTTTTGTGGGTGATGTGGCCTGTAGAGTTTTATTAAATGTTTAGTGGAGATGGTCAACTGCTTGCAATTTTTGCTTGTTTCAAATATTTGAAATTTGAAGGTGACAATAATAATGCCCATTTGGGGCCCACCTGTGCAGTCCTTATTGACTCCACAGTCTGATATTTATTATATGGTTGTATGTTTTTTAATTTTGTAGTTGATAGTTGCAGATATTCAATATTGTAGTTGCAGCTCTTTATTAGTGTAGTTGTATTGTTGGTGATTATGGTTGAATCCCATAATGTCACCTCCCTTTTGGTTTTCTATATAATGGATTCCTTGCCTCTCTTTTCTTAAGACAATTTGGGGCTTTTGCATATTTCTTGTTTTATGATTAGCAGATCATTGATTCAATTGCCTTCATCTGGTATCGGAGCCAATTTGAGAATTTTATTTTTTTCATTGCAGGTGATCTAGAAGAGATCAAAGAGAAAGGTAAAGATTGGAGAAAAGCCCGAGGATCTTGGAAATTAGAAAAAAATTGGTGTTAAAGATATTGAAGTGAACGACTGTAGCTGTAATTGCAAAATACAAAAAGATTGTGTGCTTTGGAAATTACAACCAATCACAAGATCTTCAAGATCAAATATTGGCATATTTGATTGCAACTGTTAAAACTGTCATGGTTAAAGAGGAGTGTTTGCTGCAAGCTTGAGGTAGTTATCCGCAAACAAAGTTATTGTGTATTTTTACTTTTGCACATTGAAAGGAGGTTTCTGTGTGCAAGCAGCATGCACTTAGGAAAATTGCATTTGAAATTTATTCTCTTACTTTTGAGCAAAAAGTGTGAGAGATTAGGTTTTTTAAAAAATACTTGACTTTTTACATTGACAAGAAAGTAAAAGTTAATATTTTTTTAAAGCTTTAGTTATATGATTGTTTACAAAAAGCTTTAAAATTCTCTTGTGAGAATATTAGTATTTTTTAAGGACGAAATGATTTATTAATGAATTGGAATTTCTTTTAGAGGAGTTATAAAGTTTTTTTTATAAAGTGGGAAATAAATCTTTTGTAATTAAGTGCATTATCGGTTGTAACCAACACTCATCTTCAAAAAAATAATATAATAATAAAATTATTTTGTGTGTGGGTCCCATTTGAAGGGACAAGGAGAGTATTCATTTGCAAATCTCTCCTAGACTTTGTGTTGAGCAACTTGGGTCATTGTGCACATTTTATGACAAATATGGAAGGCAATGTAATGTCTAATGTGTTGGTTCCCATCTTTGAAGGAGATAATTTTACATATTGGTACACTAGAATGCAAACTCTACTCAAATCTAAGATTTGTGGGAAAATGTTCAAAATGGCTATTTTGAGATAGAAGATGTGAATGCATTAACTGACCAACAAAAAAGGGAATACAAAGCAAATGTAAAGAAAGATAACGAAGCTTTATTCTTAATTTAGGGTGCAATCACTCAAGCTATTTTTTCCAAGATAAGTGGTGCTCTTCATTCTAAGCAAGCGTCAAAAATATTAAGTAATGCATATCAAGGTGCACAAACTGCTAAATTACAAACAATGAGAAAAAACTTTGAAAATGTAAAAATGAAATCTAGTGAATCTATCAATGAATTTATGACAAAGGTAGAAGGTCTAGTGAGTCAGATGAAAATACTAGGGGAAGATGTAGATGACAAGAATGTTATTGAAAAGATTTTAAGAAGCTTGATTTCAAAATTTGAAGGTGTGGTTTCTACAATTGAGATATCTAAGGATCTCTCAAGCATGCAAATTGATGAATTAAGTGAAATTTTGTTAACTATTGAAGAAAGAATGAAAAGCAATGAAGAAAGCTTAGAGAAAGCATTTTCCTCTAAAGAAAATATAAGAGGAAAAAGAAACACATTCTTCAAGAGTCATAATAAATATGACGATAACAATAAGAATGAATACAAAGGTGAATCTAGCAATTCCAGAGGAAGAGGAAATTATTCTAGAGGAAGAAGTAGCAACTTCAGAGGAGTTGGAAGAGGAAGAGGTAGAAGTAATGGGGGAGATAATAGTAAAAGGAATGTCTAATGCTTTCATTGCAATAAGTTTGGACATAATGCTTTCATTGCAATAAGTTTGGACATTATGCTTCAGAATGTTGGAGTAAACAAGGTGAAACAGAAAAAAGAAGTGTGCATAGCACTATTGAAGATAAGAAAAATTTGTTCATTTCTTGCTTCAATACAAATGCCAGTGAAAATAATGTGTGGTATATAGACTCTGAATGTTCTTCACATATGATGTAATGAGAATCTATTTGTCAACTTGGATCAAAAGCATCAAAGTATTGTAGTACTAGGAGATAATAATTCTCATGAAAGCAAAGGTAAGGGTACCATTGCAATTACAACAAAATATGGTGAAGTGAAGCATATCAATGAAACATTATTGGTTCCAACACTCAAAAAGAATTTGTTGTCTATTAGACAAATGTTAGAGCAAAATTATCAAGTAACTTTTGATAAAAAATAGTGCATAATAAGAGATAAATCAAAAAAAGAATGCAGTTGTTGCATGAGCACAAATGATAGGGGATAGGATATTTCCTCTTCATTTTACTCATGGGAACCAAGCACTAAGGTCTACGAAAATGAGTGAAAATAAGATTTGGCACAAGAGATATGGTCACCTTAGTTTTAATGGGTTAATTTTACTCAAAAGATTAAAAATGGTTGAAGGTTTACCATTAATTGAAGACACAAAAGAGGTGTGTGAAAAGTGCATTGTTGGAAAACAACATCGGATACAATTTCCTGTTGGTAAATCCAACAGAGCTAAACAACATCTTGAGGTAATCCATACAGATTTGTGTGGTCCTATGTAAACACCTTCTTTGAACAAATCCAAGTATTTTCTAACCTTCATTGATGATTACTCAAGAAAAACTTGGGTGTATTGTTTGGTTTCAAAATCAAACGTATTTGAAAAGTTTGTAGAGTTCAAAAACTTGGTTGAAAAACAAAATGGTAAGTATATCAAAGTGATAAGGTCAGACAATGGAGGTGAGTACAAGTCAAATCAGTTTATTGATTTTTGCAAAAATCATGGAATCAAAAGAGATTTCACTACTTCCTACACTCCACAACAAAATGGAGTTTCTGAAAGGAAGAATAGGACAATTGTTGAAATGGCAAGAAGTATGTTGAAAAAGAAAATTTTGGATAAAAGTTTTTGGGCAGAAGCAACATACACAACAATGTATCTTCTAAATAGAAGTCCTACAAAAGCGGTTAAAGGGATGACTCCTGAACAAGCATGGTCTGGGGTAAAGCCAAGTGTTGATCACTTTAGAGTATTTGGATGTGTTGCACATACCAAAAGAAAAAAGTTCTAAGTTAGATGATAAAGGCCTTAAATGCATTTTTATTGGTTATGGAACTGAAAATAAAGCATATAGGTTGTATGATCCAGTAGCAAAAAGACTTGTGATAAGCAGAGATGTGGTATTCAATGAACTAGTAGAATATACCAAAGAAAATGAAACAAAAGGAAAAGAGATAGTAATTGATGAGATTGAAGAGGAGGAAGAAGAAGAAGAAGTACCTGAATCATCTAGCATAGGATAAAGAAAATATCAAAGAAGGATAGAAAAGAATCATCCATCAACTCTTATGTTGGATTCAAATTTTGAAAAAATGACAACAAGATCACAAGAAAAAGTGAATTTCGCTTTGATGACTCAAATCATGAAACATAATGAGCCACAAACATTTGAACAAGCACAAGAGAAAGAAGAGTGGATTGAAGCAATGAATAATGAAATAGACACAATTGAAAAGAATGACACATAGGATTTGGTTCAATTACCTCCTGGTAAGGAAGTTATTGGTACAAGATGGGTGTACAAAACAAAGTATAAATTTGATGGAAGCATTGATAAGCATTAAGCTAGATTGGTAGCCAAAGGGTAAACTCAAGAGGAAGGTATTGATTATACTAAGAAATTTGCACCTGTAGCACGAATGGATACTATCAAATTGGTTTTGGCATTGGTAGCTCAACAGAGTTGGATAGTTTATCAAATGGATGTGAAGAGTGCTTTCTTGAATAGATATATTGATGAGGAAGTGTATGTTTCACAACCTAAAGGTTTTGAAATACCTTCTAAAGAACATTATGTTTGCAAATTAAAGAAGGCCTTGTATGGTCTCAAACATGCACCAAGAGCATGGTATTCAAGAATAGACTCATACTTACAGCAAAAAGGTTTTGCACGAAGTCAATCATATCCAAATCTCTATATTAGAAGCTTAGCTAAGGATATCTTTATCTTAGTTCTCTATGTTGATGATCTTATCTACATAGGGAATAATCCATTTTTATTTGCAGAGTTTAGAGTAGCCATGATTACTGAGTTTGAAATGACAAATTTGGGACAAATGCACTACTTGGTATAGAAGTATGGAAAAACAAAGATGAAATATGTATGTCTCAAAAAAAATATGCTTCAGATATCCTCCAAAAATTTCAGATGCAGAGTTGCAAACCAGTTGCAACACCTATTGAAGTTGGAATTAAATTGTCTACTTTAGATGTGTCAGATCTAGTAAATCCCACTCTATATAGACAACTGATTGGAAGCTTGATCTACTTAACTACTACTCGTCCAGATATCACATTTGTAGTGAGTTTGGTCTCTAGGTTCATGTCAAAGCCTAAAGAAACACATTGGAATGTAGCTAAAAGGATTCTTAGATATGTTAAAGGGACATTGAGCTATGGTCTCAAATTTTAGCATTCAAAGGATAGCAGATTGGTTGGCTATACAGATTCAGATTGGGCAGGCTCTGTTGATGATCAAAAGTCTACTTCTGGTTACACTTTTAGCTTTGGTTTTGCAGCATTCTCTTGGAAATCCAAGAAACAACCTAGAGTATCACTTTCTACAGTAGAGGCAGAATACAAAGCTGCAATATTAGCAACTTGTCAAACTATATGGTTGAGAAGACTACTAGAAGACTTACACCAAATTCAAAATGAGCCTACCTTGTTGTATTGTGACAACAAGAGTGCTATACAAATGCCAAAGAATCCAATATTTCATAGTAGAACCAAACACATTGAGATACAACATCACTATATTAGGGAATTGGTTCAATGAGGTTTGATCGAAATTGTGTACTGCAGTAAGAAGATCAGATTACAGATATCTTCACAAAGGCTCTAGCTTGTGAAAGGTTCCAGAAGCTCAGGTATCTACTTCATGTTCTTCCCAATGGTCATTATGGGGGAGAATGACATCAATAATTCCCATTTGGGGCCTACCTGTGAGTCCTTATTGACTCCATAGTCTGATATTTATTATATGGTTGTATGTTTTTAATTTGTAGTTGATAGTTGCAGATATTCAATATTGTAGTTGCAGCTCTTTATTAGTGTAGTTGTATTGTTGGTGATTATGGTTGAATCCCATAATGTCACCTCCCTTTTGGTTTTCTATATAATGGATGCCCTACCTCTCTTTTCTTAAGGCAATTTAAGGCTTTTGCATATTTCTTGTTTTATGATCAGTAGATCATTGATTCAATTACCTTTAGAAGGGAGTGGAAGTAAGTATGGAAATTTTACAATGTGCTGCTATAAAATAAAGGTGTTTGGGGTTACCCTTATTGTTTGTAATTATTTGCTTTGTAGCGATGGGTTTTCATGGCATTGCGGGCAGACCACACTAAATTTTTTATTTGACTGGTTAATTAGTTTTGATTATCTGGGAAGAAGAATAATTTTAAGAGTGGTATATGAGCAAATATTTTGTAAGCGACTACAACGAATAAATTACCAGCATATTGATTTCTGGTTTGTGGAATTTTCTTGTCTGTTTACAAAATATTACCAAAATTAAATAAGGAGGAAACAATATATCAAAATCTCTGCAAAATGATATATCATCTGTTTGACATAACAACTAATTTTAATAAATCGATGACCAAAAAAAAAAAATTTAATCAAACAATTTTCTTGTTACTTTATTTTAAGATCATATAAAACAATTACTGAGCAAATAAAATATAATTAAAATTAATCAAAAATATTTCAACATGTAATCTAGATTTTCATATAATTATTTTGAAATAAAAACAAACTTAAATAAATAAATGCATGAAAAATTTACTTAACAAACAAGAATTAACCTTCAACATTAAGTTAAAAAATTCTAATACATATAAAACCGTAAGTAAATAAAAAACTTAATTGACAATTAAAATCAATTATCAATTTTAAATATAATTTACTATTGTATTAATTTTGTGCTTTTGTAGGGTCATTTTGCTTGTCATGAGACCAAATTTTGTCCTTTTGAGGGGTCAGAGCATTTCTCTATAAGCTCTTCAGGATTTTCAATTAGTCATATGGTTTGTTGGATCTAGTTTATCCAAAAAAAAAAAAGAATAATAGGTGAAATAGATTATGATAAGAATAAAATAGCTCTCTATTTTGACGATGGTTCATGGAGTATGATCTCAAACGTTGATATAAAAAGAGAAAACACAGTTAAGATCTAGAAGCCTCAATCACATTGACACAAATACTGAAACTAAATGTGTCTAATATAATTTTTTTATTATATTTATATTAGAAAAACATAAAGTAAAAGTTTGTTGAAAATTATATTTACTTCTGATTTCTATTACAAAATTTCAGGTAGATACAATACATAAATTTAAATTTCTTAAAATTTTAATTTGTTAAAATCAACTTCAATGATGAAAATGTTATCTTAAAAAATCCACATCACTACTATATTCTAATATATTATTTAACATATATTTTACTATCAGAATAACTATTGCACCTTTTTTAAGTGCAAATACTAATTTAATCCAAAAAATAATAGATATTTGGTAGATCACATAAATGAATAATTATTATTATTGTAACTCCTTTAGTACACTATGCTTTAGTAAATTTCAATCAAAGACCTCAAATTCATTTTCATATTTAAAATAAAGTACGTGCATCTTACTAAGTGCAAAAGATGTCCAAACCTCTCATGTTAAGGTCCACTTTTATTCTCCTCTATAAATGCATATGGGGTTTTTCAATTCGGTGCCAACAGGTTTTTATGTTCCATTCCCTACAACACCAACAACAATCACCTTGTTATAACATATATTTGTCACAAATCATCTATTTTGATGAAATATTATTGAAGCATAAAGTTTTAAATTATTTCTTTCATAAATGAGATATATTTTTTTAATGTCAAGAAGACATCAATTCTAATAATAACTTATAATATTTTCTATTAAAACATAAATGTCATGATATTTATTTGAGAACTATGTATTAGATTAGTTGAACAAATCTTGTGGTGGTCATCTAGTAAATGGTTAACAAAGTAATAGAATATGCATGAAACATGAAACATTACTTTGAAATGATCACTTTTTGATCTTTATATATATAATAAATCTTATTGTTGTAACTACCCAAAAACCAGAACAATAGATATAAGTTCTTAAATGACTTACAAAAAGTAACTAAAAATAATCAGAATCCAATATAGATCATTTAAAAATTTTAGATGAGTACTAACACCCTTCGCCTATTCCCTAACAAGAACAATAACAATTGAGTTTATCTTAGCAATTTTCTTGCGACTTAAATTGAGTTTATCATTCCAACACCAATGCTTTCACGGGAACTACAGTTCCCTGAGAAGAGAAGTAACACGTAACGTTTGCCATGGCATTCGAACTGTTTGCAGATGAGAATTTAGCATCCCAACATGAATAAATTGAAAAAACTCAACTTGCAGATGATCATGTGTAGATGTAAACAACCAACGCGTTAGTACAATGACAGAATCGCTATTCAAATGTACAGGAGATCATCCACAGCTTATAAAATAATGAATCTCACGCCCATCTAACCTCCTTTAGTCAATAGAGTTCAATACTGATGGCTTTTCCTTTCTTCATCTCTCAAGCTTGGGTTGATTCTTGATGGACGAAGACTTTTGGTTTTTTAATCCAAACTTCCATATGCATCCAACTAAAGAATAATTATGTATTACCTTTCTCCAATGACTCAATCAAATATGATCCATAATCTATTATTAAACTTCATAATCTTGTCTCATTTGAAGGGTTAGTCATTATGTCAGTGGTTTCATTGTTTGTTTGTTTAAGATGATAATAAAAGCATTATTGACAATCCTACATTTAATGGTGAAGGGTTTTGAGATGTTTAAGTGTAGGTCATTAGGTCATACTTCCTTTATAATATTAATATTTGTTTGGATTGTATGTAAAGATTTAGGAAATAAAGAAATTATTCTTATAATAATAAAAAAATTATTATATTATAGATTTCTATGTACATATTTAGATCTTATCTAGTGGAATTTTTAAAGAGAATAAGATAAATATATTACTTATGTAATGCCAAAGTTGAGAGTTCTTTTGATATATCAAACTCATTATATAGGTTGCTAATATTCTTATTGTGTCTAGTGAATGAATTAGGAACAAAACCTTACTGCTAAAAAAATTGGTCCAATTAAATGGTGACAGAATAAATCAGAATTTCCATGAATGCGTAATACACTTTCATAATGTATCACTAATAGATGAGAGGTTTATCTAAAATTTCATGGAACAATTGTTGGATTACTTTTAGTTATAATTATACATGAAATAAGATTTTTAGAAATTTGAAAAATAAAACATTTGCTTAAACTAGTGGCGATGAGATAAGTTAATCTTATGTGTAGAAGGTTGACGCTAGTTGGGCTATGAAGACTAGCTCTCACATTCCTTGCAAGTTTAATAAACAAAGAAATATTGAGACATTGAAATTAACACAAAGAAAGCATAAGATGAAAATCTCATCATTGACTAAACTTGCAATAAGATGTACAAATATATAGTGCATAGGAGAGCTATTTGTCACCTTTAAAAGAGAAATGCAATTGTATGCAAGAATAATGATACATAAGTAAACCTATCTCTAGGATTGGAAACATATCTAGAAATAAGAGATATAATTAATTATGATTCCCTAATTAACTTACGATATTATGTGCAATATTACATTTATGATAAACATTTCTAAAGTTTACATATTACACCACCACCCCCTTTAAGTGAAACTTAGAGAGGCTACACACTTAAGCTAAGAAAGAAGAATGGGGATGGATCATGTACCATCCTAAATTGTAAGCACCTACAATTAGATGTTCTGTTAGGTCACATTTTAGTGTTCTCAAGCTTCCATGGTTGTTATGCTTGATCTAGCCTTGATTCTTCTTTTCATTCTGACATTTTACTTGCAATCAAGACCCCCTAAATCAAATTTCCAAACTGTTCTTGGTCGGCCTATTCCCCGAGGTTTTCCAACCAACATTTGAATTGGGAATCAGTATCAATAGTTAAGTAGGAAACCTAAAATCCCTTTGGCCCTCTTTGGGTTTTGAGGTCTTAAATACTTTTGAAGGGTATATAAGAAACAAGTACCTCTCCTTATTTGGTAATCAAGACTACACATCAAGAGATCTCTCCTATAGTTTCACACTTCAAGCATCCAAGGCATATTTTGAAGGCAATCTTCTACATTGTAGCAAGCTTCTCTCTCTCTTGAAGGCCAAATAGTGGAGAAATCAATTAAGCAAGGAGATCCTTCTTTCAAATACATGAATATCAATGTGAATCTATTCCTTCCTAAGAAAGAGTCATCAAGAATAACAACATTGGAAATTTGAGGAGTATTAGCATATCTATGCATTTGTGAAAGGCATCCTTGATTCTTCTATACATTTCAAGATCCTACAACCACATTCAAAACAACTATAAGCATCTTCATAGACATTGCAACATCATGTCTATTTGTGAAGGTATAATAGTTTAATGTACATTTCAGATCTAGCATCTACTTTACATCTACATATTTTTTAGGACCTTATATGGAACAAAGGATTCCATAAAAGTTTTGATTAAGGAAAAACAGGTTTTGAAGGGGCCCCAAAACCCTGTACAAATTGGTCATAGAAGGATATTCATAAAAACATTCAAACATGGGACAGATCAAGACCACACCAAGGGTTTTACAACATGCTCCCACAACCTGGAAAAGGAAAGAACTAGAAAGAAGAATCTGGAATCCCACCAAGAACAACCACTACAAAAAAAGATAGAACTAATAAGCCCAGCAGCCTAAAGACTTCCAGTGGATAGCAAAGAAAGATACATCCATAAAAGGTCCAGCTATTCGGCAAGAAGAACCTAAGAAAAATTATTTCTTTCTCGACTCGGAACGAAGAGACATATCAAAAGATGGAAGATTTTTAGATTTTTTTTTTCCCTTTTATAGAAGTCCACCCATCTGCTTTCTTAGCCATACCCTGCCAAGAAATTGAATCTAGAACTGAGACATCCAAATTTAGAGAATCGGGAGAATGATCCAGAAGAGAACCATAAGTATCCAAAGAAGCTGATTCAATAGGTGAATCAGTAGTATCTATTCTAGAATGAACCAACAAAGTATTGGAAGGTGAAGGGGTAGAAGCCTCACAACCAACACAATCCCGAACAACTAAATTTGTACAATGAGGTGAAGAGCCATCAACGGTTCCAAGAGGCACATTTACCTTAGCAACCTCCTGAGAAGAGGACACAACCTGAGAAAAGCTCCTGATACATGAGTCCTTCACCATAGAGTAATGTTGGGAGGAGGCCCCCTTCCACCAAGAAGCCTGTTTCTTAACCTTAACCTTTTCCAAACCACACTAATCCGCTAAGTGACCAGTTTTAAAACATCTCCTACATTTAAAGGGAAGGCCCTCATAATCCAAGGATTGGATCCAAGATCCTTTAGGATGCTTCAACATAATCTTTTCCGGCAGACCCTTGGAAGAATCCAAGTTAACCAAAATCCTAGTATTAGTTGAGTGAAAAATATCAGTAGATTCCTCATCAACCATAAGAAAGTCCCCAAGAGCCTCACCCACAGCCTCGAGCAGAGAGTCTACCCAAAAATGAAGAGGGAGGTTGGGTAGCCGCACCCAAGTAGGAACCTTGGAAAAAGTCTCAGAAGAGGCATCAAAGTTAGGATGCCAAGGCTTTATCATAAGCATGAACTGAGCATCCCAGTTGAAAAAATTATCACATAAAATCAGGTTCCTATCAGCAGGATTTTCAAACTTAGCAATGAAAAAATCCCTAACAAGAGGGAAAATGAGAATCGTTTCATAAATTATGAGTTCCCACTGATGAGTAATCCATGCATGCAGCTCAGAAAGACTTAGCCAGAAGCCCTTAAACCTACGAATAAGACCATGTTTAGTAAAAACAGAGGAAATGCCTTCAATGTCTTTCACAACCTCGTCATCCAGAGAAAGAATCATAAGGTTAGAGACATGGCAAGGGGCCACACCCCTTTGTCCAGGAATTGAAGACTTAATAGTAGTAGTCTTGCACAGAGAGGAGTCCCCATTTTGTTCCCTAGCCCTAACCAGAGGAGCACTAAGGGAAACATCAACCCCAACTACCGACGACGTAGGAAGGGGTGTGGTCAAAGAAAAAGAAGCATGTTTGGGAGGTAGAGAAGTAACCTCCACATGCCTAACAGAATGAGCAGCTTGTCACCGACCACCATTAGCGGTCACAACATAGGTTTCATTCGAAGCCATAGGTGGAGATGAAGCCCGCACCGCAGCAACTACACCAGGAGTGAAGCCTGCAGTCCCAATCACAAGCGAGGAAGGCGAGACCCTGATCGCAGTAGGGGCAGGAGTAGGAGTAATGCCTATAGTCCCATTCGTAAGGGAAGAGGGTGGAGCGCTAATCGCTGTAGCGACAGGAATGCGAGAGCGGGAGATGACATTTTAAAATGTAGGATTCCATAAAAGTTGATCCATTGTATATTAATCATATATAACCCTACACACCCAACCTTATAAACATGAACTGCACACTCCATGAGAAAGATGAAAATTCATAATCCATGATCCTGCTACTCTTTTAGTAGAGGTCCCTGATTATCTTTTAGATGAGTGGGCTAATTCTTTTCAATTTGATCCAGTACAAGAGACTGAATAGACATGCATTGGAACCTATTGTATACATGAGGAGAACTCTCCTATTCTTAATCTCATAAAAGAACATGAAGATATTAATGGATTGTGCACTATTTTCTTTGATGGAATAAGGAATAAGAATGGTTTAGGTGCTAGAGTACTGTTGGTTTCTCTAAAGTTGGAGAAATACTAATTTTCATATAGACTTGAGTTCAGTTGCACTAACAATGTGGCTGAGAATGAAGCCTTGATCCAAGGTCTCCAACTAGCACAAAGAAGAGGCATCAAATTCTTAAAAATCTTTGGGGACATTGATTTGGTTGTTAATTAGATCATAAACCAAAATGTTATGCAAAGAAAAATCTTCTCAAATCATACAAACACAAATTTTGGGATCTTCTTGAGGCCTTTCAATCATTCAATATTCAAAGTATTCCTAGGAATCAAAATAAGCATGCTAATAGACTTGCGATAGTTGGTGGTCATTATGGCATACCAGAGCATGTTGCAAACATGAAGGAACAACATATCAAAATTTTCGTAAGGCCTACTATCCTAGATGATTGTACAAATTGGTAATTTTTTAATTCTAATTTGCAAATCGTCATTTTTTTACAAAATGAAGCAAAGTTCTCTATGAAAAAATAGTCTAAGTTGTAGATCCAATATGTGGATCAGATTATGAAGCTCAATTATAACAAGTTACCTAAAGGTCTAGTCACCTTGGAGGGTATCTTTAACTCTAATGATCAAGCAATGACCAAAGGTCTAAACCTAGTTGCAAAGAAGGGTGACTACAAACCTGTCACTATTACTGATGGAAAGACTCTTAACATGGGAAATGTATTCTCTGAGACTAAAAATGAAGTTTTCATTAATTTATGTCAAGAATTCAATGATGTTATTTCTTTGACATATGAAGACTTAAAGGGTTTTGACCTAGACTTATCCCAACATACCATAGTGTTAAATGTTGATGCAAAACCTATGAGACAAAAAGAAAAACCAATTAATCCAAAGATTGAACCCTTAATGAGAAAAGAGTTATCCAAACTTATAGAGGCTAATATAATTTTTCCTATAAAAATTCCTCTTAGGTAGCTAATCTTGTCCCTGTGAGGAAGAACAATCGATAAATTAGATTATGTGTAGACTTTAGAGACCTCAATAAGGATTCTCTTAAAGATCACCATCCCCTTCCTTCCATGGAGAAAATCTTGTCTAAGGTTAGTCGTTCAGAAAGGTTCTCTTTTCTAGATGGCTATTTAGGTTATAACCAAATCTTAGTCCAAGAATTAGACCAATATAATACATCATTCACTACTAAATGGGGAACTTATTCCTATTGTAAAATGCTATTTGGTTTGACTAATGTAGGTGCTACATTCCAAAAGGAAATGAAAATGGCCTTTAAAGGTGTATTAGCAAATTTTGTGCTAATATATCTTGATGATATAACTATTTACTGTAAGCATACAATTGATAGCTTTGATCATTTGATGCAAGTGTTCATCAAATGCAAAGAGTATGGTGTGTCTTTGAATCCAAGAAAATGTGTAGTTTCTACTAATAAAGGAAAACTTTTGGGACACATTGTATCAAGGGATGGCTTGACCATAGATCCAGAAAGAGTGGAGGCTATTCTTTCTCTTTCACTTCCTAGTCACAAGAAGGGACTACAAAGTTTCCTTGGTAGGATCAATTTTGTAAGAAGATTTATTCCTATTATTGATACTATGGTTAAGCCTCTTACAAGTATGTTGAAGAAGGATATAGAATTAAGATGGACCAAGGAAGGAAAGGAAAGTTTTGAGAAGATTAAAATAGAGATTTCATATGCTCCTACTCTTGTCAATCCTAATTTTGATAAGGATTTTATCCTCTATACTCTTGGAGGAGAATCAAGTATTTCAACTATCTTAACATAGCTAAATACATAAAATTTGGAGCAACCTATTTCTTTCTTCAATGAAGGGCTTAAAGAGTATGGGAATAGGTACAAATATGTTAAAAGACAATTTCTTGTTGTTATAAGGACTTTTAAAAAGTTTAGAAATTTTTTGTCCAGTAACAAGATCCAACTCTTGGTCCCACATGCAAGTGTAAAAGAGTTCCTTTTAAATAAGGACATAAGTGAGAAAAGAGCTGGATGGATCACCAAGATCATGGAATATAATATTGAAATCAATATCACCAAGATTGTGAGAGGAAAAGGCCTATTTGAGAAAATGGTCTCATATTTTGAGAGACCTAAGGAGGTTATCCTCTTATTGCAAGGTGAGCAATCGGCTGAGAATGAAAATCATAACAATTGGTCGATTGCCTTCTTGGTAGAAGGAAAATATCCACAAGGTCTAAACAAATCTAATAGAAGAAAGATCAGACTACAGTCCATTCCTTATGCTTTAGTAAATGGTATACTATTTAAGAAGGATTCTAATGGAGTCCTACTGAGATGTATCAATATAAATTAAATCAATAGGTTGTTAGAAGAATTGCATAATGGCCCTATAGGAGGTCATTTCTCAGCAGGGTCACAGTTCTATTAAGATATAATGAGGGTTGGTTATTACTGGCCAACTTTATCCATATATTCTCATTACTGGATGAGAAAGTCTAAGAGGTGTTCCTCTTTCTCAGGTAAACAAAGATTGGTTTCCTTTCTTATTCATCCTATTCAATTAGATCAACCTTTTACTCAATGGGGTTTGGATTTCATTGGTCGAATAAACCCACTCTCTAGTTCTAGTCATAAATGGACCCTGGTAGCCACACATTATTTCATAAGATGTAAAAAGGTAGCAGCTTTAAAGGATGTCACAAAGGCTTTAGTTTTCAAATTCCTTGACAAAATTGTAACCAAATTTCATACTCCTTCAGCCATCATATCAGATAATTAATGCTAAGTCTTTTGTTGGAACTCATATTAGCTCTTGGGTAGTTGAACATGGAATATATTTGAAGACATTCAAATTATTATCCCCAAGGGAATGGCTTATCTGATTCTTCCAAAAAGAAGCTCATTTGAATAATAAAAAAGACAATTGAAGATAATCAAAGGTCTTGGCATACCAAGTTGGGGACAACCTTATGAGCTGATAGAATTACACCCAAGAGAAAATGGTAACTCACCTTTCATGCTAGTATATGGAAAAGAAGCAAGGATTCCTCTTTCCCTTTAGTTTCCCTCTCTTGAACTAGCTCATCAATTGGTGTTGGTTGAAAATGATGTTATGATGGTAAGACTAGCTGAAGTAATCGAGCTAGAGGAAAAAAGATAGTAGGTTGTCCATACACTTGAGATACACCAACAATAGGTCAAAAGAGCTTTTGACAAAAAGGATACTGTTAGAGTCTTCAAGGAGTGTGACCTTGTTATCAAGTGGGATGAAGATAGACCTAAACCAAGTAGGAACTCTAAATTTTATGCTATGTGGAGTGGCCCATATATTATTACAAACTACAGAGAAGCCAATGCTTTTCATCTATCTAGGACTGATGGTGAAGTTCTTCTACTCCAAATCAATGAGATTCATCTTAAAATTTGATTATAAAGGAAATTAATATTCTTGAACATATTAGAGTATATTTTCTTTTCTTTCCAAGAGATATCTTTCCAAGAAGTGCATGTGCACACCTATTCTCTCTTGGAGATAGAAAAGTTTTTCCTTTTTGCTAGTTGCAGAAGTTGCAGATTTTCATGATCATGTTACAGGTGGGATAAAATGTCATTATAGCTCTAGTGACTCCATTCCCAATGGATTTATTAAAGACAATTGATCATATGCTTAATAGGAAAGCATCCCCTCTAACACACCAAAAATGTTGGCAATTTTTTCTCCCACTAAGCTCATCTCAAATAACCGATCTGAGATATTTCATCATGGGATGAACTTAGTTAAAGTGAGTTAACACATTACATTATCTATGGCTAACCTATCATGTTATCCGAGGCCAATATTGGTGAGTCTCCTTGATGAGCTGGGACCTGAGGATTCAATTCAAACATCTGGCATAGGCATAGCTAGTCAAGTGTTTTGCTGATACAATAGTTCATCACGGTATCAAAGGAGGAAAAAATTGGCGTTCTGATGGGCCATGCTACCCCAATTGGAAAATGTGAGGGAAACATCTCTTTTGTTTCACCAAAATGCATATATAGGATGTCGTCAAAAAGACATTTTTCATTTTTCATCAATATCTCAGGTCGGATAACATGTTGTGTTATCCTCATTTTATTATTTTGAAATCTTGAAAAGTGGTGCCTTGTGAAATGGTGAAATGTATTATAGTAAAGTCTCTATCGATTAACATGTCGTGTTAACCCATTTCATGATTTTGTAGTGTTCCTTGTTGGCACTTTTTAAAATGGAAAATCTAGTCAAATTTTTCCATGTGGCTCCATTATGTTCAACCATCAAGTGATGCAGGCCCATGCTATTGCCAGGTTTTATCAAATTTTATGTCGTGCATATTCATGTTGATCAACGACCCTAGTTTCTTTCATGTTTTTGTAATATTTTTCTAGGAGTCCTTATGAAATGATGAATTCAATGGGTAAATGCTATAGGATTGGTTAATGTGTCATTTTATCCCATTTTGACAATTTTTCTAGTGGCCTAATTTGACTTTTTGTAGCCACAACATGTTATTTGGTCTAGTTAATCAATCTCAAGCTGCATTCTTTGACTCTGTAATATGATGCCAATGCATCCCCATGCTCATTTACTACTTGTAGGAATATAGTTGGATATTGCTAATACATTGGGAGATTGTTGGATACATTTAATATATTTAATCACTACGTTGAGTGATGTTGGAATTAATGTTGTTGTCATTCGTGTTTTTTCACTGATGTCAACATATATTTCTATGAAGAGAACATGTTGGTTATTACAGTGTATGGATACTGTACGAATGATTCAGAACGTACGAAGTCAGTTGTGTGTACAAGAAGGTGTTGTGATCTTACATCTAAGATCACATGATGTAATATTGCATATTGGATGAGTTATAGAATATTTAGTGAAGACTGGTTATTGAACAGTGACAATGGAAGTTGACAGAGTAAGTCTCTGAGGTTTGGGTATATCTTACACATGATGAGGATTCAATGTATGTGAGCTTAATGGATGACAGATAGGGTACTAAAGAATGTTCATGGATGTCTGCAAGGTACATAAAGAAGGATGATGTCAACTGTGGCATGTGATCTAGAGATGACCTATTTGGAAGCTGACTTGAGAGTTGTAGCATGTATCATGAATGGCGAGCATGAATTATGGATGTTGGTCCTTAATTATTGAATTATAATTGTTGTATACTTATTTTAGATACCGTGTGTATCTTAGCAAGGAGTTATGCAATTATTTGTATATTAGAAAAGCCTAATTGGCTGACCTGATCATTTATTTTGTAATAGGGTATATATGTAAGATCTTTTCTTTTGAAAAGACATGGTAGAATGGATGTGATGTAAAAGAGGATTGTGGAATCTGGGAGCTTGAGTCTGCTAGATGTAGAGAAGAGGATAACTTATATACTTCATTGGAACTGATCAAGAAAAGATAGTTGCTATTAGACAGTTCAAAGATTGTGTATTTCTTCATATACACTTGTGTTGTGAACAATGAGTTTTGAAGGTGGACATAACCTTCTTTGGACGGTGAGCGTACCTTATTTTCTTGACTCTTAACAGGGTATGTCCTCTAACAAGGACTGTGTAATGTAATATTTTAATCAGCTCCTAATAGGGCTAGATATTCTAACAAGGATACTATACTCTCAATACATCATTAGTGGGTGTTGTTTCTCACTAAGGATTTACCTTTAACAGGGTTTCCTCGACAATAATGTCAACAAATATTATGTTATTGTGTTCATTTGATTTGATATTGCTGATATTCAAAGTTTAAAGTGTAATAATCTATCATACAACTGATTCACCCCCCCTCTCAGTTGTATTAGTGGACTGTTATTCCTAACAATTGGTATTAGAGCTACTGGCCATTAGAGAGAAAGCTTAACAACTTGAGGTGATCTTGGAGATGACGTTCTATAGGAAGGATAGTTTGAATTTGATCCTGAAAACTTTGGCAGTTGGAAGAACAAGATGCAAACTCATTTGCTATTTTTGGGCATTGACTATTGGATGATTACAAAGAATCAGGTGGCTATGAAGGCTGAGGATGAATTGGAAAAAGCTACTGATGATGAAAAGAAGATATTTTTATATAACATGGTCGCAAGGGAAGCACTGATCAACGCACTCTCTGAAGGAGAATTTATTGAAGTTAAAGATCTGGATTCGACACACAAGATTAGAAGCATTGTATGAAGGAGACAAGTTTACGAAGCAAGCGAAGTTACAAAACTGGAAGACAAGGATGGAGAATCTACAAATGAAGGATGATGAAAATATTAGGGCTTATGTACAAAGAGTTACAGAGGTTGTAGTTGGAATAAAAAATTCCAAAGGCACTTATGAAGAGGAATAATTCATTGCGAAGATCATTAGATAATTGACACCAGTCTACAAGACCAAAGTTCTGGCTATTAAAGAAATTATACCTTTGACTCCAAAATTTAGTAGAGAAATGTTGATTGCAAAGCTAACTACCTTTTAAGCTGCAGAAATGAGAGATTTTGTACCTAAAGTTGAAACAACATTTAAAGCATCTACACACAGGAAGATAATGTCTGCACTTCCAAGCACCAGCAGTGAGAACATAAAAGAAGAGCTTGGTGAATATGTTGATGAATGGGAACAGATACAAGAAGAAGAAAGAAAGCTAGATGAACTTGTTGCACTGATCGCTAGAAGAGAAAAGAGAGGTAAGGGTAAATTTGAAGGAAAGTTACCTTTGAAATGTTTTTCATGCAATAAGATAGGTCACTTTGCATCTAGATGTCCTACAAGAGTTCCTAAGCACAAACTTAAGTTTTTCAAGCCTTAGTATTCAAAGGATAAGGAATGTTATTGTGCTAGTGAAGGTATTTTTGATGATGATGATTTGGATTATGAAGAGATTGGATTTATATCTATTAAAGATGAAAAACCAATACATGAGGAAAAATATTTAGTATCACATGTTGATAAGAAATCTAAATGGGTTATAGATAGTGCTTTCTCACATCATATGACTAGAGACAAAAACAAGTTTGTTAAACTAATGAAGTATGATGGTGGTGTTGTAATATTCAGAGACAATGTTCCTAAACCTATCATAGGAGTAGGATCTATTACTTTGGATGGAAGGACTAATACTGACAATGTACTACTTGTTGATGGACTTAAGCATAACTTGTTGAGTGTTGGACAACTGATGGATAAGGGATATCAATTAAAGTTCATTGATGGGAAATGTTTTATCAGAGGCAAGATAGAAAACTTGATTGCAACCGGTACTAAATCTAGAGGTAATGTATTTGAGTTAAATACATCTGGAGCTTCTTGTTTTGTTGCGAAGGTAGATGACAATTGGTTATGGCACAAAAGATTTTGTCATGTTAATTTTGATAATATTGTGAAGGCAAGCTTGACTAGTGCAGTAAGAGACCTATTGAAGATTGTATGTAGAGAATGTGTTATGGGAAAATAGACTAGAAGCAATTATAAAAGTAAATTATATATAGGGAAAGGAAAGTTGGATTTGGTACATATAGACCTATGTGGACCTACAAGGACAAGATCATACTATGGTGAAAGGAATTTTATACTTTTTGTTGATGATATTATCTTTGGAGGAAATGATGAAATGTGTAAGAATTTTTCTAAAGAAATAGAAAATGAATTTGAGATGTCCATGATAGGTGAAATGAAAGTCTTTCTAGGACTACAAATAAATTAGAACAAGAATGGGATTTTTATTTTTCAGACTAATTATCTTAAAGAAATGTTGAAAAAGTTTGGAATGGAAGATTGTAAACTAGTTGGTACACCCATGGTGATTGGTCATAAACTAACAAATAATGATGAGACAAAGTGTGTTTTTTAGACCAAGTACAGATCAATGGTTGGAGGATTACAATATCTGACTCACACTAGATCATATATTGCTAATGCTGTTGGAATTATGGCTAGATATCAGGAAGAACCTAAAGAGACACACCTAGCTGTTGTGAAAAGGATATTTAGATATCTAAAAGGAACAATGGAATATGGCTTATGGTATGATAGAAATTATGACTTTGAACTTCATGCTTATACTGATGCTGATTGGGCATGAAATATTGATGACAGGAAAAGTACTAGTGGTGGTGCATTTTTCCTTGGGAAAAAGTTGGTTTCATGACTAAGTAAAAAACAAGATTGTATAGCTCAATCTAATGCAGAATCAGAGTATGTTGCTGATGCTATTAACTACACTCAAATTGTTTGGATGAAACAAATGTTGAAAGAGATTGGAATAAATTTTGATGAACCAGTGGTTATCCATTTTGATAACACCAGTACAGTAAATATGTCAAAGAATCTTGTGATGCATTCTAAAACTAAGCATATTTCTATTAAGTATCACTTCTTGAGAGATAAGGTAGATGAGAAGGAAATAAGATTGGAGTACATTAGCACAAAGGAATAGATAGCAAACATCTTTACAAAGACATTTCCAAAAGATGCCTTTGAGTATCTCAGAGGTATGCTTGGGGTTCAGGCCCCTCCTAGTCAGAATTAAATGATGCAGGGATGCATCAGTCCAGAGGTTTTCAGAGCCTTATCATATTCTGGACTTGATGTGTGGATCTACTCCTCATGGGGAGTGATCATTGAAGACAGTTGTGGAAGACAGTTGTTGAATACAGTTGTGGAAGACAGTTAATGAATTATGGCACCCTTTTCCATTGTTGTCAAAGGGGGAAAGAGACTATGTGAAAATCCTATGGGAAAGAGACTATGTGGTAAAGGTACTAAGAGAATACTTTTGGGCTGATGGATTTTCCCATATGTTTCCGTCAATGCCAAAGGGGGAGATTGTTAGATATTGCTAATGCATTGGGAGATTTTTGGATACATTTAATATGTTTAATCACTACGTTGAGTGATATTGGAATTACTGTTGTTTTCATTCGTGTTTTGTCACTAATGTCAACATATGTTTCTATGAAGAGAACAAGTTGGTTATTACAGTGTACGGATACTATACAGATGATTTAGAATGTGCGAAGTCAGTTGTGTGTACAGGAAGGTGTTGTGATCTTATATCTAAGATTGCATGATGTAATATTGCATATTGGTTGAGTTACATAAGATTTAGTGAAGACTGGTTACTGGACAGTGATAGTGGAAGTTGACAGAGTAAGTCTCTGAGGTTTGGGTATATCTTACATGCGATGAGGATTCAGTGTATGTGAGCTTAAGGGATGACAGATAGGGTACTGAATAATGTTCCCTGATCTTTGTAAGGTACAAAAAGTAGGATGACGTCAGTTGTGGCATGTATTTTGGAGATGACCTATTTGGAAGCTAACTTGAGAGTTGTAGCGTGTATCATGAATGGTGAGAATGAATTATGGATGTCAGTCCTTAATTGTAATTGTAATTGTTGTATACTTGTTTTAGATACTGTGTGTATCTTAGCAAGTATTTATGTAATTTTTTGTATATTAGGAAAGCCTAATTGGCCGACCTGATCATTTATTTTGTAATAGGGTATATATGTAAGATATTTTATTTTGAAAAGGCATGGTAGAATGGATGTGATGTAAAAGAGGATTGTGGAGTCTATGAGCTTGAGTTTGTTGGATGTAGAGTAGAGGATAACTTATATACTTTATTGAAATTGATCAAGCAAAGATAGTTTCTATCAGACAATTCAAAGATTGTGTATCTCTTCATATACACTTGTGCTATGAATAGTGAGTTCTGAAGATGGACATAACCTTCTTTGGGCAGTGAGCCTACCTTATTTTCTTGACTTGTAACATGATCTGTCCTCTAACAAGGACTGTGTACTGTAATATTTTAATCAGCTCCTAACAGAGCTAGATCTTATAACAAGGATACTATACTCTCAATACATCATTAGTGGGTGTTAATTCCCACCGGGGTTTTACCTTTAACAGGGTTTCCTCGACAATAAATATTGTGCTATTGTGTTGGCATTCATTGTGTTCATTTGATTTGATATTGCTGCTATTCAAAGTTTAAACTTTAATAATTTGTCATACAACTGATTCACCCCCCCCCCCCCCCCCCCCCCCATCCCCTCAGTTGTATTGGTGGACTGTTATTCCTAACAAATATTTTATCCCCTTCAACTGTCAGATGCAGTCAATTTTGGCCCTTTCTATCACTTCCATGAATTAAGTTGTAACAGAGATCATATTTTTATCTAATGTTTATTTATTTTTTCATATGTAACCTTACCTCAAGTCTGGTTGGAGTTTGAACTCAAATTTAAAAATCTAGGTTATGCCTAAACCCTATAAAGGAAAAGTGTGTACATTCTCCAAGGATCTCTTTTTCTGGCTCTTTTACAGAATTATCTTTTGTAGATATATTTTCCTTAGTCAATAGAAATTACTATTTTTTTGTCTACTTTCAACCCAAATAAGCTTGTGTAGTCTTTCTACCTTATTTATTTGGATGCATTTCATCATCTGCAAAACTATATGATCATGTTAATCTCAATCAGTTGATCATTTCAAGTGAATATCTACATTCCTTGCCTGGTTGTATTGATTTTTTACTTTCATTTTGTGCTAATGTTGATAAATAAAAATAGTAGTATATTTTTGTGAGTTCTATTGAAGTTAAGTGTAGTTATTGTAAGGAGTAGATCAACAATCTATCTGGTGCAGCACCACATTTCCTTTTCTATATTTCCCATTCAGCATATCCTTCTCCCTTTTCCTAAAACAAAGTAGTTTAGGTGCATCCTAATTGTAAAGGAAGTTGGGCTCCTCCAGAGACTCAACCTCACATTTCAAGTCCCCCACTTGGAGTTTGTTTCCATGTTTCAAAAGGTTTTTTAGATCACTAACCATCATCTAAACAAGGGTACAAATGTTTGTGATAACAGTCATCATGGAAGAGAAATTTTATTAAATGGAGAAAATTTCCTTGGATTTAAATTGAATGAATTTGAGAAAATATATCTTGGATTCTTGCCTTCAAATTTTAAAAATAATAACTTGAATTCTTGATTTCTCTTGATCTCTTGATTGCACTTGATAGCTTAAGTGTAGTTATGATTATGATATGAAAAATTAGGAGAGATAGGGTGTTTATATAATTCATTCATTATTTTTGGATTAAAAAATAATCTAGGTTGACCATGGTATTTAATTTCCCACTGACACCCCAATGTAGGGCTCTGAGCCAAATTTGGGCCAAAAAGTGGGAACAGAAAATTTGAAACATTTTTTTCCTAGGTACTGAACATTTCAAATATTTTTTACCTAGGAGAATCCAATTATCCAAAATGGAGCCTAATAGAGCATCCAGTTATGGGTGATAAAGTTTTGGGATGGTACACTCAAATAAATTGGATCCTAAAGGATTCACTAGGAAGGAACTAGCTAGAAGGTCAGTAAATAGGATAAACTTCCAAGACTTTTCTTTTTTGAGATGGAACTACTATTTTTTTGTCTAACAAGAACCTTCCAAAGCTTCTAACTATTAAGAGCCTTAATGGTCCATTTTACAACAAGTACTATACCCTACATGGATATGTTTTTGAATAAATTATTAATTTGATATCCCCTAATTAGATAAATAAAAGTAGTACATACTATAGAAAGGGGGGATATTTTGGCAAACATGGATCCTACTGGCCAAGGAAAGAAAGTTCTTGTTTATTTTTCTAAGTTTGTGTTCAATCTTCCCCATGATCCACAACCACATATAGTTCAAGAAAGGATTTAGAGAAAAGGGCATGCCTAAATATCTTACAATCTAAGTTGGACCTCTCCAACCAAAATCATAATTTGATAAGCACACAGGTAGATTATATTTCCAACCTAACATTATTGACTTACAGGCTTAAATCTTGGCACTAGAGGCATCAAAAAACAAATTGAGTTTATCCATAAGGGATTCTATATTCTTTTGATTCAAATAAATAAATAGAGTAGTATCATCTATCAATTGGATGTTCACTAACTCATCCATGTTGGGAAGAGAAATTCCTTTGATTCTAGAGGAGAGGGTTGCACCCCTTAGCAATTAGTATAATGTATTAAAATCAATAAAAAATAGAGCATGAGTGAGAGGGAATCCCTTCCTAATTGATCTTTTATGTTTAAAAGGCTCAGTTTTGGAGCCATTAACTTCCACTTGAGCCACTGCATCTCTCATGGGAGTTTGAATCCACTTTAAAAAATGGTTGGGATTCCAAAGGCTTCAAGAGCCTAAGGAGAAAAGATAATTCCACCCTATCATATGCCTTTTCAATGTCTATAAGAAACATATCAAATCAATCCATCACTTAAAATATTGTCATGATATTTTCAAGAATGTATTTTCCATTTATAAAACTAGTTTGAGTGTTGCCAACAAACTTGGGTAGGATATTAACCAAGCTAAGCGTAAGGATCTCAGGAAGAATCTTGTACATGAGACATTAAGGAGGGTGATAGGTCTCCATTTTTTTATGAGAGACTTATCCCCATCTTTGGGTAGAAGTTTGATGATTCCTCTATTAATGTTATTCCATAGAAAACCCTTATTTTTACTTATTTGTAAACTTGTAGGAGATCTTTACAAATCCACTCATTATTTTTTTATAAAATTCAATAGGCAGACCATTTAGTCCTTGATTTTTATCATTTTTGAGGGTCTAAATTTATTTGAAGGTTTCATCCATTGTGATGTCACTTTCTATATTTTTAAGGTTTTCCTCAGTAACTTTATTAGTGACAAGAGACTTGAAAAAGTCGTTAGATTCTTGACACTTTGTATCATTTCCTTCCAAGGAAAGAAATTTCTTATAATCTTTAAGGAAGAGATCTTTTATTTCATCTTGATCATGTACATTATTTCTATCTTCCTAAATTTTGTCAATTCTTTTTCTTACTTGTTTACTTTTTTAAAAAAAGAAGAAGAACATGGAGCCTTTCGCCCACCTTTTTAGCCAATTCATATAAGATCTTGGAGCTTTGACCAATTCTTTATTAACAGTTAAATTGACAAGACCATCTTGGATTTATTTTCCAACTTCTATGAGGTTGTCATTTAGCACTATTTCAAGCTTCTTGCAATCTATTGCTTTCTTTTTTCCAATAGTTTGAAATATTAATTTTGAAATTTCATTTTTTTCCATATTTAATAGCTTGTTAATCATATAAAACCCATTAGTTGGTTTTTCTTAACATAAGGATAACATTCTAACAATCCCCGTAATTTAATAGGTTGACAATTAGTATGAAGCTTTCATCTCTTTTTAGAGGATATTTTTTAATCAAGGTAAGATATGTTTTGTATGGATCCTTAAACCCTTTACAATAAAAAGTTTCCAACATCAAAAGAGAAGAAAACTAAATCTAGCACAAAACCATCAACAAAAAGATAAAACAAAAAAATAGGATCATACAATTGAGCCACCAAATTGAATTTGTTTTTGAATTTTTGTAGCCTCCAATTTATTTTCAACCACTTTATCATGCATATCCATAACATTTTCGATAATATAGAGTTGATCACTAGCAACTCTTGAATGGATATGGGTCCTAGGAGAAGGGCCCTCAAGAGAAACCAAACCTATTTTACCTTGATCACCAATAACATCCATATTCTCGCAGACAACATTATCATCTTAAAGCAAAAATTTACCCTTTTTCACAACACTCTCTTTTAAGTCTTGGGAATTTTCATTACGAATATTAATCCGCACCATGATACTCTCGACCACAAACCTACTAATATATCCCAATTCCTTGCATTTGATGTGCACTTTCCCAATGGTGTCTTCTATAATCTTAATCTTCTCCTCATAATCTATCTTCATTGAGTTAACATCCTTAGCAACTGCACAAATCAATGTTAACATTTTTTGAGGGCTAGCCTTGTCCAATCTACGAGTCTCAACATGTTGAAATTCATTTTCCCTGTAAGTCATGGAATTCACATTATCCTTAATTGAATTAATTTCACAAACAAGCCAATTAAACAACTTTTCCTTTCCATTAATAGAGTTTTTGAGAAGCACCTCTCTATCAGTAGACTCGATCATCTGGACATAATCAACATCGTTAGTACCTCAATATGAAACCAATACTCAACCTCCTCAAGAAATACATTAACATGGTGATTATAAGTAGGCCGACTATTCCCTTCAACATTCATTAAATTCTCAAGCCCCTTGTTCTAAAATAAAACCCTACAAGCCATTTTTACTTTCTTCCCTTGTTTCCCTTTCTTTTTCTTCTAAGATTTGGAAAACTCGTCCACTTTAGAGGAAGAGCCTTTTACATTAACAACCCTAACCGAGCTAGGGGCATAAGAAGCGGGTGGAAATTTCAGAATAATGTACATGGACATTTTGGGCATAATTTTTTTATTGAAATAATTTCTAAACGATATGGTGATTAAATAGTGTATATGCATAAACCTTGAAGCTACAACCATCCTCTAGGACTTTGAAACTAAATAAGTATTTAATAACATATAATCTATCCAATATGCAATATATTCTCTTTGTGCTTTATTGGAAATTGCACCAAACAAACCAAATGGTTTTAAATTCATTCATTCTCCTCTCAAGTGGATCATCCAATCTCGTATAGACTTTACCCTCTAGACTAGTAGATTAAGTCACTTCATTTCGAATCCATTCTATTACCCCATTTTTTAATCATCTTAAAGTTCTATTGTATTAGATTAACCTCTTAAGATCCAAGGAATGTTTTTCATATTACATTAGAATTTTCATAACTCTATTCTCTCTTTGTAATAATTAGAGGCATAAATAGATAAAATTGGTGAAATAATAGTTTGATATTAAATCATAGCAATTTATTTTGTTGTTTTAGTATCATTTTGTTTCACAATTTAAATCTCTCCAAGACTTCTTTGGTATTCAAATTTTTTTTTACTAGTGATGATTGCACATTCCAAGGAAATATTAATGAATTAAAAGAGGAAAAGACATCACTTGTTAGTTGAAAAGAAAATAAGTCAAAGGAATATGTACTAATATCTTTCAAAATTCTAAATGTTGAGCCATTGTTTGATTTTCACAATAGCTTTTTTGATGGGTATGACTCCATGAGAGATGATTTTATTGAACATAATATAAGTGTAGCTACAATTCTAAAATCTGAAAGGGGCAAACATTTTAATTACTTGTATGGTTATAGCTCAAGAAATAAGGATGATATTAGAAGAAAGTATTTATTCTATTATATTGATATGGCTCCATTATAATGTGTTTGTCACAATAAGAAGTTTCATAAAATTGTGAAATGATGAAGGGTACTAAATGGAAGGGGTAATTTCTCTCAATTTCATATTTCTTCTCATAGGATGGTGCGTGAACTTGGCATTATAGACAAAAATATCATGAAAATGATGAGGAGATGTGCACTTTTTACTATTCATTTAGAGGTTGATCTAGTAATAAATTTTAAAAATAACATGGTGAATGTTGATGCAATTGAAGGAGCTATATTTAATTGTAAGGATGGAATTTTTGATAACATATTAACAACTTTGTTACTTATGGAAAAATAAGATAAGCATGCTAATTTTAGTATTGGAGTAGCATAGGGGAAACATGATTGTGTCTTCAAAGCTATCAATTCTGCCAGGTTTTAGTATTGTAAAATTGCATCTAGTGTAAGCCAACACATCCCTTCATCTCCCTTATTCTTTCATGACATGATTCTTGACCACATGACCTAATCGACAAAGGGCATGTGTGTATCACAGAGACATCTACATAGCATGCACTCATCCCATGAATATGTATACATACAGTGAGTTGTTGAGAAATTATAATGGCCACCCCTATAGTATAATGCATCCTACCACTGCTCACTAATGTCAAGAATTGTCTAACAAGCTTAAAAATTCAATTTTGAACTCCATTTTTCGCTCTCTCTCTTGATAATTTAAAATTATCTTGGCTACATTTCACTCCTTGAAAACTCTCTCAATTCCTCTTAGCAACATTCTTGCACTCTCTTAAGCTTTTTATTATATTGGGACAACTTGTATATAACCTTCTTGATCATTATAGCATCTTGACTTTGGCACCAACATCTCCTCACCTTCATTTAGTTGAGATACAATAGTTTTTCTTGAAAGGGGAGTTTCTCTTTCCATTCCATTTCATTTTGTTTAGCATATCATAGTCTATGTATCATAGTCTTAAAATCTTGTTATTTATATTCTCATTATCTATTATCTTATGTTTATCTATCACTATTTATCTTGTCTATCTAGCTGATATGGAGGTGGAAATACCAAAGCAAGGACTGAGGAAAGTCTAAAAAAAACCCCAATATTTTTTATTGTTTCTTTGTGTGTTGGTTTCATAGGAGGAGGAGGTAAAGTAATTGTTGGCTTCATCAAACCACCATAATTGTAAGAGCATCCTTTTTTTGTCACACTTGTTTTATATCATTTCCATAGTATAGTCACATTTACCATTCTTTTTTATATGCATTAGTTTATTTTTTGATAACTTAATGATGCAAGAGAAGGCAGATACTAGGGCCTAAGGCACTCCCAATACCAACCATACTTCCAGAATAACAATACGGAAGAAACAACACAGAGAAGGAGAGAAGGAAAGAAGGTAACTTTGATTTACTTATTCAAACTTCATACATGTTGGGTTGTAAGGGCTTCCCGATTACGACCAATACAATGAAACTCAATTACAGAACAGTCCTCATACATGCGAGGACCCAAAACTATAGCTTCTCTCCTCCCCCCCCCCCAAAAGACTCAATTAGGGTTGGTATTGGGAGTGCCTTAGGCCCTAGTATCTGCCTTCTCTTGTGTCACTTAAATAGTGTCTCAATTCTCTATTGTGCTCTTTATACTCTATCTATATAGGAAAAAAGTGCACCACATATATGTCTTGCATCCACACTATCATCCTCAACTTGTGCAGGCATCTAAGGTAGTGATCTTTCAGAGACTAGTAGTTAATCATGTTAGTTATCTCTTCTATTTTTTATAGTAAAACTTTTTTATCTAATAGTGTGTTCAAGTTAGCTTATTTCTTTTAATTTCACATATTACTTCATTTTAACCTTTAAAAATAGATCTTTGTCATTTAAGTTATCATGATCACCCTAGCTAACTAGATCACTAGTAGAATTGAGATGGATCAAGGGTTAGTTTATCCCTCAAGATTTTATTTGGTCTTGAGGTTAGCAAATTTAACTTCTCCATATCTTGGTGAACCCAATGTGAAATTGTGTCCTCTATATCATCTTTCTTTTTTGTTGAGTGATAGTCCCTTTGTCAACATGGTGATAATCACTCTGATATCATTGTCTAATCAGAGAGTATGTGAAATGAGCATATAATTCAACCCTCTTTATCCCTCATAGTGGATAGCCTTATCCTCTATATATGTTGGTACTAGTCAATGGTGCCTCTATTAGAGGCATTATGGTTGATCTTGCATGCTACATGGGCATTATCATGGAAGAGGTTCTCTTTTTCAATGAGCTTAATTATGCACAGTATGATGAGTGTTTGAAAACCTTTAGAACATATAATGAACTATCACTTCCCCCTCTAGGGTTGATTACCTTGACATCTAGGTGGGACCCAAGATGATCTTCAAAACTTTTGTTGTTATTCTAGAATCAAACCTCTTTAGGGTCAATTTGGGCATTCCCTGACTCCTCTCCATAGGATTTGTCTATTCTATCATGCACAAAGGTATCAAGTTCTCCCATGAGGGTACCATTCACATGATCCATGATATTGGTTGTTGGCTCTTGCTATTATATATAGGATTCTTGTTAGATCATTTTTTCCTACTCTTGTAGGTTCCCTATGTCCTTAGAAATATGCTCTATTATTTCCTATCAAAAATACAAATTTGGGGAGTTATCTTTCAAGTCTGTAGCACCTATCACCCCTTTTAAGTGTGTCCCTTCCAACCTATTACCCTTTTTTGTTTCTTAGCTCAATCAGATTGAGTTGGTTAATTTTTTTAGAGAGTTTCAAGGGTACATCTCAATTATTAGTAGTGCTTTGCAAAAAAAAAAGTCATAAAAGAGTCACTGAAGGATGCAATAGTTTATAATAAGCAAGAATCATACAATATTAAAAATTTATAGGAGTGATATCTTTATTCATAAATGAAATATTGTCTCACACAAGCTGTGAGACTAACCACTAAAATGTGAATGAAAAGAGACATGCATTTATAAATGCTATAAAAAAATAATGTACAAGCAGTGTAGGGTGACTCGTCATTGCCTGAGGATAAGTCTGGCTTGAGTTTCCCAACATCATCTTCAGTCCCCTTGCTTGCCTTGCTTCCTTGTTTCTCCAGTCCTTGCATTTGAATGATAAAATGATGTTAGATCCTAGATCTAATAAATGATGTGTCATTTTACACTATACACACACATTTGCAAACATATAAATCTATTCCACACATGCATAATAGGTGCCATTCTATCACAAATATTTGAGAAAATAAGAGGTATCAAAGCAAGATCCATACACTCATTTTATCTGACAGGTTTGTTTCATGTATAGGAGCATGTACATAGTTAAATTATTTGTCATCATTTGGGAATCAAGTGGGCTCCCACAAGGGTTGAGCCCAACATGTCGATAAATAATAAGCATGCAGATCTAAATTCATTTTATGTTACATGATATAATAACACATTCAAATCAGTGCAAGAGAAATCAGTTTCCAAAGAAAGATAACATGCTACATGAATCTAGTTAATAGCTGCTATAGGATCATTACAAGAATTATATCAAGCATCAAAGAGTATTCATAGAAGCCTAAAAAGATCAAAGGTCATAACAAATAACATTGATCCAAGAGAAGGATGCATTCATGTCACTATCCTAATGAGATGGGATGATAATAAGTACTACATGATACATAGTGTGGAAGCATCATCATGCTACAGGATGAAATCAGCTACAAAATAACTATTTATAGCTTCAGGAGCTTGTAACACTCAAAGTAAAAACAACAACAGTGATAAGATTACATTAATGTAATAGGAATTAAGATTTAAAATCTAGTAGAGCACTAAACTCCAATGTTCCAAATGAAATGAGGATACAATGTTTGTGACATAAAGGTACAAAGGAATGCAAATGACAAGTCTATTTTCTATCATGACTGTGGTCTGAGGGTATCACAAATAACAAAATTATCAAATATATGATCAATCTCAAGAAATGTCGACAATGAAGGGATCATAGTAGTGATAATGATGAAATCATGACAATAATATATGTCATTACCATAAAATGATAAAAGCAACAATTGACAGTAATCTGAAAGTGCTACATCAAGAATAAATCATTATAAACATCAAAGAGTGCTAAAGATGCTATAAAGATTGTCATTATGCCATGAAATAGCTAGGTCAGTATTGGGTGATGTATAAATAGAGATATAGTTTTTGATTATCCCACCAAATGAATCATATTACAAATTTTAAGGTGATGGAAGCATGTTGAAAGTTACAAAATATCATTTTTTCTTAAATCTCTATCATGATAGTTGAACCTGCAATATGAAAGCAATGTTTCATGATAGTGAAAAACTTTGACCATAAGAGTGAAAAAAAAGTAGGCAACTATCACAACTTGACTATCTTAGTACATGGTATCGTAGTAATGAGCATCATGATATAATCTTGATGAAATGTTGATAATCATGACACTCAAATGTTGTTCACTATCATGGGTATGATAAATATACTATTAGTAAATAGTAGAGTAGTGTTATTATATGTTGTCAAAAAACCATGAACACTTAAGGATCAAAGTGTTGTGGACCATTTTTTCACCTTTTCTTTCCAATGAACGTCAAGAATAGATCACAGTGATATAGGAGCAGATCTACTAAACATTCCAAGTATTTTTGAATGTTGACAACAACATCAAATGAAAAACATGTATAAAAGAATGATAAATAGTGAGTTTCAAACCCAAAACTAGGGATACAAATTCACAGTGATTTTTTCTCTATAGTCGTAGCATCATTCAAGAAAAGGAACAGTAACATTGTCAAGGTGTTATCAGTCAGCATACAAAGTTACAAAATTGTAATTTCATGTTACCAGTAATGTTAAAAAACATAATGTTCTTATAATAACAGACATGGAAATCTATTTCATGAACTAGGTAAAGAGATCGAGTTTTTTGTCCAAGAAAAGTAAAATAATGCAAAAATCATCTACACAGCAATGAAAGTGAGCGCCAAGTTATATAAATATGGTAATGTCAAAGTCATGGATATTGATAACTTAGAGTTTTTGTGATAGAAGATATGATAGAAGACCAGGCACATGGTACAACTACAGGAAAATGTTGAAGGTTTTATCTTAGAATCACATCATAACAACCATCTACCATCAAACTGAAATATGCAAGTGCAAATGCCTTGCCAGGATTTTTGGTTTGAAGTAAGGTTTGAGTAGCAGTCAAAGGAAATGTTCAGAAAATAAAAGAAAAGGTAAAATTTCACTCATTTAGCATAGATATTCAACAAAAGTAATGAATATCTAATGGATATCAATTCTTAGAATTACAAGACCATTACATTCAATGCTTCAAAGTACAATTATTAAGATGGAGAGAGTTGTTTCTTTATCAAAACCTTCGACTTGTATAGAAGAGACATTATAAGACACATAGAGAGCCACATTTTTTTGCCATCACTTTCAAAAGTCAAGGTGAATCTACAACATGGAGGAAATTACAGAACAAAAAAAATATATTTGAGAAAGTAGAAGTGGCAGGCATCTTTGATCAACTTGCAAAAACAAACCATCAAGTTCAATGGAAGAAAGCAATGATATGTAACCAAATGCTCCAAATTTGAGGCTACGACCTACAAATCATATATACAAAGCTCAAATTAAAGAGAAAAAAAAGAGATATGGAGCACAATATCATACCGAATAAGAGCACACACCTATAGATGATCTATGACTTGCAAAAAAACCATCCTAAAAAGCCTCATCATTCTAGAAAACTCTGATAATGGAAATGCCAGAAGTTGCAGGAGAAAGATCAAAGAAATGAAAGGGAAAGCATCTGGTAAAGCCTCAGAATCCATGGCGGCTAGAAGTGAAAAATGGGCCATCAAGATCCAACAATTCCATCTCGAAGACATCCCATGGTGGCTAATATCGAAGTAGGGAGGATGGAGCGGCAAAGATAATAGGTCAAAGTGAAGAATTATTAGGGTTTCGATACCCTATATTGACTACATGAAAAGCATTTTATGGCTTTCATTTTATTTCCCTTCCATCTTTTTCCCACCTTTTAAAAAATAAAATGTCAAGAACAATGTTATTAAAATGATCATTTTTCATATCATTTTATTAAAATTGTTTAAAAAATATGTGGAATGTAGGCTTAATAAAATTAAAATAAATATTTTATTTTACACAATTTAATAAATATCAATACTTAATAAATGAATTAAATCGTTTGATATTTGTGATGCAAAATGGGATATTTATTTTTACCTTTAAAAAAATCAAACATGGATATTTTGCAGAGTTATTGCAAAGTGTTAAACTCTTAAGTAAAATGCAGTTGTTAAAGTCAAAGGAGTTATTATTGTTCAGAGCTCTTTATGAGTTTTTTTTGAGGGATGAGGTTACATTTATGAAGGGTCCTTATGGTGATATTGTTTGGGCATAACTTTTGGGTCACCAAGTTTCCTTTTTATAGCTAGTTGAAGGTCTAAAAAATGGTCTGATAGATTGAATCCAACCCAGGAGTTATTGCTTTTAAAAATGCAGACAGGTCCCAAAAAACATAAATATGTGTTGAAAGCTCATTTGTAAGAGAGTTCTTTTTCCCTTTGACTTGTTTTTTTGCAACTATTTCTAAGTTCTTAACAAGGGAAGACTATTTTGTAACCCATTTTAGAGAGATTTTAAAGATTTGTAACACCTTTAGATGAAATTTTAGCTTGTGTCTTCTCATTTTTGTGTTTTTGTATCACATGTTGGTGCCTTGTGCAGAGATTTACATAGTTTTTTGCAGGTTGAAAGTTGTACTGAGTCAGTTTCAGATTGTGAGGAAGTTTTTCTCCTTTTAGGGATTGGTGTTTTTCTTCTTAAAAATTTATTATGCAAAGATTGTGTTATTGGGTTGTGTATTAGAGATTTTCGTTACTATTTTTGTTGTATGTTGAATACCTGTTAAGCTTTCAAAGATTTCATGTTTGGTGCATCACCTTTTTACAGTTAGATTTTAGTTATTTTTATGCATCCTTCTAACCCTTTCCTTTACAAAAGGTCTCCCTTAGATAAGTTTAGGTGAGTACCATAAGAACTAGCTTTCTCTGAAGGTTATCTTTCACTATTTGAGCCCACAATCAGATAAGCTTTCCAATGTTCATCGGTAATCTTGAGTTTATTTAGTAAGGGTGCACTATTTAGGTGATAAAATAACCCTCTCTTGTGTCTCAGTCCTCTTCATCTTCTATCCCTTCTTCATTTGGGGTATAGGGAAAGTGCATGCCTCAAGGGAAGCCTCCTCTCTCACCATAAACTTTGTAATCTCTGAAGGAGATAGCAGATAAGCATTCGATGATTCAATGCAATGAACTTTGCAATGTTACAAGTATATATGTAAGAGGGGAATTTGGTTGTGAAACCAACTAACCGAATACCCACTTTGATAAACTGTCTAATAGTTTACTAATAGTTAATGTAATAAACTATTATGCCAACATTCCCCCCTTATTATATTGATCCTAAACATATCAAAAAGACTATTTGCCCTAGGAATGCCCCCTTAAGGCTTACATAACAAAACATGCTGATTACATAATATGAATACATATATTGAGAAAATCTTCTTTTTTAAGTTGCAAATCCTGAATCATGAAAGGCTCCACAAAGTTGTCTTGTGACCCTCGAAAAGGTGTAGCTTCGAGTTGTGTTCTTAAGCTCCTAGTCCTGAACTCTCGAATCACAGTCTTGAATTATTTAACAATGATCCCTAAGAGATGCGATAGATCTCTATCATTGTTTGGTGACCATGAAAGGGTATAATTCTTGATCATATACTCTGAAGCTCGCTTGACAACAATCCATATTAAGCGCACTACCAAATGTTAAACCTGTCTCCAAAATGAGTCTTCACAAGACATACATTCTTCAAATTTGTCAACATTAGAAAGCAAAACAAAAAATAGAAAGCCAAAAATGCTTCTCATGCAGAACACCATCTCAAAGTGAGAAGCTAACTTGAGATGATAGAAATTCCTCCATCCTCCGATGCCGCCAACCTCCAGAAGTGAAGGTTCAAAGCACAAGATTGTGATTAATAGGAGACTGGAAATCGTTAACGACCTTTCCATCATCCGATGTATCCTCATTTTCAATGCATGCAACATTTCCTTCTTCATATTGTTCTTTGATTTTTCCTTTAAGAACATCACTAGCTCTAGTTCTACAAATCCATGTTGTGTGCCCCTTTTTCTTACAGTAAAAACATTTATTGTCTCTTCTATTGTTATTTGACCATTTTTTAGTACTTTGTGAGTATAAGGCTTGATCTATTTGATGAGCTTCTTCTATGGCGTCCTTTGTCCTATTTTCTTCTGCTAGAAGAGCTAAAATCATATCCTCTAGAGTCTGTGAAGTGAGTTGATTTAGTGTAAAGACAACATTACTATATTTGGAAGATAAGCTATTTAACAAGATGGCTTTAGCATCATCATCATCAACATGAGCCTTAACTTCTACAAGCTGTCTAATGAGAGACCTTAAATTACTTATATAATTGGACATTGTGATCCCATTTTCCATTTTGAATCTAAACAATTGAATTTTGAGAGAAAACTTTGCATTGACAGCTTTTGCTCCAAACAGTTTGTTTAGATTATCCCAAATCTCGATAGAAGTGTTATCTAGATCTACGTGATGAAGCTCAGAATTGGCAAGAGCAAGACCAATAATAGCCTTGGCTTTATCATTTCTACCATTCCACTCCAACAATTTATTTGCATATGTGGGTGGTTTTTCTTTTCCGCTTACTATGCCCCATAGATTTTTATTCATCAATTGCATTTGGATTTTTATTCTCCATGTATGAAAATTGAAACCAGAGTATTTATCTAATGGAAACTCCATTTCAAACCAATACAATCCAAATCAACAATTTTAAATGCAAGTGTGCTCACCTAAAAGAAGTTGGAGACTTCTATTTGAGATCATTTCTCTACAATGATGTTATGAACAATCAGCATGTCATTCTATGAGTGCCCACTGTTGGAACGTTCGAGTTTTGCAAGAATTCTGACTCATCAACTCCCATCTTTCAAGTTTCTTGCGAGATGAGATGAGTTGCACCACATAACAGAGATGAGTGTCACCACATAACAGACTCCATCTGCAAGTTGCGAAACCCAAAATGATAATAACGGTTTTTGAAACTATTTTAGGCCAACATAATACACCAGCAAACACACACTTTAGCAACTCTGTGCACACACACTACACCAGCAATTCTACGAACACACACTTCAGCAACTCTGTGACACACTTCTCAGCAACTCTGTAACACACTTCAGCAACTCTACGTACACACCCTTCTTTCTCTCGGGTCTCCTTCAAAATCACTGTCAATGCACAAACTCTCAGGCTCCTCTATACGCCATGATCACTCCTTAATACACATTTGAACCCGTGTCTCTTTGGTTCCACACGGTTTGAACAAACTCACCAACAATTTTGATATCAAAGATGTGGTTCAAATTCAATGCAAATTTTATAACGGTTCTTGGAACTGTTTCTAACTGAACATCCTCATGAATCAACAATCAACTTTTCTTGACTGCATACTCCATTGGCTATCAACAATAGTTAGCAAACATACAACTCACATTGTTCTCTCGACTACTCATGTTGAATGCCATGAAATCGCAAACATCAAAGGAGTTTCACAGCACCCAACCAGCACCTAGCACATCCAAATGGCTAATCACAAGTGTTTTCAAAGCACCGGGATGTTACATCACAGGCGGCTAATCACAAGCATTTGAACATCCAAGATGTTACATCACTAGCTGCTAATCCAAAATATTTTGTCTGCTCTGATACCACATGAAGGGGATAGCAAATAAGCATTTGATGATTCAATACAATGAACTTTGCAATGTTACAAGTATATATGTAAGAGGGGAATTTGGTTGTGAAACCAACTAACCGAATACCCGCTTTGATAAACTGTCAAACAGTTTACTAAACTAGTTAATGTAATAAACTATTATGCCAACAATCTCTGGTAGTGTCTTTAGTTCCCTCATTTGTAACTACCACAAACAATGGAAAAGAACCCTTGTTTCCAAAGTCCAAGGATTTCCCTCCTTGTTTGATCCCCATCCTTGTGGACATACCTCACCCTACCATTTATGGTAAGGGTAAGAGGTCACCAAGGACTTCTCCCTCTCCTTTAGCACATGGCCCTTATCCTTTGGGGGTCCCTTTTTTCCTCTTTCCACTCATAAGGTGAAAAGGGGAAATGTACTTGTGGTTGATCCCACAGTCACTTCTTTGGTTCCACCTACCATATTGGAGGGTCCCTCTTCTTTTTTGGTCATGAAATTGATTGTTTCACCTTGGAGTAGGATTCCACCACATCCTAGTAGTCCTCTCACCCTAGCTCAAAACTATTTCATAACCAACTTCATGTGAGCATAAGTGATTTCCAACTAGAAAAGGCCCTAGTGCATTTAAGGCCACTGCAAAGGAAAATAGTGATTCTTTGGTTCCCATTTCTACTTCTTCTATTGTTTCTCATATCCCAACTCTTTTTTTGTTCATATCACTCTAGCCTTTTGACCATCCATATCCTCTGTATCACTTCCCACTACTCTAGGAGTGACTATTGCACCATGTTCCAAGTAGGTATAAGGTTTTATTTCCTCTTTACATGAACCCCTACCAATCACCTCTATGTTGAGAATCCCACCTTTATTTACATATATCTCCATGCTACATACATAGGTTGTTTCTAGTGTGGTTATGTCTATTGGCATTCGATAAAGATGATGTTGTCTTTGATCATGAAAATGTATTGCGGTGTTTGCATTGCTAGAAACCTAATTAATTGGAGGCAACAAATTGATGTTACCAATGGAGGTGAAGATCAATGTAATGAAATGTTTAAGTGCTTAGTCAATCAGACAGAAGGTAGTGTGTAATGAATAGTCAATCAGATCTAGAATAATAAATTGAGTTAAGGTGCTCGGTCATAGAGTTAACATCTACAAAGGTATATCTATCTATTCCTACCATTGCATCAGTTATCTTTGATTACTCTAAAAGTTATTGAAGATTAAAGTTGAACTAGTAGTTAGAATAGTGAACTAGTGGACACAATTGGTTAGATTGGTGTTGTGGTCAAATATTAGTGGTTAGTCGACATGTTTTTGATATTTAATGATTTGGGTTGATATCAAGGATGTTAAAAAAAAATTTGCAATGCTTTCTCATATGTTTAAGTTGGATTTAAGGGTTGACTTGTAAAACATTTTAGGGTTCTAGCACCGACCTAGAACAAGTACATAAATTGTTGTTATGATGATGTTAGATGATGTTGTGATGGTATGTGATGATTGTTGGAGATAGTATAGAGGAAAAAAATTTCTCTAAGAGACACGATTGATTTGGAATTAATTGGATCTGGCATGCATTAAGTGCAAATATCAAATCATTCTTTACTTGTTAATTCTAATAGATTAGAAAGATAAATCCTTTAACATGGTCACTCCTAACAAGGTGAGAAGGATCTTTAATAGGATCTAAAAGATAATCCTTTAATAGGGTGACTTATTAGCTTGAGTTTGAAATCTCCTAATAGAGCAGACTTTAACAAGTCTTCAAAGCTCTTAACCAGGATGCAAATACTCTTAACTGGGTATAACCTTGAAAGGGTTATTGTAATTGTTTCTAACATACTTGATTTCCAAGTGCACTAGTGAAATCTTCTGGGCATCATCCCAGACGTGGTTTTCACCCTCTAACAAGGGTTTCCATGAAAAAAATATTGTTGTCAAGTGTTCTATTGTGTGAATGTTTCATGTGTTATTGTGTTACTTGATACTTATATTTTCATGTTGGTGAATTGGAAGGATAATCAATATTAGTTTCAAATTTTTGGTTTCACCGATTCACCCCCCACTCTCAATTCCTTATAATACTAACAATTGGTATTAGAGCCTTGTGCCCTTGAAGAAGCCTAACATCTTGGGTAGATCCTTAAGGAAAATATGGAGGATTTGAGATACATAAGACAACTTGAGCAAGCTGAAAGGGCTATCAAAGAAATGAAAGATCAATTGAAGCATTCTTTGGCTAAGAGAAAAGATCTTGTTGAACAACTCAATGAGACTCAAGAATAGATTGATAAATTTTCTAAACAAAGTGGACCTGAGGAATCTAAAGCATCCCAAAAAGCCTTTTCTCAAGAGAATGAACAATTGCATAAGGACAAGAAGAATATCCAGAAGGATTTAGAAGCATTACCTATCAAGATGAGTCAGGAGATGGAAGAAAGGAAGATTTTTGAAGATGCCCTAAAAGCTAAGAAACAAGCCTTGAAGGATAATTAACATGAGATTTTTAAGCCGAAGAAAGAGGTAGGTACCTTGTATGCATATCTTCATGAGACTAGAGAGGAACTAGAAAATATAAGAGGAGAACTCAACAATCTGATGATGAGAAATGATAATTTGGGAAGAGAGAATGAGATCTTGAGAAATGAGAATGAACAGTTGAAGGGAAAACTAAAGAATTCTAATGAAAAGCTAAAGAAATTGTATGAGAGTTTTGAGAAACTTGATGAGTAGTTGAGAAGCCCAAGAAGAAGCAAGGAAACAACCAGTCTAGGCTATACCATCAGACTACTTTTGAGATTGGAGAATCTTCTGGAACTAAGGGTGGAAATCCATCAGAAGAATCTGAACCTAAGGTAAATACCAAGATTCTAGGTAAGAAACCCTATAATCCTATATGTTTCAATTGTCATAAAGTGGGTCATACTACTAATGTTTTTAGAAGTAGGTCAGTTAATAGGCCTAACACTTTTGATGGGTATTGTTATAATTGCAGTAAGTATGGATACATTGCATATGACTGTAGATCCATATTTAGTAGTATATCTAGTATCTTTGATGGATGTTATTATACATGCAAAAAATATGGTGACAATGGTGATGAATGCAAGTCAAGAATGAATAATCCGAGGCCACCTATGAATTGGGAAAGCCCTTACCAAAGGGAGAGGCAATTCAATGTCACTTTCTGAGTGTGTGGAAACTATGGACACATGGTTATGAATTGCATGATGGTGAAAAACAAAGGTAATTCTGGACCATGGAGGTCAACTGGTATGGCATGTTTTCACTATCACAAGATTTTGTCATCTAGCAAGGAATTGTAGAATGAGAAACCAATCGGTAAACCGGTCAGCAAATCAAAAGAAAAAACAAATTGCTAATGTGGAAGAGACCAGGAATGAGATGAGAAATATTTGGAAGAAGGATATCATAGAAAGACATCGAAGGGATCTACATCACCATTAGGTGTGGATGGTTCATAATCAAACTAAGCCATCTTTGACTTAGGGGGAGAAATTATTGTTCAATCCATCTATGAACCCCCTTGCAAGTGTGTGGTAAGATCTACCAGCATATAAAGATGCAATAAGATATCCTGGAGCTTTTTGTGAAATTCTATGATATTTTGATCATCAGTAATGATGTATGAGTCAATTGGTTGAAAATAAAAGTTATATCAGTAAGAGCATTTAATGTGAGCATGCAAAGGTAAATAAATAGATAATTTTTTATTTCTTTCTTACCTTACATAATTTGTGAACTGTTGTGGAGTGAAAGAAATTCTATTTGAGTTCTTTGTTGAGTTTGAAGCTACAAGAAAATATTGTCTATGTTGATTTGAGAAAAAGTAATCAATTGATATTGTTGTTTTCTTTGTCAAGAACCTTATCTATGCACAGTTTGAGGTATTTATCAGTTATCTTCTTGTGTGCTTAAAATTTAATATGGATACTCCTAATTTGATCAATATAACTGAGGGACCATGACCATAATTCAAATGACACCCATTCAAGTCGATGGAGAATGATCTAGCAGGTGATCTAACCAGTGTACCCTATGGATTTCTACATGTGGAAGATATAAGAGCTTATATTCACTACAAATTAGAATATTTAGGATCAAATGCAATATATGATCAGAACAAGAAGTTGTGTGATGAGAATTTGATATTGAAGGATGAACACAAATGTATTTTTGATAAAGGCTTTTATCATGTTTTTAACTATCCCGATGAATTCAAAGATGAACATATAAGATATGTTCTTAGGAGGATACATGATCAGTTCATATGGTTGGACAGACCGTATAAGATAACCAAGGAAGTAATCCATGTTGTAATCGTTCTATCTTCTACCAGTAATTTGCATGTTCTTTAAACTATTCCCAAGAAAGAGGCAATTAAATTGACAGTCTAAATGGGATGGGCATGTGATGACTGTGAATGATATCACAGATGAATAATTTAAATATACATCAATGGTGATTGGATACAAAGTCTATCACTCTATTTGGGTTAACAATATACCCAATGGTGTCATTCATACTGCCCACATGATGATTAAGGAAAATAAGGATTATTATCTAGCTGAAGCACTGAGGGAGAAACTAATATTGAATCTAGAAAAGATCAAGAAGGACAAGAAGCATAAATTTCAATATGGTTAGTTGATTTTATGTTTATTCTTCTATTTTCAGAATATGTTTCCTGGCATTGGTAGTATTACTTGGTTAATTGATACACCATCTTTCATTAAAATCAACAATTGTATAAAGGTTTTGGGAAATGAGTTTACTCAAAAAATATGGGGATATTTGAAATATTTTCAGAAATGGATGCATGAGAAAGAAAGAATACCTTCAGAGATTATAAAAAAATACAAGGATACAATATGTTTCATGGTAGATACTAATTCTTTCTTGATGGAAGCAAAGGAGCCCAGAACCTCATGGGTTATACTGATGGGATATGAAGTGGAAGGAGATATCTTAACATTGTATGCAGAGAATTTTATTGCACAACCAGTACATCTTAATACTCATAGATTTGGAAAATTTCAAGAAAAGTCACTAGAAGTACACAATGAATTGATGAAACCAGTCATTGAGAATAAAGTGAGAAAAAAAGTGGAATAATTTATGATCCAATAGGGTTTCATGAAAGTGTAGATTGAGAAAGATAGAGCCAGACATGCTACAGAGAAAGAAAGTACATTTGAAGTAGAAAAAGGTGATGAGGATGTTGAGATAGTAGGTGCAATTGGTGGTATCCCAAAAAATAGACAAACAAGGATCACAACTCAAGTCAAGAAGGAGAAACCTTCTCCTGTCAAGCCACAATAAAGGAGATTAACAAGAAATGTCAAGACTGCATCAGTCAAAGAGGCACAAAGCATAGACAAAGTAATAAGGAAGATAAAGAAGGAGAAAGAAAAAATATTTGAAAAGGTTGTTGAAGAAGAAAGTGAGACTGAATTAGAAATAGAACAAAAGTAGATCAAATATAAAAGAAAAAATTCTAAGGGGTAGGTTCCCCTACTACAAAATCTGTAAGTCATGATTTCAGTCAATGTATTTGTGTTGGAGACATAATATAAGAAATGAATAAATGGGGAATTATGAAAAGTGTTAAGTTGTATTATGAAAATTTTAATGAAAATGATCAAGAAAATTGAGGAAGCAATATTCCTTAGTATGAACACTTTGAGTCAAGTAATACTACAGTTACAAGATTTTTTACCTAATTCCTCGTATGAAAAACTAGATGCAAGATGGAAGGAAGCACTTAATAAAGACAAGTAGATAATTCAATATGTGGTATTACATCTTCTACTAGAACTCAGCAAGGAAGAAGTACAAAAGAAATGCAATGAAGTGAGACCCATATTAAAAAAAATATTAGAATGACTAGATTACTAATTGGTGAGTCTAAAGCAATACAAGATGAGACTGAGATTATTCTCAAAGAATATTTAGATATTAATGGTAGAATTAAAGAGGATGAACATGTTGAGGAAGAATTGATACTTCAATCGGATGAAGAGAAATTGGTATTCACCCAAACAATCAAAGGATGGAAAATTTATGGTGTTGATGTAACACTTGATAATGATATTTTCTATTATACACAGGATAATGTAATGAACTCAGGTAATATCTCAGCACAAGGACCACAAGAGGAACAAATTGATACATTTGAGCAACAAAATCTTGAAGAAGAACAAAAGAAAGAAGAGAAAATGGATACTGTAACTGGTCAAAGAATGACTAATGAAAATCAAGCAGAGATACTTATTGATCAACTATAGGAACAACAATTACAGGTTGGAAGTGAACAAATTCAAAAAGATCAAGAAGAATAGACACCAACTGTAGAGGTCAAGGCTGGTGTAAAAGAAAAGGAAAAGGCAAAGGCAAAGGAAAAGGAAAAGGAAAAGGAAAAGGAAAAGGAAAAGGGAAAGGGAAAGGAAAAAGTGATTGATGAATATGACATTCTAATTAAAGGGAAGATAGATCTCAATAACATGAGCCCTGTGAAAATGTTGAAATATCCAATGGAAATCAAGGAAAAGGAAAAGAAGGATAAGATGAAGCAATAAGCTCAAGTGATTCTCACTACTAGAGACATGCTAGCTGATTTGCTAAGTGAAGTAGAATATGATGAATGAGCTACACTTATTGAGAAATTGGCACATTTAGTTACTGTCGCAGGTCAAGAAATGAAAAACTTGGAAGATGCTGAAATATACAAGGCATAAAAGGAGTTTGGGAAAAAAAGAACATAGAAGTTGGTAAAATATATTGCCACTAGTAAGAACTTACTTAGATTGGCTATCAATTAGGTGAAGAGTGGACTGACTGAAGGAGGTAAGATCTTGAAGTCCATATCTGATTTTCCACACCTCTTAAATGAGATAGAGAAGCATAGATGTGAAGTCGAATAGGAGTTGATACTTATAGTTGAAAACTTTGAGCCCATGACTAAACAAGCTACTTCATTTTGTGTCAAAGTTAACTCTATTCATCAAAAGATGAAATCATATAGAGTTGAGAAAGATAAAAGGATGGATAATCTAATGGAGTTGTAGAGCTTTTTGATTCGCAGGTTAGATATTATGCAATGAGGTGTGAAGGAAATAGAGAAGGCATTAGTAACCCTAATGTATGCACTACTAAAAGCCTTGACACATTAGCATTTTTAATGTGTGGACAAATTTTCATCATGGAAGATCTATTGAAGAATTTGGTCAATGATCTTCAATTGCTAAGAGGTAATTATAGTGATATCTTCAATAGAATGTAAATAGGTTATGCTACTATACACAAATAAAGATTTTCTACCTTTGTAATTCCTTTTTCATTATTGTCAAAGGGGGAGTAGTGTAGTAAATTTGGCAAAGAATATGTATGTAATGACATGTAAAGGGTTAAGGGATTAGTATACATGTATGTAATTCCTAGCAAGAGTTATTATGCTATCTAGGATTAGTTCATTGTTTTTGCATTGTGATGTATTTGTCACTTATGCATTGGTTAGACACTTTACAAATTTCTTAGTATTTCCATCAATGTCAAAGGAGGAGATTGTTTGAATTTGATGAAGATGATGTTGCCTTTGATCATGCAAATGTATTGTAGTGTTGTCATTGTTGGAAACCTAATTTATTGGAGGAAATAGATCAGTGTTTCTGATGGAGGTGAAGATCAATGTGATGAAATGTTTAAGTGTTCAGTCAACCAAGAAGACGATCGTGTGCAATGAACAGTCAATCAAATCTAGAATAGGAAATCGAGTTAAGGTGCGTAGTCATAGAGTTAACATATACAAATGTATATTTCTATCTAGTCATATGATCGTACCAATTATCTTGGAGTATTTCAAAAATTATTGAAAATTGAAGTGGAACTGGCAGTTAGAATAGTGAACCGATGGACACAGTTGGTTAGATGTGTTACGGTTAAATCTTAGTGGTTGGCCAATATGTTTTCAAGATTTGATGCTTTGGGCCAACATCAAGGATGTTAAAAATTTTTTTTGGCATGCTCACTCATATGTTTAAGTTGGATTTAAGGGTCAACTATTAAAATATTTTAGGGTTCTAGCACCGACCTAGAACAAGTATATAAATAGTTTTTGTAATGATGTTAGATGATGTTGCGATGGTATGTGATGATTGTTGGAGATATTATAGAGGTATAAAATTTCTTTGAGTAATGCAATTGATCTAGAATTCATTGGATCTGTCATGCATTGAGTGCAAATATCAAAGCATTCTTTACTTGTTGATTCTAATAGATTAGCAAGCTAGATCCTTTAACAGGGTCACTCCTAACAGGGTGAGAAGGATATTTAGTAGGATATGAAGGATAAATCCTTTAACATGATGAATCATTAGCTTGAATTTGAAATATGCTAACATAGTAGAGTTTAACAAGTCTTTAGAGATCTTAACCGGGCTGCAAATACTCTTAACCGGGTATAAGCTCAAACCCTTTGTTGTAATTGGTCCTAACAAACCTGATTTCCAAGTGCACTAGTTAAATCTTGTGGACATCATTCCTACATGTGGTTTTCATCCTCTAACAATGGTTTCCATAAAAAAATATTGGTGTTAAGTGTTCTATTGTGTAAATGTTTCATGTATCATATTGTTACTTGATACTTATATTTGCACATTGGTGAATTGGAAGGATAATCAGTATTAGTTTCAGATTTTTGGCTGCACTGATTCACACCCCCCTCCCCCAAGTTCCTTATAATACTAACAATGTCCACTCATCCTACACTCAAACCATCTCTTGATTGTCATCCTATCTTTCCCAAGGTATTTTAGGCCGACTACAATGAATCCTCTTTTAATGTTTTTACTTTTAGTGAAGCAATATTTGGAATCTCTTGAGTTCATCACTATCCATTTTTAATATTTTTAAGGATCACCTTCTTCATCATTATCTTAGGTTGATTTGTTTTCTTTCTATGAGGAATGTATCTTTAACTCTATGGAGGACATTTCAATGTTGACAACAATCTCTATAAGATCCCTCACACTCACCTCAGATGAGATAGTAGCCATACCACTACATTATCTATCTCCCTCCCCATATGATTAAGATTGGGAGGATGATGATCTATTTGTGGAAAATCTATGAGACATACCCACTTCTACATCTATAGATTAGAGAATTCCTATTTGTATCCCTATGTGAATTTTTATTAATGTTGTTACTCTCTAGAGGATCCTTTTACTCCATTTTTATTTAGAAACAGGGGATTATGTATTGCATGCCTTCATCTATTTTTCATCTTATGTTTTTATTTGTTGTACATTGATTTTTAATATTTGGGAATGATGCAAAGTGTTGGGGGAATTTAGGTTTCCCTTCCATGTTGACCCAAATTTATATTTGTATTTGTGTTCGTGTGCTCTTCTTTAGATTTAAAACATGTCACCCCTGATTAAATACCCATAAGAGGTCTTATATCATGTATATTTTTCACTCTTATGGGATTTGATGCCAAATAATTGGATCCACGTATCTCTATCCCAATGTTTTGGATACCTTTTCTCACCTATTGTGGGGTGACATCGCACAGAAATATCTCATATGTTGACATTTTATAATTTATTTATCTCTCCTTAGAATGTCTTAAGTTCCCATGCGAGAAACACGATCTATTCTAAGGAGGGTTTCCATGTCTTATCATATGATTGTCTTATTGTTTGATTGTCTTGTTAGAAAAATATATTTGGTTGTCTATTGTCATTGATGTCAAACATTGTGTTTTAGAGGTTTTTTTGGTTTCTCAAAAACTATAATTTAAAATTATTCTATATTTAGAGAAGCAAGTTCATGTACTAAACCTACATAACAGTTGAAGACAAGTATGTTTTTAGTGATACAATCTAGTGGAAGACGAGTATATATTCAGAATAGTGGAAGATAGATATGTATCCTATGATCATGAGAAGATGATGTTTATCAGTTATTCAATGTTATATTCTTATATATGGAAGTTTGTGTGGTTTGAAAGACTATGCTTGAGTGACAGAGAAATGTAGTTATATTTTTGGAAGGATTTCACTCTAAAAATAAGGGTTGAAGGTGTGATGATGGTTATGTAGATAGAGTTAGGTTTTGGTTTTGGTTGTGGCATTTTTTGGTGATCCAAAAATTATTTTTGGTGATCTAGAAACTATATTATCAAGTGTTGTAGTTAAGATTGATTCTTGGTATATTCTATAAATGTGTTGTCTACATGGATTTTGACATTGCTTATGAATCTCACCTTAGCGTGTGGGGGTCTAGATTTAGTTGGCAAGTTAAGTGGTTCTTTGGGTAGAGTGACTACATGTTTGGGATGGCTTTGAAATTTTTTCTAGTAATTGTGGATCTGTCATTGGGCTACGTATAGTTTTTTCTTAGTCCCTCTCTCTTTAAAGTGGATCATATTTATTGATTGAGGTTCAGGTTATACAAGAGAGCGAAGCAAGTAGATTGAAGGAAAACTAGTGAAGATCTACAATTATAAGGGTAGAATTAAATGATAGTGATAGAGAAGAAAAGGCAATAATAGTGTACTATTTAAGTTGAAACTATTATGCAGATCAATTGGATTATAAGGAGAATCTCTCTTTATATATTGTAAATACTTGTATGTATCTTTTTATTGAGATAGTGAGTCTTAGGTGCACAAGTTTTTTTTTGTATCTTTCTAATTTAGAAATGAGCCTCTGTATGCAAGTCCAAAGTAGTGAGATCATATATATATATATATATATATTCATTTTTGTATTGGTAGTGAACCTCTAGTTGCAAGTCTAGAGTAGTGAGCTCTCACCATATTTTGTAATCAGACTATATTCATCAATGAATTATCTTTGTGGGAAAGTTCTCGCCATGGTTTTTCCCAATTTGGGTTTTCCACGTATAAAATCTTAGTGTTCATGTGTTGTTGGTTCAATTCATTACTTGCATATTATTTCATGTGGTAAATATTAAAATTAGTTAGGTGATTTTGGTTTATGTTGATTCACCTCCCAACATTTTGAGTTTTCAACTATTATATCTTATCATCTTATTTTCTTATTATCTTCTTCTCTCTACATCACAATATTTTTTTCAAATTTTAAAATTTTTGACCTATTTGTCTACCTTTGTGGGGACCAATCTAATTATATATCAAATATATTTCCCTATTATATGACTATCTATATTTTTCTACTCATATCTATGCATGTCTAAAGTCACCCTATCATATGACTATCTAGCTTTTTTTTACTTATATAGGTGCATTTCTAATCTTCCCCATCATGTGACTATCTATCTTATGCTGCTAGAATTGAAAAACTCAAATTTTCCTCTTGTATGGCCATCTAGCATAACACAACTTTCTACCCATACTAGTGTTCTATTAGTGATCTATCTTTGTCTCTTATTGTGATCAATCTTTTTCTCTTATCATGATCTCTTTTTTTCATATAGCATGCTCACCTATTGTTTGCATATTGGATTTAGCCTTGAAAAAATTGTTTGCATATTGGATTTAGCCTTGAAAAAATTAAGGGCCTTCCCTTGGGGGAAAACTCATGTAGATGAAACGCCCTTAGGTAAGTCAAAAAAAATTTCTTTACTTTATCTCACATCTTCAGTTTTTATATGTTCACTAAAGTGGGGGCAAAATTAAGTGAAGTAAAATTGTACCTAGTGTAATTTACCATTATATGATGCTCCTACCTTAGCCAAAAAACAAAATTCCATGTAATACTCCACAACCCTCTATCCCCCCTATCCTTTTCCACCAAGATTATTGACCACACAACTTGGTTAGTATAGGATGTGTGTGTGCACAAAGATGTCTGCATAGTGTACACTTATCCCATAAATATGTAGATGTGTAGTGAGTCATTGAGTTATTACAACAACCACCCCTGGAGTGTAATGCCTCCTATCACCACTGATTGACATTGATAATCATCTAAAAAGCTTAAAAATCTAATTATAAACCTCTCTCTCTCTCTCTCTCTCTCTCAATTCAAATTGTTTTCACTTTTTGGAAACTCTCTCAATTCCTCTTAGCAACATTCTTATGAATTTATGAATGATTTTCTTATGGAAAAACTTCTTTGGAGATTATTCAAGACCCCGGGAGAATGGAGTACTATTTGTCACAACAAATATAATAGGGACATGAGTGACTTCCAAAAATTTCTGAATCAGGAATCTATACAAGGAGGTTCTAGCATTTGGATTAATGCTTTGAGAAAGAAGGATTTGAACAGGAAGGGTGTGAAATGGAAGGTGGGAAATGGCAAGACTATTATTTTTTGGGATAATGAATGGAGTTTGGATCATCCTCTTAATTCTGATTCAAATTGGAAAGAAAAGATGTTGCAATGTAAACAGGTTTTTGGCTTGCATGTGGCCGACTATTGGGAAGGAGATAATTGGACTGACTTGTCTAGGGTGGATCCCTCTCTTAGAAGTCTGAATAAAATTTTAAATGTTGTCTACCTCATCGATGAAGAGGATACTTTAACCTAGAGATACAATTCTAATGGTTCTTTCTTGGTCTCCTCTTTGTATATGCAGAATTATGAGAATTGCCTGGAACTGTGTTGGGTGAAATCTTGGTTTAAAGGATTAACCCCTAAAATTAATGTGTTTTTTTGGATCTTATTGCAGGATAGAATATTAACTATTGATAATCTTAGGAAAAGGGGTTTATACATAGCTAATAGATGTTGTCTTTGCAAGAATGATGAGGAGAACATTAACCATATGACTATTCATTGTGCCTTTGCTAGGAAAATATGGCAGAAGTTTTTGGATTTGATGAATATGGATTGGATCTTTCCACAGGGTATTCAAGAGCTTTTCACTTCTTGGAGATCTCCTACTAATAATAATATTTTAATATCTATCTAGAACTTCCTTTCACCCTACATTTGCTGGGGGGTTTGGAAAGAGAGAAATGATAGGATCTTTATAAACAAGGAGTCTAGTTGGGTTGTGATTTTCCACAAGATTAAGAGAACTCTATTGGAGAACATTTGGCTGATTAGTAATTATCAAGAACCAAAAGATGATTGGGAGGTGAAAGTATACAAAAATTGGAAGCTAGATGGCAAGAAGGTTCCTAATATCAAGAGAAGTCTGAGGAATGAGGCCTACTGGGATTGCCCCCCTAATGGCTGGATGAAAATCAATTTTGATGGTGCCTCTAAGGGCAACCTGGGGATTGCTGGTTGTGGCATTGTTATTAGAGATGAAAATTGGAATTGTAAAGGCACTAAGGCCATTCCTTCTAATTTTAATACTAACCATGTTGCGGAGGCCAATGCTGCTCTCTATGGTCTTATGTTGGCTAAAAGGAAAAATTATAGAAAATTTTGGGTTGAAGGGGATTCTCTGAATATTATTAAGTGTCTTAATAATATCACGACCCCTTCATGGAAAATTTCTAATGCCATTAACAAATCAAAAAGCATCATAAACTCCTTTGATGTGTGTGTAGTTACTCACAATTATAGGGAAGAAAATTCTGCGGCTGACTGGGCTGTGAATGTGGCATGCCATAATCAGGTGTACATCGAATGGGATGATGGGACTGTCCTTCCTCCTAAAGGGGCATCATTAATCGATATGGATCGATTGAAAAGAAGGCAATATGTACTTAATGAAGATCACATTAACGGGCAATAAGTGTAGGGATTCATGTGAGGATGACAAAGGACATTGTGGTAATTTCAAGATGATTGTTGCTTTCATCTCACACAATTTATAGGTCTTTCGAGGCTTTGGAGGGTATTATTGTGACTTCAAGCTTAAGTCTCAAAGTGTTGTGAGAATTTTTGAGAGAAGGTTTTTTTATAGTTGCAAGAGCCATGGGAGGCTGTAAGAAAAAGGTGTGAGCTAGGGAATTGTAATGAATGGAACCAAAACCTAGAGGTTTGGAACATTTCTAAGGAAGGGGGTTTGGCGGTTTATTTGGAAAAATTGCATGGAGGGAAGATTATTGTCACTAAGTATTTCATAAAGACCTGGAACAAAGGGAAAATCATGGTGGGATCACAGAGCATGGAGGTGACCGAGGAGATCATAGAGGAGGTGATGGGTCTTAAAATAGAAGGGATCAACTTCTATAGGGACAGGAAGGTGTCAGATAAAGCTCAGGAGGCTTTTGTGCCAATGGACCAAGAAAGGAAGCGCATGGTTAAGTTTGATAACTCTTATTTTAACCCTAAATGCATTTCTAGGCCATGGAGACTGGTTCTTTTTGTTATCATTAGTTACATTACGCTGCATGGTAGATATACCAAAATTTACAATCACCATCTGATTTCGCTAAATCATTTTAGGCATGGGGTTAAAGTTAATTTCCCCTTTTATATTTTGAATTCTTTGAATGCTACTATCCTTAGTTGGAAGAGGGACCCTGAAGGTGACCATGCCTGTCATGATGGGCTGTTGGTCCTTATCTATGAGGTTTTGAAGTCTAAGAAGGTTGAGAGGTCCTGGCTGAATCGGAAGGCCCTAGAAGATTATGATACTGATGGTAAAGACTCAGAGGAACCCTTCATGGAGGATACTAAAGACAATGAGGTTGAATCTGAACCTAGCAAGCCCTCCATGCATCATGACTCCTCATCCAAAAGAAAAATTAGGAAGGCCAAGATTGAGGATTCGGTTACCGATATGGAGATGGAGGAAGAGGAGAGTAGGGATGACAGTGTGAAGGGGAAGGGTAAAAAGAAAATGGAAACTATAGGGAAGTGCACTAGAGCTAATAAAAGGAATAAGAAGAGGGATAAGAGGGTTGTCATTTCTTCTGATGATGGCTCTGCCTCAGAAGAGAACATTAAGGAAAAATAGGAAAAACAGGTGGAGAAGGAAATTAACATGGAGGACTGTGATGAGTTAGATCAAAATATTTTGGTTGATGACAACATCATGAAAGAAATAGCCCAGGATGTGGCTAATATTGAGAAGGATGGCCAGGCTAATAACAGGGACATGGTGGAGAGCTCCAAGGAGGAGACCGTGTGTGGGAATAATGATTTTGACAACTTGGGGTGTTCTGCTTTCCTTAACAACCTTTGCACCATGAAAAATGACATTAGCACTATTAAAACCCACATCCAACAGCTTCAAAAGGAAATTGGAATTATCAGAAAAATGAATCTGGGAGAGAAGACTATGGGTCAGTGCATTGATGAGATGAAGGAGATTGTTGGCAAAGCTGAGGGGCTTACGACCTTTAATGACAGAATCATTTCTATGGAGAAGAAAATAAAAGAGGGGGAGATGGTGAAAGGTGGGAACATAATTAAGAGAATTGACAAAATGGAAAACATAGTTGAGAAGCTAGAGAAGACGGTGGGTAACATCGCTGAGCAGAGTTTTTCCATTCTCAAGGCCTCGACTGAGCATGTCAAGATTCTTGTGGACAAAATGGAGCAGGGGAAAGGGGAGTAGACGATCATTGAGATTAAGGAGGATCACAGACCCAACAAAAGAACTAGATCAAGATTCAAAAAGCTAGAGGATAACAAGAACAAAGATATTGAGTAACTCAAAGCTTCCTCTGCCAATATGCAGATGCTGGCTGAATAGGCAGTTGATCTTATGAAATGTATCTAGTCAGCTGTCTGTTGTCCTGCTGTCTTTTTGCTATCTTTTTTTCTCTGTCTTTCTTTTTAAGGACTTGTTAGTTTTTTGGTGTCTCTTTTTGGTGTTGCTGCACTATTTTCGATGGATCTTTAATGCTTATTTTGTAACTTGATGTAAAAGGTTTTGGGTCCTTTCAAAACCTACTTTTATGTAATTAAAACATTCTTTCACACACTTGAGATTGTTATTGTATTGGGATGACTTGCATAAAAACTTATTTTTTTTACAGGGTATCTCCTTACCGTCATTCCGTCAAGCTCTAACTTTGTAGCTTTGAAGGGGAGTTTCTATTTTCATTCCATTTTTTTAATTTATCATGTATCATAGTCCTATAATCTTGTTATTTCTATTATCATTTTTTATTATCTCCCAATTATATATCACCATTTATCTTAATTATCTAGTTGTTATGGAGGTGGAAACAAGAAAATAGGGATTTGAATGAGGTACGTCTCAAAATAGGTCCAAACATAATTTATTGTTTCCATGTGTTTAGCTTTCATAAGAGGAGATGAAGTAAAGCTCATTGGCTATTTCAACTTTCCTTCATTGTAAGAGAGTCCTTTTTCATCACCCTTTCTTTCCATCATGTTCATAGTATAGTCTTGTTTATTGTTCTCTTTTATATGCATTTTTGTTTTCTATCTTAGTTAGTGTCTCCATTCGCTTTCATGTTATTTTTACTCTATCTATATAGGATGAAAGCATACTCTATAGACATCCTGCATCTGCATTGTCATCATCAACTCACACAAGTGCCTTGAATGAGCTTAGAAAGTGTGGTAGTTAATCTTGACATTTAGCTCTCCTATTTTTCTATATTCAAAACCTTTTTATTTGACAGTGTTCTAATTATTTTGGGTCTTTTAATTTTTCAAATCAATTCATTTAAACCTTAAAATATATCTTTTTCCTTTAAGTTATCTTGATCACCCTAGCTAATCAAAGTGCTAGTAGAGTAAGGTGGAACAAGGGTTAGTTTATCCCTCAAGATTTTAATCAGTCTTGAGGTCAACAAATTTCCCTCTTCCACACAAGAAAATTTATCTTTTAATGGGAAGACCAAGTTATGGTGAATATTATCAATTTTAAAATTTTTTCCTCTTCCCATGCTAATACAAAAATATGTCAATGAGAAGTTTTCTAAAAATGGAAAAGAGGATAGAAGATTTGATTTCTTTATTGAATTTTTTAGCTCTTACATAAGAATAAAAAGAAAAAAATGGTAATATTATTTTGTGAACTCCAATGAAGTTGTAAGAGTCCAATATTTCCAATTTATGAATTATTCCTTGGAATTAGATCTCGTGGTTCAAGATAAAGGTATGATTCTTGGTGCATACTCCATGGTAATGGAGAAGAATTCATAGATGAAGGACAAGCTCTTTGGAAAACAATACGTTCAATGAAGGAGAAATATAAATTATTATTTATTCCAATAAGAAACCTATGCTTATTTTCTACAAATGGAAATCCTTCAAATCAACATGGCATGGTACTTTTAGAATTGAGCCTCATATAGGTTATCTTCCTTTGGATATATGGAGGATCATAGAAGAAGGATAAAAATTCAAAAGATGGTTTCATTGTTCCTACCATCAAGAAGGTTTCAAAGCTATCATAATTATACCATATCAATGGTACTTAAATCATGAGGGAGAATAGAATGCAAGAAATATTAATAAGATAGCCAACTCGTATCTTATTTACATTTCATATTTCTCACATCTACCTATAGAAGGATATGATATTTCAAGAGGAAGTGATTGGGATTCATTAATTAAAGGGTATGGATTCATCCAAATTTCATACAAAAAGTTGACAACTATGGGAAAAAATTCTCTATTGATAATAAAAGAATATATTTTTTGTGTTGCATTGAATATATTTTTCCTTAACACTTCCTACCTTATCTTCTCATGAGGAAGAACTCCAAGATGAATTCATTAAAAACAATATGTTGAGAGTATTGAGAAGATACTAGTGTTGATTTTATTGATGTAAAAACCCTTGTACTGGTTGTATGTCTATATAGGTTGGTTATCTGTGGATTGTGCTTTGGTGTTGTATAGTTTAAATTCATTCTATACAGTTTGTTTTTGTTAATAGATTATCATGGTGGATGTCTTTGTTTTGGTTATTGAAATATATCTTTCTGGTGCATCTATGATATTCAATTAATATAGAAGTATAAAGTTTTAGATAGATATATTTGGTTTTTGTGTTTCAGAGTTCTTTTGGGTATCCCTTCTATGAGGAAATTCATGCAATATATTATAATTTTTTGATATGATACTTGTATTCAACTTATATATGGGTTCTATTTGGTTTTATCCATCGGTTGGTTCAGAATTTTTGTAGATCAAATCATGAACTTGGTTGTACCATTCCCATTGGCCCAGAATATGTTTTTCTTTCAGTGTTTACAATATGTAACATGTTTATCCTATGGGTGACCTATCTTTAGGTCCTATGGTAATGCAGTGTGAAGTATTCATAAGTATGACCTATTGTTTAGGTCCAATGCTAACATGTTAATATATTTTGTAACTTAATCCAAAAAATTTTGTGCCTAGGATGACATATGTATTTGTTTTATTAGATGTATGTATATATATATATATATATATATATATATATATATATGGAAATTATTTTGTATTTGATATAGAGAGTGTGTGAATATGCTAAAGGTAATATGATTTGAATGTAATTGTGCATCATTGGTGGTATTATATGTAAGCATGACTAAGAAAAACAAAGGTTTACAAAGATTAGGATTACAGTAGAAGGAAGTGTTTATTTTTGTAGAAGGTGTTGGCAGAAGGTCTATAACTAGTTTAGCTTCTTTTGGCGATTTCAATTGGAACTATTCATGTGCATATGTAGATGAAACAACATCAGTTTACATTTTTTATGTAAGACTCTTTGTATAAATATTTTGTATCAAGGGAATTAGCCCAACCAACAGCAAGCCTACATGTAGTGAGAAGATTGGCAATGAGCCCTTTGTAAAAAATCACCTTAATTGGTGTTTACTTTTATGAGAATTTTTTTCTCCTTAGTTTTACCAATCTTGGGTTTCCATGATATATCTATTGTTATTTTTATTTCAAGTTTTTAATCGGTTTTAATTATCTATATGGTCTATGATTATACCAATTCAATCAAGTTTCTAAATTTTTATTGGGAATAACTTATTCACCCCCTCTCTATTACTCAACCTCTTCAACAATTGGTATCAAAGCTTGATCCCTTACAGATAGAGCTTAACCGCTTGAGGGAGATCTAGGATGTTTGAATAGATAGAAGGAGAATACTATTCAAATGAAGCTTGGAAAATCATGATGGGTGACATTGAGAACACCAAATCAATGAATGGGGATATGAAAGAAACAATTAAGGAACTAAAAATTTACTTATGAACTCTTATTCAGCCAGTAATTTTGAGGCACTCCTCCTCAACAATATCCAACTTGACGAAGAACTTACTTATCATTACATACCATCATGAAAAAAAGTTTACCATGTGCTCCATTGATAAACTTGTCACTGAAACATGAATGGTCTCTTCTCATGCATGAATATTCCCACCTCCTATCATGCCACTACCATTAGACATTCATAGAAGCCATTCACAGAGAAAGCCACAAAAATATTCCATATTCTACATAACCAACAAAAGAAAGAGATAAAGGATCTAACATGCCATCTCCTGCATTACATACATGAACACAAAATAGTGATCACAAAACTCCAACCAATCTAAAACTAATGTGGTCAAATTGAACATCTAGGAAGATAACCAAGACCTAAAGAGATAACACTTCAAGTCAAAACATGTATCATGTCCTTCTACACACACCTATAAAATAGCCAACTATGTCAACTATTATCTCCTTCATAGAACCCCAAACAAGAAGCCATGACAAACCCGAATCACATCCAAACTCTTACAAGAAGATCAAACTAATATCATTCCAAACTAATAAATCACACCCAATAATCTATCTCACAATGCCAACAACCTTTCAAATGAATCTTCCAAAACTAGCTCACACTGTAGCTCTAGATTCATATCTATGAAAGATAAACATAAAGATAATATACCTAAAAGAAACATTGGGAAATACCTCTCAAGTCTTAAATCAATGAGTAGAACAAGAGCGGGGAATGATAATTCTCATCCAAGATATCCAAGTCTTCAAGAATAATCCAAGAACAATCTCCTATCAAGTCCATAATAGGTGAATGTTGCTCGGACTTTCTGCTAGAACCATTAACCATTCCAAAACATACATATCTAGTCACAAGAGAACACCAACATCACCTATGTATCCATGTATCCATGATCACTTGTAACTGATTAAACCATGCCAAACTCCAAATGAAAAACAACAATATCATGAAGTACCAAGAAAAAGATCAATGTACTCAATACGCATAAATTGAAACAAGATCAATGTCAAAGTTCTAACCATAGAAATAGGAACATAATAATGACAACATGATCTGATTCACACCTTTACCAAGGACTCTTTTGAGTCCTCAAGATGTCAACATATCTAGTCACATGAAGACAACCATCTCCAAATAGTGATCCAGCAAATGTGAAAAATCCTTCTACAACAACAAGATCTAAGGCACCCTCCAACATTTGTAACTCTGATGAAGGTCATCCACCATCCAATGATAAATCTACATCACTACCAAAAACTCCCATTGAATTGTGGTATTGATCCATACATGGGATCGTAAAAAATATCTTCCACAAGAAGATTGAATTAGTTCAACCAAGCATCATTTAATGTCTAAATTTTCAAAGTAGTACAAAAGGCATCTCCATCACCACTCTGAGAAGATGCAGAATCTAAATAATTCTTCTTCTTCTTTTTCTTTTCCTCTTTGCAAATTCTTTGGATATGACCAGTCTTCCCACAATTCTAGCACTTCACTTTGGATTTATTTCCAAGAGATTTAGACCTTTCCTCTAACTTGTATTTAGACTTATTGTCCTCCTGCTTTCCTCTTTCCTTTGATTTGCCTCAAACAAAAAGTGCCTCGACCATTTTAGAAGATTTCCTTTGATCTTCTTCTTCTAGAAATGAAGAAACCACATCTTCCATTTTGAAAGTGGTTTTTGTTTTTCCAATATCCATTACCAAATGGTCCCACGTGTTATGAAAGGAACACAAAAAATCATACAACAATCCCTGTTATCAATCTTTACTCCTAATTAAGCTAATTGTGAAATAATCATGTTGAAAACATTCAAATGGTCTACTACATATGTACCTTCATCTGTCTTTAAGGAGTAAAACTTATTTCTCAGGAATAGCTTATTTACTAAAGACTTTTCCTGATAAATGTCACCAAATTTCTTCCACAAGGAATTTGTTGTCTTCTCCTCATGAACATTTAACCAAAAAGAGTCTACTAAACAAAGTTTGAGAAGCCCTTTGGATTTTCTATCTGTGAGATCCCAATCCTCATGTTTCATTCCTGAAGGTTTAGTTGCAGCCACTTCAAGCTAGATATATTTATCCACTATAAAATCTTCCATATTGAGTTTCCACAACTCATAATTGATACCATTAAACTTCACAATGTCTACTCTTCTTGATGTGCTTGTCATCTCAATATACAATCTTTATTATTGGTCCTCTATACAACTCCCACTACAAAAATGACACAAACAACCCATTGTACGCACAAGGATAACACAATAGGGAAAGCTCTAATACCACTTTCTATGAAAGAAAAGTGCGAAAAAACCTTCCACTGTCAAATTCTTAGGGGAAATTTGTAGGGATAACTTTCAATTTTAATTACAGTCATTAAGATACACAAAACTAAAATAGAGTAAATAAAAAATTCAACACATATAGAGCTACACACCAGATTTACATGGGAAAAACCTAGACACCAAAGCCAAGTCTCTTATATTATAGTAAATAAAGTTTAAATACAAGTCTATAGGAAAAAATTTCTCAGGTGTTTACACAGTCTCAATTCTTATAGAATACAGAGCATAACCCAATCAAATATTTCTCAAAGACAATAGTTACATTTGATCTAAAACTAATGATCACTGAGTATACCCTCCAAAATTTAGTCAAACAATATCAAGAATTACACTATAACTATTTCATCCTTGATATTTATACATCTTTGTTCAGGTGATTCGTTTCAGTTTTCATTGAGAAACTGTCATTCTCATCAGGCATGGAAGATACTCTCAAAACTCCTATGAAATTCCCAAAGATTACTCCATCTTGGAACAAGCATATAGTTCAATCAATCACCCTTAGACATCTTAGCATATTCACCAATAATTGGCACAAAAATTAGCAATGTTAAATTTGTATGTGAGGATTAGAAGACATAAATCTAACAATTACATGCAAATATAACCAATAATGCAAATGAATAAAGCATACAAAAGTAGAACAAGAAGACACAAAGATTTAACATGGTTCACCCAATCTTGGGCTATGTCCACCAAACAAAGAGTTCAATGTTATTATACAGTAATTTCAACCTGTTATAATCTACAATCCCTTGCAACTCAATACCACTGCAAGAAGATACAAAATTATCATATAGAGAAAACCCTAACCCTAAGCCATTATAACAAGACTTATGTTGATAAACAAGTTAACCCTAAAAAAATACTTGACGAGCCAACCTAGGGAAATGGTTGATGAGTAAACTCAAAAATGATTAACGAGTTAACCCTAAACCCCATTATAAATGGTGAGTGTACAATACTTGTCTAATCAGTCACAACAAATCAATAATCTCCCACTTGGGGACCGATCAAGCTCCACACTAAAAAGCCTCCCACTTGGAGACCGATCCTTTAGAAACACTGCTACCCCTAAAGCTCCCATTGGATTAATGCATCATGGACTTTGTTCATTTTATTATTTTTCAGTCTTGAAGACCAACCAAAGCTAAAGAGGAGTTCATCTTATCCCTTGTCACTTCCTGTGTAAACATATCTGTTGGATTTTCATTCATATGTATCTTTTCCATCTTTAACTATCCATTATCCAATACCAGCTGAATGAAGTGACACCTCTACTGTATTTGTTTTGTCTTTGAATGAAAGGTATAATTATTTTCCAGATAGATGGCACTTTGATTATTTGTAAATAGATAATTTTTAGTATGTGATTTTTCCAACTCTTCCACGAAAAATTTCAGCCATATGATCTCCTTAGTTGCCTCTATAGAAGCAACACACTCTGTCTCTATAGTGGATAAAGAAACCACCTTTTACAATCAAGAAATCTAGCTCATTTTTGTCCCACCAATAGTAAATACATATCCTATGGTATTTTTTCTGGTATTTAAATCCCCTAAAAAATCTAAGTCAACATAACCTTTTAAATCAGTATTAGAGCACCCAAAACATAAATGTTTATTAGATATACCTCTCAAATATCTAAGAATCCACTTCATTGCATTCCAATTCTCAACTCAAGGATGATGCATATACCTACTAAAAATTCCTACATCATGTTCAATATCTATTCTATTGCATACCATGGCATACATCAAACTACCTACAGCTAAAGCATATGGTACCTTGAACATTTTGTCTTCCTCCTCTTGTGCCTTTGGACACATCTGTTAGATAACTGAGAGGGGTGGTGAATCAGTTAGTTCTAATTATCCTACAGTTCCAAATATCCCAGATGTATATATTCAAACTTTTCAAACAAATTATCAACTTGGTAAGCTATCAACAATAACTTTATCTTCATCTACCAATTGACAGTCAATTCAATACTGTATTTACCAATCTGACTAGTTATGAAATGTGTAAAGTAAAATAACAATCCAATCACATCAAATACACATAACATAGATTTTTAACATGGAAACCCTATTAAGGGAAAAACCACATGGGACCGGTAACCCAAAATAATTCACTCTTCTAAAGTGAGCTCAGTTAGGAGCCAACCCTATCAAAGGTTACAAAACACAATGTAAGGTGTGACCTGGTTAGAGGATTTATCACTAACATTTTTCCCTTGACCAAAATTCACTATGGGGTCAACAAGAAAACCAACAACATTCATTGAATGTCATATTGAAATATAAAAAAGACTATTAAGTCCACTCGGTTAAGAGATTTTTCTGTACCAATGGTTAAACTGATACAATAATGATCTGATTCAAATACAACTAATATTTGTAGATTTTTAGATCTATGCTAAGCTCAAAATACCTCCTTTGATCAATATTCAATTCAATCCTTCATATCCACCAACTTGTTCAACTCGATGAATAATACCATGATGCTCGGTAACACCTGGAGTTCAACTCGGTTCTATCTGTAACCAGTTTGATCAGTGGTGCATGAAAATAATCCTGTCACACAAATTCTCCTGTAGTGTCAATAAGCTCCAAACTCAATAATGAATCTCATGTCTCTTTAAATAGACTTCATAAACTATTTTATTATCATCCGTTAGATTGTCTCTTAATCTCCATCATTTCCTTTTCCACTTCAAGCTTCCTCTGTAGATGTGTCTATAACACATTTCATCCTTCTCCATTCGATCAATCTTGAATTTTGTCAGCTGTTAGATCATTATAACAAACTCTATCTTACCTCAGAATCATAAGAAATCATCCAACTCATCAATTCAGTCGGCTATTATAAACTTTATTTGTTTCTCTCACTTGGTCAATATAGAATGTGTCAGTCATAAGTAACTCAGTTATTAATGTTACTCGGTATACACTACACTAGCTCGGTGTATACATATATCTTCAATTACCGACCACAAACTTGTTCAGTTCTGATCTTCAATACATAACAAATTCATGTAATATAATCAAGTCAACAACATAATGCCATTGACTCATCAATAAGTTACCCAATGTATACCTTAGCCATATCTTCCAAATCCATCTCATCTTCATGTAGATATCTCATTCCTTTACCATTTTTCTTCTTCAGATGTTTGTAACTATCATGATAAGTACAATCAAAACTAGTTGACATCAATGACAATACATTGACTGATTTAACTGCCTTATATATCACTTTAGTATCTCGATGATCTCTAATCGCTATCTTTTACTTATCCATTCACTTCATCAAGATATTCAATCATTTTTAGGTTATCAATCTCTCCCTTTGGCATTGATGACAACACAAATATGAAATATTCCATAGAATACCAAACATCTGTACTACAACTCTATAGATAAATGTTGTAGCTCGGTAAACTCTCCCTAGCTTGTACATTTTATATGGTTAATCACTACATAGTATTTCATATAGACTCTCCTTGTAGATTTGATCTTTTGCTTCTCTGTGATTATTCTCTCCCTTTCTGATTCTTCTCTTCTACTAGATAGATATTTCATTGATTACTTCTCTCCAAATATTTCATTGATTCCTTCTCTCCCTTTGACAACAATGCCAAAAATAATAAATAGCTCTATAGTAGCCAAAATATTATCTCTGGTGTTCGGTTCAGATCAAGTACCATCATATAACAATATACAATGTTCTCTGTTCCAACTTTCACAATCTTTAGGAAGCCAAAAGTGTGAAGAATATGCATCAACATCATTTGATATTATGCTAAAGTATAGGTTGATGCAACCTCCTGATCACCTTAGTGACCGATAGATAGGGGATGGACCCCTAGTCTAGTCCTCAAGTACTCAAATGTATCCTTCAGTAAGGGTTTGCTAAATATGTCTGCAAGGTGTTCTTTTGATTTCACAAACTCCAGTTTCACTTTCTTTTCTTGTACTTGTTCCCTCAAGTAGTGATACTTAATAGATATGTGCTTTGTCTTTGCATGCATCACTAGATTCTTAGAAATGTTTATAGCACTTGTGTTATCACAATATATTATCATTGGATCAGTGATCTCTTCATTCATCCCTTCCAAAATTTGTTTTATCCATGCAATGTTTGAACAATTAGCAACAACAACAACAACATATTCTGCTTCGACAGTAGAATGAGAAATACATGTCTGTTTCTTTCTTATCCAAGTAACTAGTCTTTCTCCCAAAAATAATGCTCCATTGGTAGTGCTCTTCCGGTCATCAATATTTCTAGCGCAATCTGCGTCGGTGTAAAATTGTAGTTCAAAATTGCCCTCTTTCTTGTACCATAAACCACAATTCTCTATGTTTTTCAAGTATCTCAGAATCCTCTTAACAACAATCATATGTGATTCCTTAGGATTAGTAGAAAATCTTGCTACAATCCCAACAGCATGTGCAATGTCCAGTCTACTATGCACAACATACATCAATTTTCCAATCATTGATCTGTATAGTGTTTAATTTACCTCGGTTGACTGATCATCCTTTGTTAATTTGCATCATGTGACCATCGGTGTGCCTACTAGTTTTGAATCTTCCATTCCAAAGGTCTTCAACACTTCTTTGATGTACTTTCATTGTGTTATGAATATCCCTTCATTTTGTTGTAGAATTTGCAAACCAAGAAAGAATTTAATCTCTCCAAACATTGAATTTTCAAATTCCTTTCTCATTTCATCAACAAATGATTTGCATAGTTTATCATGTCCTCCAAATATGATATCATCAACAAAAATTTCAGCAATAACAATCTTGCCATCAGTTTCTCCTTTCAAATATAAATTGCTATTATCACTTGTTCTAACAAATCCAATACTTATAAGATATGACTACAATCTTTCATACCATGCTCTCGGTGCTTGTTTCAGTCCATACAATGCTTTGTGCAACTTACATACCATGTTTTTCTAATTTGGATCAACAAAACCTTCAGATTGTTCAATGTAAACCTCTTCCTCAAATATCCCATTCAAAAATGCAAATTTAACATCCATTTGATAAACTTTGAATCCTTTGTAGGCAACATATGCAAGTAATATTCTAACTCCTTCAAGTCTTCCAACTGGTGAAAAAGTCTCACCATAATCAATACCTTCTTGTGCATACCCTTTACATACAAGTCTTGCTTTGTTCCTAGTGACTTCACTATTCTCATTCAACTTGTTTCTGAATATCCATTTGGTTCCAATAACATTTTTATCATTCGGTCTTGGTACCAATGTCCATGTTTTGTTCTTCAGTATTTTCTCAATTTCCCCATTCATTGCTTTAATCCATTCATCATTCTCAAGTGCATCTCTAACAATTTTAGGTTCAAATTCACAAACTAAATATGTGGTGTTTCTCAACTTACTTCATGTCATCATGCCAACTTTCTTGTCACCAATAATCTGATTATGTGGATGGTGTCTTCTCAAAAATTTTGTTAACACTTATTCTCTTCTTTGTTCATTAGTCGGTGTAGGATCAATATCTTCCTCTGGATCTACTTCCTGATTCCCGGTATCTATAGGTTGATGCTCAGTATCTTTATCCTGTTGTTCAGTAGATTCAACCTATGGCTTAGGTAGAATGTCAGGTTTCTCAATGTATGTAAATCTACCATAGTCTTCTGGTTCCTTTTTTCTTTCTTCATCATTTTTCTCAGAAACTCATCAACTCTCACATTTGCACTTCAATCATTTTGTTAGAAACCTTATTCAAACATTTGTAAGCTTTACTTTTAGTAGAATATCCTAAGAATATTGCTTCATCACCTTTAGAATCAAATTTTCCATTTCTATCATCTTTCAGAATGTAACATCTACTTCCAACTATTCTGAAATAACTCACATTCGGTGTGTACCCATATCATAACTCATAAGGTGTCTTGTTTGAATCTTTCTTTAGTTGTACTTGGTTCAATGTGTATACAACATTGCTAACAACTTCTCTCCAGTACATTTGTGCAACATCTTTCTCAATCATCAATTTTCTAGCACAATCAACTATAGATCTATTCCTCCTTTCAACAATTCCATTCCGCTGTGGTGTTCTCAGTGTAAAAACTTGTCTTTTAATTCCATGCTCATTACAAAAGTTAGTGAACTCATCAGAAATAAACTCACCACCTCTATCATATCTTAAGCATTTTAACACTTTTGCACTTTTCTTTTTCCACTTTAGCTTTATACCATTTAAACATCTTGAAGGCTTTAGATTTCTCTTTCAAAAACATTAATGTCATCATCCTAGAGTAGTCATCAACAAATAAAATAAAATATTTGTCACCATAATAAGTCTGAGTTCTCATAGGACCACATAAGTCGGTGTGAACCAACTCCAAAATAGCTTTAGATGAATAGGTCTTTCTCTTAAAACTATATTTTGACATTTTTCCCATTTGACATTGTTTACACATGACATGGTCTGGTTTAGATAAGTTCGGTAAGCCTCTAACTTTTCTTTTCAAGTATTGATCATAACCATGTTGTCAAAATTCGCATGACACAACCTTTTGTGCCACAACCACACATCTTCAGTTCTAGCCATTAAACAAGAAGTTTCAACATTTTCAAGATAGAATAGATTACCTTTTGATTGTTCACTAGTACTGACCAACTTTCTAGTCTCATCATAGATTTTTAGCTTTCTATTTTCAAATACAACTCGGTGACCTGAGTTATTTAGTTGTGCTACACTCAACAAATTATTGTTAAGTCCCTTCACCCAATATGCATTCTCGCATCTAATCTTATTTTTCAACAAGATAGATCCTTTTCCTTTTACTAGACAAGGTGTATCATTTCCCATCTTAATAGATCCTCCATTATAATGTTCAAGGTATTCAAATTTGTCTTCATCACCAGTCATATGATGAGTACAACCACTATCAATAATCCATGTATCATTCTTGCTAACTTTAGAAATAAGTGTTGCTTCAACATACCTTTCTTCTTCTTCTGAATCTTCTTTCAAAGTTACGAATACCACCTCAATGTATTCATCAGTGTTAGTGTCGGTGTCATCATCATCTTCAACAAGGTAACATGATTTCTTTCCTTTGACTTTGTAGTCTCGGTTATTTCTAATGTCATACTGTTAGTTGCCTCTGCGATCTCGGTTATCTCTTTGTCATACTTTCTATCACCAGATGGTTCTTTGTCTTTGTCATCATCTTTTTGGTTAGGACACCTAGCTACAATGTGACCAATCTCTTTACAATTAAAACATACCAAAGGTAATTTCACTTTGCATCATCCTTTACCTTTTTGCAGTCTCCTAGCCATTAATGCTTCAAGTTCATCAAGTTCATCCTCATCACTTTCACCATCACTCTCATTTCTTATCATGTGTTTACTGCTTGATTTTCCAATTTTCAAAGATGACACAAATGCAGACGCAACATTTGGTACAATAATGTTATCATAGTTATTCAACTAAAAATTATTCAATTTACCGATCAAGCTATCAAGTGTAAGAACGTTACCCGAGGCAGATCTCATTTCATGAATTACAGAGATTCTAATAGCATAGATAGACAACAAGGTTCTAAGAATTTTACTCACAACAGTGTCTTCATTAATAACACCTCATGCTCCTCGGATAGCATTGATAGTCTCCTTGATTCAGTTACTATACTATGAAATGTTTTCTCCTTCTTTCATCTTCATGTCATCAAACTTTCCTCTAAGACTCTCAGCTCTTGCTCTCATCAAATTTACATCTCCTCCATGAACTAGTGCAAGTTTGTCCCACATATCTTTAGCTGATGTACATGTCTTGATATCTTCAAATTCAACATCAAATAAGGAAACAACAATTTCTATCATTGTGATGTTATGTTCATGTCTATCTCTCAACTGATCAACAGTTAAAAGACCACTTGGTTGAATGCAATAAGCATTGTCTAGATAAAATAATGCAGATTCTCCAATTCTAGATATATGCAACTTCATTCTACTTTGCCATGTGGAGAAGTTGTCATTGTTTAGCTTTGGCACCTCTCTCTTATACATCTTATGATCTTTAGCTTAAGTCCGTTAAACTTTCCTTCCAAGCAACCAATGTGCTTTGATACCAATTGTTAGATAACTAAGAGCAGGGTGAATCAGTTAGTTCCACTTATCCTACAATCCCAAATCTCTCAGATGTATATATTCAAACTTTTTAAATAAATTATCATTTTGGTAAGCTATCAACAATAACTTTCTCTTCATCTATCGATTGACAGTCAATTCAATATTGTGTTTACTAGTCTGACTAGTTATGAAATGTGTAAAGTAAAATAACAATCCAATCACATCAAATACACATAACACATGGATTTTTAATGTGGAAACCCTATTAGGAAAAAAACCACCCGGGACTGGTAACCCAAAATAATTCACTCTTCTAAAGTGAGCTCGGTTAGGAGCCAACCCTGTCAAAGGTTACAAAACACATTGTAAGGTGTGACCTGGTTAGAGGATTTATCACTAACAGTTCTCCCTTGACCAACATTCACTATGGGGTCAACAAGAAAACCAACAACATTCATTGAATGTCATATTGAAATACAAAAAAGACTGTTAAGTCCACTCGGATAAGAGATTTTATTGTAAAAATGGTTAAATTGATACAATAATGATCTTATTCAAATACAACTAATATTTGTAGATTGTAAGATCTATGCTAAGCTCAAAATACCTCCTCTGATCAATAGTCAATTTAATCCCTCATATCCTCCAACTTTTTCAACTCGATGAATAATACCCCGACGCTTGGTAATGCCTGCAGTTCAGCTCAGTTCTATCTGTAACTAGTTTGATCAGTGGTACATGAAAATAGTCATTTTAGACAAATTCTCCTGCAGTGTCAATAAGCTCCAGACTCAATAATGAATCTCATGTCTCTTTAAATAGACTTTATAAACCGTTTTCTTACCATCCGTTAGATTTTGCCTCTTAATCTCCATCGTTCCTTTTGCCGCTTCAAGCTTCCTCGGCAGATGTGTCTATAACACGTTTCATCCTTCTCCATTCAATCAATCTTGAATTTTTTCACTTGTTAGATCATTATAATAAACTCTATCTTTTACCTTGGAATCATAAGCAATTGTCCAGCTCATCAATTCAGTCGATTGTTATAAAAATTTTTTTTTTCTCTCACTCGGTCAATACAGAATGTTTCAGTGATAACTAACTCGGCTATTACTCTTACTCGGTATACACTACACTAGCTCGGTGTATACAAAAATATTCAATTACCAACCACATAAACTTGTGCAGTTCTGATCTTCAATACATAACAAATTCATGATATACAATCAAGTCAACAACATGATTCCATAGACTCATCAATAAGTTACCCAATGTATACCTTAGCCATATCTTCCATATCCATCTCATCTTCATTTAGATATCTCATTCCTTTACCATTTTTCTCTTTCAGATGTTTGTAATTATCATGATAAGTACAGTCAAAACTAGTTGACATCAATGAAAATACATTGACTGATTTAATTGCCTTACATATCACTTTAGTATCTTGGTGATCTCTAATCACTATCTTTTACTTGTCCATTCACTTCATCTAGATGTTCAATCAGTTGTAGGTTATCAACATCTCCTTAGTCAATTTAAAATGACTAGGAAAAGGTGTGCTGACATCTTTTTCATTCTCCATATGGAATCTTTGCAACACCTTTTCAACATAATCAACCTAAGATAGAGTCAATTTTTTGTTCTTTCAATCTCTACAAATTTTCATACTAAGGATTTGTTTTTTTGCCCCCAAATCCTTCATAGAAAAATAATGTGCTAACTATTGTTAGAACCCCTTAATGCTATCCATGTTAGACCCTTCTATAAGAATATCAGCAACACATAAACATAAAATAATGTAGATGTCATCGTCCAACCTCTTAAAATAAACACAATGGTCTGAATTACACTAACTGTAGCCTTTTTCAACCATAAAGATATCAAAATTAAAATAACATTGTCAAGGTGCTTTCTTCAAGCCATATAAACTTTTATTTAATCTACACACTAAGTTATCCTTACCTTTGACCTCAAAACCTTGTGGTTGTTGCATATATATTTATTCTTCCAAATCACCATGAAGAAAGGTTGTTTTAACATCAAGTTGTTCTAAATACAAATCTTCAGTAGCCACAATACTTAAAATAATGTGTATAGAAGTCATTTTTACAACTAAAGAAAATATCTCATCAAAATCAAAGCCCTTTTTTTGTGAAAATCCCTTTAAAAATAACCTAGATTTAGATCTTCTCTTTCCTCCATCCTCCTCTTTCGACCTATAAACCTATTTATTTGGTAAATCCTTTTTACCTGCATGCAGCTTACATAATTCCCAAGTTTGATTTTTCAGCAAGGAGTCCATTTCTTCTTCCATGGAAAGCTCCCACTGAACCTTTGTATCCACCTACACAGCTTCATCATATCCTTCTAGTCTAGCCGCATGTGTTAATAAAATAGAATACAAAGAGGAAGAGAACCTTTTTGGAGGTCTACTTAGCCATTTTTACCATCTAAAATTCACTGGGGTTTGTGGTATTTGGTTTTTTTGTTGTGGATCATGAAAGACCACTAGAAAATCATCTTTTGGAGTATCATCTAGTACTATATCCAAATTTATTAATTTCATATCCAAAAAATATACATTTCTTTGACTTAGCTTCCAACTTGGTTCTATTTTCAAAATCTATATGTGCAAGTTCTTCACAACTGAAAATTCTAAGAAAAGAATAACTCACCATCTTACCTGTCCATGTTGACTCTAGAATACCATAACCCAAAGGAGTAGAGAGACCTCTATTGATTAAATAAACAATAACATTTATAGCCTCTGCCCACATGTTTAAGGTCAGCCTAGCATGCAACCCCATACTCCTTTCACACTCCATTATTGTCCTACCCATGTGTTTAGCCACTCTATTTTCTTGTAGAGTCCTTGGAACCATTTTTTCTCTATGAATACCATTAGAGGAAAAATAATCTTCAAATTCTTTGTTACAATAATAACCACCATTATGAAATCTGAGACATTTTAGTCTTTTACTAGTCTCATTCTCAACCAAGCTTTTCCATTTTTTACAAATACATCAGATTTCTACCTAAGGAAATAAATCCATACTTTCCTAATTGCATCATTAATGAATGTAATATAATACAGAGAGCCACCAAGGGAAGATGGCTAAGCTGGTCGCCATACATCTATATGCACAAGCTCTAGTTTCTCATCTTTCTTTTCATTCCCACTCTTCACAAAACTAAGTGTCTTTCATTTTCCATACACACAACTTTCACATAAATTCATATTGACACATTTTGGACACGGTAAGAATTTCCTTGAATGAAGTAATTTCATTTCTACTTCACTTATGTGCCCAAGTTTGTTGTTCCATAGTGTTGTTTCAAAATCCACAGGGACCATTTTAGGTTCTACCTGCTCAATTACAGTAACTACTCTTGAACATTGAATTTTCTTTGTAACAATTAAAGTCGAAGGAAAAATATGACCTATAAAAAGATATAAGGTTCCTAATTTTACAAATTTTTCTACTACTAAAGAACCTTTTGAAATCTTCCAATTTTTTTCATTAAAAGTAATTATGCAACCTTCATTACCTACCTGCCCTGCTGAAATTAAATTCCTACTCAGCCTTGGAACGTGCCTTAACTCTTTTAGTAGCCAACGATTCTCATTCTGCAACTTAATCTTGATTATTTTCTTTCCAATAATCTAACAAGGTTCATTATCTCCCAAATAGACTAGCCCAAAATCCCCTTAGACATAATCAAGAAAATAACTTCTATGGGGTGTTGCATGAAATGAGGCCCATGAATCGAGAACCCATGAATCATCAACATTTTCAAGGGAAAGAAGAAAAACATCCTCTTCAAATTTGTAACTTACCACATTTACCTCCTTATTGCCTTCTTGTTTGTCTCCTTCTTTATTCTTCCAAGACCAACAATCTTTCTTATTATGGCGTAGTTTCCAAAAGTACTAGAAATCATTGGGCACTCTGGATTGATACCTCTTGCCCTTTAATTTTCCTCATGATTTCCCATGACTTCCATAATTGTTTCCTCTCTCCCTTGATCTGCCTCTACTTTCAGCTTTCAAAACACTACTTGATGTGGATCCTCCTGAGCTTTTCCTACAAATTTCCTCACTCAGAATAACACCAACAACATCATCAAATTTTAGGGTAATTGAACCAGAAATAGAGTTACTAACAGTCATTACCAAGCCATTCAAAATTTTAGGCAAAGAACACATAATCAAAAAGGTCCTAATTTCTTCATCAAAATTGACATTAACAAAAGCTAATTGACTGGTAACTATATTAAACTCATTTAAATGATAAAAAACTGACCCACCTTCTACTATTTTCATATTAAATAAATGCTTCATAAGAAATACCTTATTCAAAGTAGAAGGTTTTTCATATAACTTCGCTAGGGTTTCCATCAACTCTTCAGTTGTCTTTTTCTTGTGTAATATTAAATGCCACCAATTATGCCAGGCATAAATGAATATTGCCAAGTTCCTTTTTGTCCAAAATATCCAAATCCTCGTTAGACATCCATGTCTGTTTCTTGGATTTTCCTCCCAATGGCCACCATAAATCCTTCTAATAGAGATAGTCCTCCATTTGCATTTTCCATAATTGAAAGTTCTACCCATTAAACTTATCAATCTTCAATTTACCCTTGTCTATCATTACAACGGGTCAACCGTGAGACTTTCACTCAACCATAAGACCTTCCTACTGAGGATGAATGAAAACAACTTGCTCTGATACCACTTGTTAGGATTAGAAGATAGAAATATAAAAATTACATACAAATATAACCAATAATGAAAAGGAATAAAGCACATAGAAGTAGAACAAGAAGACATAAAGATTTAACATGGCTCACCTAATCTTGGGCTATGTCCACCAAATAGAGTGTCCAATCTTACTATCCTGTAATTTTAGCTAGTTACAATCTGCAATCCCTTGCAACTTAATACCACTACAAGAAGCTATGAAATTATCATATTGAGAAAACCCTAACCCTAAGCCATTATAACAAGACTTATGTCGGTAACAAGTTAACCCTAAAAAAACACTTGACAAGTCAACCTAGGGAAAAGCTTGATGAGTCAGCCTAGGAAAATGCTTGACGAATCAACTCAAAAATGCTTGACGAGTTAATTAAGAACCCCACAATAAATGGAAAGTGTACCTTACTTTCTTGATCAGTCACCACAAACCAACACTGTGGTCCCCACATTCTTTTCTTATGGCTCATCAGAGAAGCACACACTATAATAAATGCCTTCAAATACCATTCTGATACCCTGATCATTCTTCGTTGTATAAGTTATATCAATAGAAGTTCATTAGAGAGATTAATATTGGTAAGACATCCATAAGTTACACCAAAAACTATTGTCAAACCAATCAACAAGATAGTCTAAAAGTGCCCCTGATACTAATCATTTTTGACACTTCATGTCCATCTTATCATCAACTAAACATTAGATAGGTCTCCTCAACACTATTCATAAAATGGTTCTAGCTACTCATCAACAAGAAAATGGGCATGTCCCAATGAAACTATACTTATGAACTCTCATTCGGCAAGTAATTTTAAGGCACTCCTCCTCAACAATATATTGCCTAAATAGGGGGAGGGGGATTTTATCGGGGTAGGGGGTAGAGGTTTATATAGGAAAATGGTGTTGGGGATATTGGGTGGATATTGGAGGGGGTGACAAAAAAAGAGTTTGGGCCAATATTTTTTAAAAAAGGGGTATTCTTTAGTATGCCACAAATGCACATGCTATGATTCAAGTTCACTATGTGAATGCCCATGGTGGAGAGCTATGTTGTCTATCACATCACATATAAAATTTATTTTTGAAATTGTGAAGGTACTACACCTTTTTTAGCTATTTATCTAACACATAAAATGGTGAACGAAAGCATCCAATTTGATTTATGTAGTTTTCTATTGGAAAATTTATTTGAAAATTTCAAGAATTCATTAGAAGAAGTTTATGCCTTCTAGTTTGGATCTCTAGTTATGAGTTTGGTGTTTTACTTTTTGAGATTGCTATCAGGTAGAGAAAACATTGAACAGAGGTCTAACATCCCTGTTGGAAAGAAAATTTATAGATATTTAGGGTTTCTAGAGAATAAGGAGGATTCTTGTAAAGCCTATTTTACAATATTATAGATGAATATTTCTTTAGGTATTGTTGCGTCTAGTGCAGTATCTATAAGTCATGTTGAGGAGGATTCCTCCTCTAGTTTAGAGAATTGAAGATTGATATTGGTGATTCCCCTCTAGAATCAAAGAGAAGGAAAAATAGTAAAAAAGGTAAAGAGATTGTTATTATTTCAGAAGAAGAAGAAAGTGAGAAAGAATAAGAAGAGAACAAAGAAGAGGAAATGGAAAAATATGATGTTTCTTCATCAAAATCTGGCTTTGTGGATTCTGATGTAGTTTAGAAAATATTGGAGGAAGGAGAGTTTGATAGGATTGGTGATATTTGGTCTGGTTTCTCTTCATATAGTAGAACTAAGATTGAGAATATGCTAGTAGAACATCTGAGTAGTGATAAAAAAAATTTTTATGATGTATCTAGTGTGTTACCAAATGATTTCATAAAGATTGTTGAGAGACGATTGAATTGTAGGATGGAGAAAATTGCATACAATTCAAAGAGGCAATTAAGAAGAAATGTATAGATGGTATGTAAATATTATCTAGACTGATTAGTGAGATAAAAGAATTCATAAAATAAATTTATGATATTTACTATTATTATCTTCGGTGGCCTATTGTGATTGATAATTTAAAGAATTGAAGTCATTGAGAAAAAATGAATGAGTTGGGTAAAGTCTACGATTTCTTCAATGATAAATGTGGAAAATAGAGAATTAGAGTTGGTCAACTTTAGGTTGAGATGTTGCATGTACATAGACAGAGAGAGGATTTAGTAAAGATTTTCTGGTTGGTGAAGGTTTTGGTTGAGGTCCAGCTAGAACATCTTTTTATAATATTTTTTGAGGTAGAGGATTATGTGCATCAGTTTTGGTCCCCTGAATGGACTTCATCATTTGACATGTTGGTGCTTCATGACAGTTTGTGTGCATGGTTGAGTTTGGCTATGAACGAGTGGAAGAGGAATCTTCTCATTATCAAGGAAAGGTACAGGAAATATTTTCTTGTAAAATATGTTATTCTTATTTGATTAATTTTTGTGTGGCCCTTTTCCATTATGGAAAAAAAGGGGAGAGAAAGTTAGGAAAGAAAAATTGAAATGCAATATCTAAATCAGAGGGAGTTTTTGTGATTTTTTTAAGGTTTCATGGACATTTTTGGAGTTTTTCTATTTTTCCATCAATGCCAAAGGGGGATTGTTGAGAGTATTGAAAAGATGTTGGCATTTTTGTCATTGATGTCAAAAATATTCTACCAATTGTATGCTTGTTCCAGTTGGTTGTCGATGGGTTGTGCTTTAGTATTGTAGAGTTCAAAATCATTCTATGCAATTTTTTTTGGTTACGGATTATCATGGTGGATGTCTTTGTTTTAGTTATTGAAATATATCTTTCTAGTGCATCTATGATATTCAGTGAATGCAAAAGTATGAATTTTTGGATCGATATATTTGGTTGTTGTATTTCAGAGTTCTTTTAGGTATCCCTTATACCTAGACATTCATGTAGCATTTTGGAAGTTTGTTCAATTTCTGGACAAGTTCTATCTGATTCTATCCATTGGTTGGTTCAAATTTTTTGGAGATCAAGTCATGGACTTGGTTGTGGCATTCCCATTGTCCTAGAATATATTTTTATTTTGGTATTTATAATATGCAACATGTTTATCCTATGGGTGACCTATCTTTAGGTCCTATTGTAATGTGGTGTGAAGTACTCATATTTATGACCTATTCTTTAGGTCTAGTGCTAGCATGTTAATCTATATTCTAATATCTATTGTAACTCAAGCCAACATCTTTTGTGGCTCAGACGACATATGTATTTGTATTATTGGATGTGTGTGTGTGTGACAATCATTTTATATCTCATATAGATAGTGTGTGATTATGTTGAAGGCAATATGATGCAAATGTGATTATGCATAATTGGTGGTATTCTGTGCGAGAAGAATTAAGAAGATCCAAGGTTATTATAGAGCCAAGTCTTGCAATAGAAGGAAGTGTTTAGCTTTGTAGAAGGTTTTGGTAAAAGGTCTATAATCAAATCAACATCTTTTGTTGATTTCAATTGGAAATGTTCATGCATGTGCAAATGCAACCATATCAATTCACATTTTATCTCTAAGATCTTTTGGTATAAATATTTTTTATTAGGGTAGTTAGCCCAACTGGTAGTGAGCCTACATGCAGTGATAAAATCAGCAATGAGCCCTTTGTAAAAATCACCTTAACTAGTGTCACCTTAATTAGTGTTTACTTTCATGAGAATTAGTTTCTTCATGGTTTTTCCCATTTTGGGTTTCTACAATATATCTAGTTTTATGGTATTTATTGTTTCTATTCTTTCAATTTTTAATCAATTTTAATTATTTGTATGGCCTATGATTATACCAATTCAATCAAGTTTGTGAAAAGAATTTTGGAATAACTGACTCACCCCCCCTGCTCTCAATTAATCAGCCTATTCAATAGAATACACATAAGCATGGATCTACACCAGTTACCTATAGTGAATTTCATCTTGCCAAATTAGTTACTTGTATAGGGAAATTCATATGGAATTAAAAGAATAATGACAATGAGGTGAAGAACCATATGGTTCAATGATTGTAGCCTCTAAGTCAAATATGATTAAAAGAATGTCACTTATTTTGTTCACATGATAAAAAAGCCACTCAAAATTTAGGTAAGCAATTTCATGTGATCTTAGTTGGTTTCAAATATATCTTTTGGATAATGGATATCATTAGAATGGGGAAATAATTACATAAAAATGAATTTGTGACCCAAAAATTTTCAAAGAGGGATGATCTCACATCCTTTATAGAATCCACGTGTGATATAATAAAGAATAAGAAAGATATACATGAAGTTTTGAGAAAAAATTGATGGAGTTATCCTTTCGTTTCATAAGATCGTTCCAGAAGATTTAATATGTGGGGTTTGGTGTTATTGTAGGTTTCTTATTATTGTCTCTCAATTATATGTTTTTCATTTAAAACTATTCCATTCAACTAAATTTGATTTCTTATAAGTTGAGGAGAAGGATGGGTTGATTGATAAGTATATTTGCAGTATGTATCTTAGCAAGGTAGAGACGACTAAGAGATTTGATTTTTAAAATGAGTTGCCATTATAAAAGATACCATAAATATTATCATTTTAAAAAAAGTTTCAAAATTCATAGTTTTACCATTACCTTGAGCTTCAAGAGACTTTTGAACAATTTTTCAATTGATATTGCATTACTAGCTAGATACCCAAGACAATTCACAACGTTAATTCTTAGGGTTGGGAGGGGAATGCAATGCTATTGTATGATATTAATTTCTATTCCTTTACAATAATATGGTTGTTATATATTATATTTGAAGTTGCATACATCCTTCAAATCGAGGTAAAGTTTTAAACAAATGATGTTGCTTCTTGCAGGTAGCATACCAACAACTCCAAGACAAAAAAAGTAAATTCCTCCTAGTTGTGTATTCATTATTCTGGAGGATGATTTTCCTATTATAGTAGTCCTAATAGTAGTAAAACTCATGTCCAAAACATCACAAAAGGTAAAAAATATTTTTGGTAACAGTTTTTAAATGTTTGTGAAGCTATAGAGTATGAGATTTGAGATAGAAGACATAAGTTTCTGGAGGAATGAAACCAAAAACTTATAGTAGGGACACAATGTTTATGCATTGAATATCATGGAAAAGAAACTAGGCACAACTACACTTCTCAAAATTTACTCAAGAAGCTTAGAAAGAAAATACAACATTTCACATATGGAAAGTCAATGTTGAATATACAATTTACCATGATACATCATATTGGCATCAAGATCTTTGAGCTACTCATTTGTAACGTCTTGAGGACATGAAATTTTTGGAAGGGATGACTTGCCATGTCCCTTTTAAAGATTTTCCAAATCTAACCCTTTCTACTTTTAGTAAGCTCTTTCCAATAATAGTAAATCGGGACTTTTGGATAAGATTGAAAAAATTAATATCCTTTTTAGTGATTTAATCAAAACAAAAATAGCGATTTATCATCAAAGGTATTATTTCAAATTTTATACTCAAGTGATGGTGTGGGTTTTTGGAAACATTTGTTTTAGGAACATTTTGAATTTAATTATTTGTTTGACATTTGTTCTGATTAAGTAAAAATAGGATTTGAAAGGTCCCGAAACCTTATACAAAAGCATTTAAAGATAGAGCATTTGGAAGACCAAAATACAACTGTGGTGCCCCACCAAACAAGCCAAAGGATCAAACCAAAGGTCCTACCAAAAAGAACAACCCAAGCGGATACAACAAAGGGCGATCAAGATTTATATTTTTGCCCATCTTTGTGTGAACACAAGTTCATTTTTAAAGGAGTGGATGATTTAGATTTCTTTCCCGTGACTGTAGTCCATCCGTCCTCCATCTTACTGATAGCCTTGTGCCTAACCTTAGAAGAGCTAGAAGAGCCCACAAAAGGGTAGGTAACATCTGAAACCCTAGAAGGGGCAGGAATAGCACCACGACCATTCCCCCGAACCCTCACATGAGAGACATGGGAAAAAGGATGCTCAACTCCAGCAACCAAGAAAGCAGCAGAATCAGAGACAACACCAAGAACATTCAAGCCAGAGACAACACCAAGGGCAGCAAGACCTACAACACTAAACCAGAGCCAACAACAACATTCTGGACACGGACAACAGCAGTCTAAACCAAGGCCGAATCATAAGCAAAAATGACAGGAGTAGAGATGTCCGAGGCATCCACAGAAGCATCAGCCAAAGCATGATCAGAAAGTGGAGAGCTAGCATCCAAACCCTCAAATTTAGAGGCTTTACGAACCGTATAATGATGGTCAGCAACCCCCGACCACCAAGTAGGCGATTTATTTGGTTTGACCTTGTTTGCTACACACCGCGCAGCAAGATGGCCTATTTGACATTTGTTGGTAAATGGAAGTTTCCATTAAACTCTACAAGGTGAAGGAAAAAATTAAATTAACAATTTCCAAAGATGAAGTGGAAATTATATCAAATTAGGAGTGATATTTTTTGTGTTTATTCTATATTTAAGATATTCTTACCATTTAAAGAATATTTGGTAACATTTTGTATTCTTTCTATCATGTCAATCTTAAAGAGTTGATGTTGTTATTTCTTCAAGGTTGATAAGCCAATGAAGAAGGATCTCTATGATTGTTATACCAAGGAGATTGAGGCTCAAAGGGCATGGTCCAAAGGGTTTCCAAGAGAAATCTTATCCAAAAGTTGTATCAGTGTTGAACGTTTTCTAGTTGCATATTTAGTTTAGGTAGTTTGTAGGTGATTTGTAGAAGTTTAGAGTGCATACCTTACACATTGAGTTTTAGATTTTATTGTTGTTCATAATAGCATATATTTATATTTGTTTGTTATGGTTAGACATATTTTTCAATGTGTGAAATATGTTGTCATTGGTGTCAACCTATGATAGAGATGTATAGAGATGGATTGGTGTGGTTCCAAATGTAGAGAGATTATTTGGATCAACATGTTTAAGAGAGATGATTTGACATGGGATCAAAATGTTTTGAAGACAAGCAAGGTAGTCTGAATGAGTCTGCATCATTTAGAAGAAATTTGGAAGACTGCTACAGTATAGCAAGGATAGTTAGGGTTTTTTGATGGGTCAACATGCTTAAGAAGTGGTTTAGATGTCTAAAGTAACATGCTTGGTAATAGTGTGATAGTCCAAAAGACAAAAAACAATATAATCAAGACTTTATATAGCCTTGAAGCATTGTAAGTACTCATCGCACCTTATCTCTTGAAGTTCATGGTGAAATTCTTCATGGTTTGAAAATCTTGAGGAGTGAAATCATAGTGAAGAGTTAAGTGGATATCATCTCATTAGTCAAGTATCAGACTTTACTAGGCATAAACAATGAAATCTCTTATGAATGAGTCTTAGTATTTTGGTTTGCATTTCTTTGCATTGTAAGATTTTTTCTTACATACCTAGAGATAAGGTTTTCAATCATCAAGGTGAAATATTTATTTTTTTATGTCATAACCCCTTCTATCAAAAAAGTCATGATTGATTATTCTCTTGATTGCACTAAGGCATAGTGAAGTGTCTTAAAAGTTAGCTAGAATGCTCTACATTCCCTTATATATCAATAGATATGGTTTTTTGCATTTGAGGATACGTTCAATGAGGTCTAAGGTGTGTTCCTTGAAATTTTTAGAATATTTTCTCTACCACAATGCAATACGCAAAGTATTGAAGTTGTATAGTCAATTCAGGATACTTTGTTTTCATTAAGTCAATATGTTTCTCTACTTACACAAGCACACAATGTTCAAATACTTTAAAATAAGGTTGTAGGGATACTTTGCAAAACCTACATTACTCACATCTTGATCCACATGGTGATCTTGGTCTCCCCTAGTAGCACAAAGGTGTACAATTGATAGTTTTGGTGAATAATATTGTTGGGTTGATAGTCTTCTTGCCTTCACTTATGGTTTGATCCTAATCAATTATATTTTCTTTGGAGGATGTGGTGTTATATGTTTTGGCCTAGTTATGCCTTGTCTTGATCTTCAATTCATTGTATTTCATGATGCATATGTTTGACGTCAACTAGTGAAGTATTATATGAGTCTAATTCAAAGCTATCTTGGAGTCTACCTAATTTTTGTTTTTCAATTTTGTAGAGGATATTTATATAAGATCAAACCATTTGTGATTAGTAAAAGTTGTATTAGTAGAAGTGTGTGAAAAAGGGGAACACAAAACCAACATATGACATATGCATTATTATGGTAGTTCATGTTTATATTTTCATTCATTGTAATAGCTTATTGTATATTGGGAGAAGTGATCCTCCTTTGGCATTGTCATAAAATATTTCTTCAAGGAGTACTTGCTTCCTTGGGTTTAAACCCTTAAAAAATGTTGAAATACATGTTCATGTATTGTGAAATAAATCTCACCATTTTTTTTCCTTTGTTGTGTTTTCCATGTGAAAATTTGGTGTCCTTGTGTGGAATGATGTGGTGTGTGTTTTTCTTTCACTTCATCTTTTTAGAAATCTGATTTATTGTTTAATGTGCACATGAGATTGTTTAAGTTTAAGTAAATACCCATTCTCTCCCCCGCCCTCTCTCAACATTCTAGTGTGTTCAACAATATCAATAATATTATTTCATTTTTTTTTAGTCTGGTAGTTTTTGTTGAAGATTTGCCTCAAACAATGTAGCCTACCGAGGCCTATGGGCTCTAGGTGTTGATAGATTTTTTTGATTGAAATGTATATGAGCCTATTTTTGTAGGAAAATGTTAAATATGTTTAAATATCAAATTTATACACTGCTACAATATAATATACTCAAGTGTTAGTTCAGTGTGAGAAGTTGCACTTTCTAGATGCTTATTTGTAGTCAATTACCTGGCAGTTTGCATGTAATATCATAAACTATTCTAAGATTGATTTCATGGTTTAAATATATCTTCAAATAAGAAGTAATTATTCTTGAAGAAATATTACATGCTCTCATTATAGGTTGGGAGTTATTCATGATAGCTAGGACCTCACAAATGGTTGGGGCAAGACCAACGATTGTGATTCAACACAACTACCTAGTTTTATAGCTCTTACAACTTATTTATTTATCAACACGTTTATGCTTAATGTTGTGATTTAAGGTCATGCCTTATTCTTGCTTTGGGGCGATTTCATTCCACCCATCTTTTTTGTGAGTATAGTGTACAAGATTTTTTTATTGAAAAGTATAATAGATATGTATTCATTAATTAAAAGATAAATATGCATGTTCATGTTAGGAGAACAAAAATTAGCATTAACAACAAGAAATAAATTAATTTCAATTGATCAGATGGCATCAAGATTAATAGACAATTAAATCTCTTTGCAAATATCAATTGCTATAATATATTATCATGGTAGCTACTAATCAATTAATTAATGGTATGGTTAATTAACCTAGATATTTGTTCACTCTTCCAAGGGTGTACAATTTACTACTTATGGTAGAACCTTGGTGGCTATGCTTATGTGTGGCTAGTTAATGGATAATTGTTAAGAGGTGCCTATTGACCCAAGTTTTGAGTTGTTAATATACTAGACCTTGTGCAATACTCTACAACATAATGTAACTAACTTAATAATTAAATATATTAATTAATTAATTATAATTCCTAAAATTTGGTTAGAAACGTGGTTCTACACATTTGGGAACCAAGGAGGCCTTCTTCACAAGCCTATAGTACCAATCTAATTCAATCATGGTCAATAACAAATCAATTTAATTGGTCTTCTCAAGGACACTAAACATGGATGCAGGTCTGCACAATAGAACCCACATAGATGTCATTAGCGTACCTTTTTGGAACCTTATTGTTGTAAATACAACTTGGGGTTCTTAAGAGTTGGGTTTCTTATCTCAATAAGATTATAAGATATCTTGCACTTTAAAATTTGTTGTTTACATAACCCAATATGTTATGGGTATATGTTACTCTTGGATCTACACCCAATTAGTCCTATCTTGGAGTGGTACACTCATTGTGGCTTGCTTTTATGAATAACAAAAAGATAATCTATATGTGATAACAATCCAAAGTAAGATGACTTGAAATATATAAAAGAGTTGTACTTCATTTTAATCATTTTGATCTTCTATGTTATAATTATAATTGATACATTATGAACCATGCACATATCATATTCTATTATTGTTACATTGCTAGAAAAAGTGAGTTATCATAAAAGATGATAAACCCCCAAAAACATCATTTTGATCTTCTATGTTATAATTATAATTGATACATTATGAACCATGCACATATCATATTCTATTATTGCTACATTGCTAAAAAAGTGAGTTATCATAAAAGATGATAAACCCCCAAAAATATTTTCTAATCTAGAAAAAAAATTACATCCAAACTTACACTTAAATATTCTTTAATTAATAGCAACAAGTTAACATTGACTTATTATCCTATTTTCACACATAATGTTGGGAGATATTCATATATTAGAATTCAACTAAATTTTATGACTACAAGAAAGTGTGTGGGGGACAATGAGTTATGTTTTGCACTTCCTTATAGAAGAGATATTTGGCATCTTCAAGCAACGCCACCAAATACGTTTTCTTTGATGTTTTACTCTTCGTATTTGAATTGGCACACTTGCCCTAGTTCCTTGTCGTTTAGAATAGCCATAACCTTTACTAATCATTTTCCCCTTTCGACGCAGCGATAATTTTGGTAGACAAGAAAGCCCTGGACAAAAGAAGAAAATAGTAACATCAATTTTACTAATTAAAATGTGATGGACATTTAAAAATATTAAAGTGCAAATTTTAGCTTTTATTGGTTTATGAGATTACATTAACTCCTATATTGAAGATAATACAAGTAATAAAGATGATATGAACTCAACAAATATGATAAAAGTAAGAGGTGATAAAATTAAATAAAAGGATTTATAGTGCAATCAATATAATATTATTATATAATTAATTATTTAGAATGTTGTTACCAACATTTGATACAATTGCATAAATTATTTTAAAATAGTATTATGATATAAAATTTTTAAAATATAAACCATCAAAAAATAGTAAAAAAAAAAAGAGTTCTCATCCATTTGTAGTGTGGAGTGCAGCGGCCAGTAAGGAATGGAGAATAGATGAAGCAAAGGATGGATGGGAGTTGTTGAAGGAGTTTATCAGGGAGAAAGAAGCAAAGAGGAAGGATATGGTCAATTTTAGACAATAGGTGAAGAAGAACAAGAAGCCAACTCAAGGAAACATTCTAATTCCGAAGGGCTTTTCTTTGGAAGTTGAGATCCAAAAATGCAAGAAGGAACAATCCTTTGAAGACTTTGGAGGTGTTATTGTATAAAAATTGAGTCCCTTTCCTCTATTCTAGTAGGTTTAGATATTCTTGTCTATCAGTTGGCTTTGTAATGTTCGATGGGCTTATCATGACTGTAAGCCATGGGTTCCTAGTACTGTCTAATTTTGATGGAATTGACATTTTTGTAATGTGATACCAGAAGATGGAGTAGGTAGTGGTTAGGGGTATGTTTGGAATCTCTAGGGGAAAACTATTATATTTGGAGCAAGTTTATTGGATATGTATTAGACTTTTTATTATCAATAAAATCATAACTTATTACTAATAAAAAAAATCAATTAAAATTACTTTAAAAAATAACTAACATAAACAAAATGGGGAACCCATCTTAACCGATGTTGTTCAGATATACCTTGTGGCAAGGGGTTTTTTTATTGTAAAGTTTGAAAATGTTGAAGATATGAAAACTATTTTGTGTGATAGTTGTTTCACTTGGGAGGAGTGTTTCCCCCTGATGGCCAAACCCTAGTATCAAGGGTTTGACCCTCTTTCAGAGTCCTTTAATAAAATACCCTTATGGGTAAGATTATCGAATCTCCCACTTCATCTTTGGTTGGATTCTATTTTGGAATCTATTGGTGAGGCTATTGGGGATTTCCAAATGGTTTATTCAGACTCCTCTTAAATTTTTAAGACAACATATGCTCGTATTCTTGTTGAGGGTTATGTTTCCAAGGGTCTTCCTCAGAAGATAACTTTGGCTTCTTCTTTGGGCTCTTGGACTCAAAATCTAGATTATGAGGGTATTCCGTTCAGATGTAGGAAATGCCACAAGACTGGTCATCTTGTTGCATGGTGTTTATCTGATAAGGTTAAATCGAAGAAACTACCTTCTTGGTGGTTGGGGGCTTCTGATCACCATTATACAGTTCACAAAGTCTCTAAGGACAGGGGTTCGGTTGCTTGCCCTCCTCAGACTGATCAATGCTTTGGCTAGAGCTTCTGAAGCTGCCTTTGATGCTTATGATGTTGTCTTTGATGCTACTGATGTTGTCTTTGATGCAGCTTTGGTTCAGATTGTTTATGTTGTCCCTTCTAGTGTTGCTACTACTATTATTGACTAGATCATTGATGTTGTCTCTGGTCGTGGTGTTATTCATGCCCCTTCATTGGTCTCTGATTTGACCTGCCCTTTAATGGGCTCTTCTAGCTCTTCTTTGGCTTGGCAGTTGTTTGCTGAAAAGGTGGAGGATGGATGGACAACAGTTAAGGGAAAAAATTTTAAATCTTCCACTCCTTTTGATATGAACTTACCTTCACATAAGGCTGGGAAAAAATGTAAATCTTGATCACCCTTTGTTGTGGCTAGTTTGGATGTTTTTATTTCCAACTGGTAGGAACTATGGTTTGTTCCTTTGGTGTGTTTGGTAGTGCACCACAGTTGTATTATGGTATTTCAATGCCCTATCTTTTGATGCTTTTGTTTAAAAGATTCGGGACCTTTCAAATCCTATTTTTACTTAATCAAAACTAACATAAACAAAAAATAAGTATGACTAGAATGCAAAAATAAAATAAGAATTATCTCGAACAATAAGGGAGTGGAGGTTTGAACGGAGGTTTGAGCAGGAAAATAACAAGGCACGTCGCAATGGCAGAAACTTGTAGAATCTTCTAGTAAGTCATTGGAGGAATCACGCAAATGGAAGATCCCAACAAAGTCATTATAATTGACTGTCATTGCAAGATGGGACCAAATTTAACAGCTTTACCAAGTGCACAATTTTTGACATTTATGAAGGATCTCCTTTGCATTCTTCCTGCTCTAACAACACACATGGAGAAAATGCTCATGAAGCAGAGGACAATGATTTTCATCATTTCCCTTCTTACGTCACTTTGTCAAATAATGCCCCTATTCAGAGCCCTAAATTTTTCAGTAACCCTAATGATATTTCTCTCCATCGTAGGGATTCTCGAACAAATGGCTCGCTAGTGTATGGTATTGAAGGAGTCTCAAAGATGGTCTAGAGGAAAAAGCTTCCACGGTCACAAGTAGATCATAGTGCATTTCATAATCAGGAAGAAAAGGACCGCATAGGTAATAAGGCAAAGGAAAGTGACAAAGACTTGAGCTATAAGATCACCCTGTCGGATCATTTACTCTTGTCGCACGTTTCATTTCTAGGGGAAACTACCATTATTGGTAAGTTATGGGACTCTTCCATGTAGACTTATGACATTTTAAGTTGGGCTAAGCAATACTGGCAAGGAGTTAAAGATATTTTTTATATTGATTCAAAGGTTAAAAAATTTATTGTCCTTTTTAAATTTAAGGCACATAGGGATTCTATGCATAAATTTAAGGGGTGGTTCTGCAAGGGATTTGGTCTATAGACTCTTATGTGGATTCCTGATTTCAAACCATACCCCATTTTATGCCTTTCTGAATTTTTTTTCTGTCTTTACCATTGGAATATAGGGATCCAAAGATTATTGAGATGTTTGCAAATAAACTTGGCATTTTTATCAAACATGACCTCATTTTGTTTGAATTCACTCATCTCATAGTTAGAGTGTTCTTGTTGTTGAATCTTTCTAAACCGCTCCCAAATACTTTATCAATTATGTCAAAATGGGGGTCATGGGAGAAAAAAATTATCATACAGGATGCAGCTATTGTTGACAATAATGCCAACTCCCTCGAACATTACAATGTTCAATGTCAAGGTCCTAAGAAAATATTTGTGATTGTCTATAGAGATCATGCAATTGATTTATCCCAGTATGCTTTCAATAAAGTGCAAAATGTAGTGCACAATGTAGTTACCAATTCTCAAAGTGCCAATGGCCTGTCACAAAATGATAAGGATGACTTTAATATTCCGCGATCTTCACAAAATGACAGGGATGATTTTGATATTTTGCGGTCTTCACAGGATAATAATATATCCTTGTTAGAGAGTGTTACAAAGGAATTTGTGGATGTCCAAGTTTCAAGTTTGTTGTATTTGCAAGATATGATTTTAAAAATCTTTCATGTTTTTAGGGATTGTCTCAAATAATTTTCATCTAAATGGCATCACTTTGCCAATACTCATATTGGCTTCCTGGAGTGATGCAGGAGCATCCTGTGGAAGTTAGCAATCTTGCATGTTGGAGTGTTTTGATCTTAGTGTTTCTCGGTTACAGTGTTGGCCGAGGAGCTCGGTCAAAGAGGTGTGGCTCGGTTGCAGTGTTGGCCGAGGAGCTCAATCACTGAAGGACTCATTTGCTTCTGGTGCTCGGTCGACATGTGCTTGGCTATGCCTGCCTTGCTTGGTAGTTTTGGTGACGCTCAACAGTTTGGGCTTGCCGATTGGAGTTCTTGTGGATTTGTTGGGACGACTTGATGTATTTAATGTGGGTAGCTTGTGTTGCATCCTCCTAGGTAGATATGGAGGCTGACATGGAGAATTAATTATTTGTAAGGCTATTTGAGAGCTGATTGATGTTGCATTTAATATTTGTTTGTTTTAGAAGACGACTAGGTTTAGGATTTATTTCTTTCTTCTAGCCGACTTGTGGCTGAAGTAGTATAAAAGCATGGGTTTGGGGTAGTTGTTAAAATTAGCAATGAGTGAAAAGAAGAGAAAGAGATTTAGGTTAGGAATATGAAGCTGTGAATTTGTGAGTAGAGCTAGTGGCTGAGGCTTAGGAACAAGGAGATTGCTTAGTGGCTTGCGAGCACAAGTTTAGATCTTGTTGGATGTTTCTATCGGATTGTTGTAGCATGTTGTTACATATCTGGCTAGCTAGGGTTGGGGTTTGAATTGGATCTTGAGGGATCTTGCAGAACTATTACTTGCTTTGTAATTGGCCGTAACCGGGAAGGCCTTGCAGCCCGACACATTGCATGTAATCAGTTATTTTACGAATAAAGAGTTCAAATTGTTATCAGATCTTGCTTTATTGTTGGATTTCATTGTGTGGTTGTTTAGCTGGGGGCTTGGACATCTCCTTTGGGGATTCTCTTGGCCTTGCACTGTGTTATGGAGTCTTCAACTTATATTCCCACCTTGTCTTTGATCTCAAATATCCCTCAAGTTGCAAATGCAAAGCCTCTTCTAAAAGATGCTTCTCTCAAACATCACAAAATATTATCTCTCAGTTCTTCTCTTCAAGTCATAAACAAACTTGATAGTCTAGTGCATGAGCTGATATATCAGAAGACTGATTAATATGCCGCTCTTGCCCATTGCTCCCAAGGGAATGGGAATATTAAATCAAGAGGTGGAGTCAATAGCAAATGAAATGCTCGTATCATTAGCTTCACAAATGATTGATGAAATAGCAGAGGAGGAAGAGTTCTATGAATTTGTTGCAAATCAGGACTCAGTTCATCACAGTAATAATAAACTCCAAGATAATCAAAAGTATATGGTTGAAAATGCAAGTTTTGATGTCAACTCAATACAAAGTGCAAATTTTGATGTCAATACAATACAATTATTGGGTTTAGATAATTTACCTTAGAAAAGTTGAGAAAATTTATTAGAGCAGGATATCAATGACGCAAACAATCTGCAATTATTGTCAGAAGTTGATCAAGTTAAAAATGACTTTGATTTTTCCCAATCATTATCAATCTCACAAACTCCACCTGCTTGCAAATTTGACAAGAAAATTCCCAAACCTCGAGGTAGGAAGTTAAAAAGTGTTGAAACAAAAGAAGAAATTGAGGTAGGCACACAATTAACATTGGATGAGAAATTATCATCTTTGAAGAGATTGACGAGGAGAACCAAGGGTTCTCCTTGTCAGCAATGAAGATATTATCATGGAATACTAGAGGCATAAATGCCTCTGATAGGCGACATAGAATCAAACAACAACATGATTCTTCATATGCAGATATAATTTTGCTTCAAGAAACAAAGCTATCACAAGAATATTTTCAAAAATCTATGGGGAAATGGACATTATGGAACTCAGTTCATGTACAAGGTGTAAGAGCTTTGGGAGGCCTTGTTGTCCTATGGAATCCTAAAACAGTTCAAGGGAAAGTTATTAAGCAAGATACCAATTGGCAATTTTAAAAAATTTAGAACTTTGAATTATCATTTAACATGTTCAATGTATATGGCCCATCCTCCACTTAGGATAAGAAAAGACTTTGGACAGTTATCACTCACACCATTCAACAAGAGGCAGGTTGAAATATGATCATAGGGGGCCGAGACTTTAATTTCATAGTGTACTCATTTGAAAAGAGTGGGAGAATTTTTCATTCGATTAGAACAATGCAAGATTTTACCTCACATATAATAGATAATGATCTAATGGATATTGCCCCTCACAACGGTACTTTTACATGGACAAATAGGAGGGCATGTTTTCTTCAAATTGCAGAAAGGCTTGATAGATTTCTCATCTCACAATGCTGTAAAGTTCAGAACTATTCCTTTCAATCAGAAATATTGGCAGTATATAGGCTCAAACCATTTTCCTATACTCTTGAACATTTCCAATGCATCTGTATTATGTGGGCATAGACATAGGCCATCTTTTAAGTTTGAGAAAATGTGGTTTTGTCATCCTCATTTTCATGCATTGTTGAGACAATGGTGGGTTAGTGCACCATACATTAAAGGTACAAAAATGTTTTTTTTTGTTTTTTTAAATGCAACATGTAAAAGCTCATATCAAAACATGGAATAAACAAGTCTTTAAATACATATTTGTTCAAAAGGAATTGGTGAATAAGGAACTAATTGAGGTTAATGAACACATTATACAACATGGTTTGGATACATCCACCTTTGTGAAACAAAAACAACTTCAAGAAGAATGGGAAGAGTTGTGTAGGAGGGAAGAGGAATATTGGAGAAAAAAATATCGTGAGTTATGGTTAAGAGAAGGAGATAAAAATACAAAGTTTTTCCATATGTCTGCAAAACAAAAGAGGCCAACAAGCACAATTTTTTCTATCAATGATTCTTCATTGGGTAATGTCATCTCAAATGCACAAGGAACCCAAGTTGAGGGCATTAAATACTTCAAAAATCTCATTGCCCCTCCGTCCTCTCCTCCTCAAGAGTCACAAGTGAATGAGTTTCTTGATGCCATTTTGACTTTAATTACTCCTGAAGATAATTAGGCTCTTATGGCTCCTTTCACTATAATGGAAATCCATAAGGTAGTGATTTCTTTGTCTCCAAACAAGGCCCCTGGACCAGATGGGTTTACTGCTATCTTTTTCCAAAAATGTTGGAACGTGGTATGCTTCGATTTGTTGGCAGCTTTAGAAGAATCTAGAAAAAGTGCTTCAATGCTAAAAGAAATTCAATGTCACTAATATTGTTATTATTCCCAAGGTCAAAGAACCCAAAAATTTTGTAGAATTCTGCCCCATATTCTTGTGTAATATTGTTTACAAGATCTTTACTAAAGCCATTTATCTGAGGTTACAATATCTTATTTCTAAAATTATCTCACTAGAGCAAGGTGGTTTCGTGTTAGGAAGGGAAACCCTAGAACGGGCACTAGTAGCACATGAAGTTCTTTGTTCCATGAATTCAAATCAATCACCAAACTTTTTTATAAAGCTAGATATGATGAAGGCGTATGACAAACTTAATTGGTCTTTTCTCTTTAAAGTTCTCTGAAAATTTGGCTTTGTTGAAAAATGGTGCAACTAGATCAGCACATCTATATAAAGTGCTTATTCTCGGTTATTATCAATGGTGTCCTTGTTGGGTTTTTTGCGTCTACACAAAGGGTTAGACAAGGTGACCCATTATCTCCAATTTTATTCGTCATAATGGCAAAGACTTTTAGTAGGATAATGAAGATTAGGTAAGATCAAGGTCTTTGGCAGGGACCTCATAGTGTTGGTGCTTTACTATATCAATCACTCACTCATTATTTGTTGATGATACTCTTTTATTTGGTAAGTCAAGTGTGAAAGAAGATAAATAGATCAAAAGGAATTTAGATCTTTATAATACAGTGTCAGGTTAAAGGATTAATTCTTGGAAATAAAAAATCTACAATTTTAACACAAACATGGTTATCTCAAACAAAATTGTTAGCATCTTGGGATTTTCATTAGAGCATCTTCCTCCCACTTATCTTGGCATCCCTTTCTTTGTGGGGGCTAATAAAGCTAATTATTGGGATGTCATAATTGATAGAATGAAGAGAAGAGTCTCAACATAGAAAGCTATATGGATTTCATTGTCAGGTATGATCCTGCTCATTAAGACAGTATTATTTGTGATTCCCAATTATTATATCTCAGCTCTCAAAGCTCCTAGCTCGGTTATCTAGCACATTGAAAAGCTCGTTAGAGAATTCTTGTGGAAAGGTAACATGTTCGATGAGAAAAAGATCGCACGTGTACCTTTAAAAGATATGACATATAGTAAGATGATTGGGGGTGTAGGTTTGCATGATTTACCAAAGAGAAACAAATCTTTTGGGGGAAAACTTATTTGGCATATGTACACTAAGCAGCAGAGCAAATGGTGTAAAATTATGTAGGAAAAATACTTGGAATCTAACAATCCTATACGCATCTTATTAATTTTGGACCCTCCAAAAGGTTCATCCATCTAGAATTTTATGATCTCATCTAGAGAGGTGGTCTCTAAATATGTGTCTTGGGAAGTGCACAATGGGAAAAGGATTCAGTTTTGGGAGGATTCTTGGAATGGGTTGCCTCCTTTAAATCAATATCCTTATTTATTAGATTATAATCAGACTATTATAGATTGTTGAGGATCATAACTATTTGATTATGTATGTGGTATAGAAATATTTTTAGGGAAGGCCATTTGGAGAATCCCTCTGATCTTCCCATCAGCAACCAATAAAGGTTTGTCTCCCAAATATTTTTACAAAAAGGGTTGTCTATCTTTCCAACAAGCAAGACAAGCTAATATGGGCACCATCCAAAGATAGTAATTATTCCATTAAAGTTGGTTATAAAGCAGTTTAGCAACTCGAGAATAAAAAAATGAACCATCGTGCTTTCTCTTCCTGTTGGAATAATTTAGTGCTACCTATAGCGGGTTGTTTTGCTTGGCTAGTGCTAATGAAAAGAATTCTAACTAGTCATAAACTAGAGAAACTTCATATTGCTCAACCTTTTTGGTGTGTTTTATGTGATGAAGTAATTGAGACAGTTGCCCATCTTCTTTTAAATTGTTCATTTTCTCAACAATGCTAGTTCTTTGTTATGAATAAGTTAAATTTATCTATGCCACTTCCTAACACTTTATGGAACTTGTTTCAATCATGGCCTATTCTTTTTTCTAACTCAATGTTTGCATGTATTTGGAAGTGTATTCCAACGTCTTTTGTATGGGCTATTTGGTGGGAAAGAAACAAGCCTATATTCCGTCAAGATGCATCCCCATTGCTAAAGGTATTGGAAGGATTAGAGAAATCAATTTCAAATCTAGTTAATGCTAATCTTCAAAATCTAAGATGTAACAAGTAATTCACCATATGGGATGGCTTCATAGTTCAAGAATGGAAAGGTATTTATATCCCCTTTATTGCTGCTCCTAATAGACATGCTTGTCTTCCTCTCGATAGATCTAATGTTACATGGAAGCCTCCAAGTTAGGAGTTTACAAAATTAAATTTTGATGGTGCATCGAGAGGAAATCCAAAAAAATCTGGAATCGTAGTCTGTATCAGAGATCACCTAGGCAACTTAAAATCATTCAAAGCTTCCCTCATTCCGTCAAGCAAAGCTTCCCTCATATGGTGTAAGCTCATGCTCTTCTATATGGTTTGGTTTTGGCAATGAAAAAAGGTTTCTTCGGGTTACACATTGAGGGTGACTCGTTGATAATAGTGAATGCGTGTATGAGCTGACTACAATCAAATTGGCAGATTGCTTAGGTTCTCAAACAAATATGGTCATTGTTAGATTCTCTTGATGAATATTGTATCTCCTATACTTATAGGGAGGGAAATAAAGTAGCAAGTTTATTGGCAAACATGGGATGTGATGAAACTATTAGCAAATTTAAGTTGTCATTAGTGAAGTTAGATGCAAACAATGTTCCCACCGGTATAGGTTCACCGGTAGTTCACTCACATTACTTTAAAGGCACCGGTAGACTAAAATAGAGTGTATGCACCGGTAGACTATACTATGCAGATGCACCAGTAGACCGAACCAAGTACATTGTACTGGTCTTATATTACATACAAGGATGGACCGGGTATAAGATTAATACCGGTCAATGTGCATAAAGATATGCACCGAATTATGTGGAGCAATTTGAGTTAAAACCAGAATATGTAGAGCATCCACCGTTTAGAACTGAAGTTAGCTTTTTAACAAGAGTTAGTTATATATCTACGCGGATGTTTCAAGGTAAACTCAAGATCAGAACACAAAGATTTTTGTTTTGTTGCATGATTTAAGGATGAGTTTACAGCCTGGCGGTTCTATGAGTTAAGGGTTTCATTAACATGAACTTTTGTATAAATACAAGTCATAGAACACAAGAAACTCAGTTGTTGATAGTTGTTGAATGGAGAGAGCAGAGAAGAGATATCTGCAGAGAGATTACAGTCACTAGAGGTGAAAGGCAAAGAGGCAGAAAAGATTCAATAGCTAGCCAAACCGGGGAAGAGATCAACAGGTATGATCTAATCAGACAATTAGTGTCAATTAAGATCATTGCTTTTATAAGGTGTGGAAGCATATTGAAATCCCTCAATCAAGGTGAACCATAATCGGTTCTTTGTAAAAATCCTTTAACTGAGTAACATCTTTGTTAATGTTGAAAGTCCTCTAACCAGGAAACTCCTAACAGAGTTAAGATCTTAACCGATCTTCTATCAAATCCCTTAACCGGGTAGCACCTTCACAAGTGCTTTGTAAGCTCCTAATAGGGCGTCTTTATTTCTACAGAAGTGAAGTTGTGAGCTCTGTCTCACCGTGGTTGATTTGAGTATTTCTATTTAGGCTTGTGGATGATTGTTTACATTCTGCTTGTCTTACAAGAAAAATTTTATACAAGTTTTAAATTGCAATAGAAATAGTGTTTACTGATTCACCCCCCCCCTCTCAGTAACCAATTAGGATTAACAACTAGTATCAGAGCTAAGTTCTCTAATATATAAAGCTTAACAGCTTGAGAAAAAGATCATGGAGGGTTACAGGTATCAGAAACAACTTGAGGAAGACAACGACATCATTGCCTCTCTAAAGAATAGGCTGTGAAGATCACTTGCTAAAAAGGAGTTGGCTCTGCAGTTGAGTGAGAGTAGTGAAACTATTGATGAACTCTCTGTGTAGAGTGGATCTACTGAAGCTGAGGAGGAAGTCTTTGAGCTCATGGAGAGGAACCAAATCCTAACTGATCAGATCTCCAACCTTAAGAGGGAGCAAGAAGATAATGCCCTAAGGATGACTGAACTGATTGAGAAAAAAAGGAAAGCTAAAGATGAAAGAAACACAACAATCAAGTCCTTAACAGCCTCTGAGAGAGCAAGGAACCTGGTAGAGGAAGCCATTGGGGTAAATGATCTTGTCATTCTGCAACTTCAAGAAGACATGCAAATTGTCACTCAAGAAAACACCAACATGCAAAAGGGTTGGCATGATAGAGATGCTGCATGCAAAAGGCTGGCATTAGAGTTGTATCAACTGAAGGAACAAATGAAATAACTTGAAGAAAGAAATGAAACCCAAGAAGATACAACGAGAGCTCGGTCAAGCTTGATGAGCAACTCAAAGCTCAAAGAAAGCACAAAGATCCCACTGGTATTGGATTCACCAGTAAAGACACCAAAGAGATTGGTGAGTCATCAAGAACCAACAAAAGCAAGAAGGAAAAGAAGAAACATGAAGAACAAAAGGGTAAAAAGACCTTCAACAATTCTTGTAAACACTGTGAGAAATTGGGCCATAAAACAAGCAACTACAGAATTGCATTGGTCAATCCAACTAACAATTACTGCAAAAACTGTTGCAAGTATGGCCACAAGACCAATGAATGTTGGTCGAGCCCCACAAGTGTGTCCAGTGGAAGCAGGGGAAGCTTCAAGGGCTATTGCTATGCATGCAATAAGTTTGGACACAAAGCTAAAGACTATAGATCAAAGACAATGACATTCAAATCCCTACCGAGACCGGTATTCCCCAAAAGAAACAAGAACCCAAGCACAACCAACTGTGGTAATTGTGGCATGCACAGTCACAATGACTCCTGGTGCAAATCACCTAACAATAGAAGGGTGAATCCATGGAAGGCAACCAGTATAGTCTATTACTCCTGCAGCAAAGTCAGACACCTAGCTAAAAACTGCAAGAACCAGTCAATGAACGAAAGGAAAGGATCATTCAAACCGGTAGAGAAGACCTCATCCTCAAAAGAGAAGAACAATAAAGAAGAGAAGACTGAGAAAGCATTCAAGCATATTTGGTTCAAAAAGAAATCAAAGAGCGTCGTTGAGGAGAAGATAGAGGAAAGATCATCATCGGTCGATGGTGATATCTCTTTAGCAAATTGAGCCTATTAGGCTTAGGGGAACCAGTAGCTTGTCTACTGTTCCTGGTAGGACTAGTGAGCAACCCACTCATTCAGCCAGGAAATTCAATCGGACAGGTAAGAAATGATCAATCGAGATATGTACAACTGAAAAAGTCAGAATACCAGTTGGCAAAAAAGGAAAGAAAGGTTAGGTAAGGCATTTAATGGTGTAGTCGTTAAAACAATAGTTACTATTTGGTAATTACCGTTATTCCCTAACCTTATATAAGGAAAGGAGGATTACTCATTTACTTTTACTTTACGATTTTGTGATTAACAATTTTTATGCTTCAGTAATATTCTCATGCTTTGATCATCGAAAGATATTGTCTGTTAGACCGATCAAGCTACTTTCTATTAACCGGTTGTTAGCTATGGCATCTTCATCATCTATTGCCAAGTTGATTCTTATAAATCAAATCGACCGACATTCCTATGATATCATGGCGACTCAGAACAGGGCGAACGACATGGATGGTGCACTATCAAGTGTGCCAGATGGTGTTTCCAATATGACAGAAGACATGACCACGTTCATTCACGCCAAGTAGGAAGAACTAGAAAAGACATACATCCAGAGCGAGTATCTCTCACTATGTGAGGACAGAAAGCTTCCTGATAGATACGCAAAGTTGGTGTCGTCCGATCTCATAAATGCTGTCAGCTATCCAACCATCTTCCGACCAGATTGGATTCGACTGGTTCTCAGTCGTGTGCATGATCCAGGGTTTTGGCTCCAAAAGGGTGCAACTACACAAATCACAAAGGAGGATTTGCATCGAGTAACCGGGTACAGTCAGGAAGGGGAAGCATTAACCCTAAGAACGATCTCCAATGCGATCGTCACTAAGCTGACAAAATCAAGATTTGATGGTCAACTTATGACAGTGATCGACATCGAAGATGAAGGAGTTCGGTTCGCCTCTACTGCAATAGGTTATAAATTCTATCAGTCTAGCAACCTAAATAGCATACCGAGAGGAGCTATTCATGCCACTCACTAGATAATGTATGACAACGACAAGTATGATCTCTGTGGAATGCTTCGAGGGCAGATATTTGAAAATATGAAGAAGCTTGACATTGTTAAGAAGAAATCCATGAAGTATGGGACCCTACTAGTATGTCTCTACTTCTACTATCAAAATTTCTTCCTGGAAATTGGAAAGGTGACATGGGGAACCAATCAACCGGTCATGCATCAAATAAGTGAAATGGCCAACCAACTGGGAAACCAGTTCGATAAAGTTATGACTGAATATTTTGAGACATTTAAACTGTGAATGCATGCAAGGGAGCGGGTGTTGTCAACTATTGTTGACTCATATAAGGATGATGTATGTTTTGTGGTGTCCACTGATCACTGCATCATTCAAGCAGTGGAACCAAGAACAGGATATGCTCCTGAACTGGGTTATGAGATCACCACCAAGATTGCGAAGGCATATGCTAATGCCTTGACCGAAGATAATCTAGATCTCACTACCCACTGGTTTGGTACATTCGAAGAGATTCAAGAGAATTTGAAGAAGAGGGCACCGATCAAAAATGTCTACACCAAAAGGACCCCCACACCAAAGAAGAAACCGGTGATAGAACAACCCAATGCTCAAAGGAAGAGAGCTCAATCGGTTCCTAGCACACAAGCAAAAGAAGAAACATAATCAGAAGACACAGTTCCTCTAGTTAGAAAGAGGAAATCTGGTAAACCGATGAAGGAGGATCCACCAAGAAGGAGAAAGCCCACAATAGATGATTTTGTGGCAGCATTGATAGAAACCGGAGGAATGAGTTTAGTCAGCATAAGATATCAGTTTGCAAATGAAGAAGACGGGAGAAAGATTGAGGAAGCAGTCATTCATTGTATCTCTAAATTTAACCTCTCACCCATTGAACTTCATAAGATTGTACCAGATGATCTCCAAGAGATTCTTGAAGCTAGGTGGAAAGCTTCAATGGACAGAGAAAAGGAGCTAAGGATTCGAGCTCTGCTTGAGGTCTAGAATCACCTCACTCTGGAAGAAGCCACTCAACAAGCTGAACTGCATTAGGAAATTTTCCTGACAAAGAAGAGAATTGGTCTAATGCTTGTTGGAGAAGTTGAGAAAGTGCATGATGAAGGAGTGGCCATATGGACCAAAATTCTTCAGTCCCAGTAGCAAGTAGAGGAAGCACGCCAAAGAACCACAGTTCCACCGGTCCCTAACACCGGAAAAGGAAAAGGAGTGCTTGGAGCTGAAGCACTGGTCAAAGAAAGGAATCTTACAGAACCGGTAATTGTAGACATCACTAATGACAAAGGCAGTGATCCAACTCATCCAACTGTTCTGATTTCTCTAGAAAAAGGTAAGACTCGCACCATGTCTGTCAATGATATTGTTGATGAAGTGATGGATTTTGGAGAAGTAGAAAATGGTGCTAAGTGGTATAGTCTGTTAGACAAAGAAGATAAACAAGCTATAATAGTAGCTATAGTGGAAACTTTTATGGACTACAACAAAACTCCAAGGGACTATAGGGCCAAGTTTCCCCCAGAATTGAATTCTAGGCTAATGACCAAATGGAGAACTGGTCTAGGCACCAACACTAGAATCAATAAGGAGACATTATCTAAGGTTAGACCTGGTCTTAGTGAAGAGAGAATCAAGCTTCTACTAGAAGAAGCATCAATGAACTTGGATACCAAGTGTAGAGTTGCCAAGATTCTCAACGGATATGAAAATAAAGTCTATAAAGAGACTTTAGATTTCTGGCAACAGTATGACTTCAATGCTCTTGAAAGGACAGGTCCACAAGATCAAACTCAAATAGTACAAACACCACCGGTTCAATTCACTACTCATGAAGAGCCTACAACCGGTAAGGAAAATGTTCAAACAGAAGAGTTCACATTTGGCGAACAAGTAAATGTTGAACAGGTAGTCCCCCAAGTAGAACAAGAGCTGGGAAATGATATACCTATGGGAGAATTACATACAACTGAAGAGAAGCACAAGGAAGAAGTCCCACCGGAAGAACAACTCCCACAAGAAGAGGATGCACAACCAGAAGTTGAAGTGCAACAGGAAGTGGAAGCACAAAATGAGCAAGTCCTACCAGAAGAGGAGGCACAACCGGAAAATGTGACATTAATGGGAGAGTTGGCTAAACTAGAGAAGGAACAAGAGATTCCTACAGAAGAACAACCGGTACAGCCGCCGAGTCAAAAAGAACAGGCCGATATACCAAGATCCTCCTCATCTAAAAGAAAGTTATCATTTGCTTAGGACAAAGAAGCCAAAAGGAGCAAGGCTACCGATAATGTGGTTGACATCAGCAAAATGTCAACAAGGCAGCTAAAGGAGTTGACCAAGAGGAAACAAGACATGGTCTTGACCACTGTCAAGAATATTCTGTGCAACTTCGTACCTGATTCTAACATCAATGAAGATGAGCCCGTTATAGATCAACTGGGAGTATTGACACAAGCAATCAATGATGACCTAACAGATCCAGAGACCGTAGCAATAGATCATTATGAAAAGAAGAGTATAGAGATTCTCCATAAACAAGTTGAAGAAATAAAGGTGACTGTGACAACCAATTTGAGAATTCTTCAACAACAGATTCAAGTGGTGGGAAGTTTGATGACAAGAACTTCAAATTTTGATACATTCTTGCTAGATCTAACAGAGAAGTCATCAAAGACTTCAGAAGACATAAGAGCTTTCTCTTCTCAGTTTGCAATCTAGAATAAGTTTGCAACAAACTTCAACAACGAAATGACAAGTCTTGCTCTCATTTTGAGAAAGACTTCTAAAGAGAAGACTAAGAGAATCTAAGACATCATTGGATTTCAATTGTTTCTAGCCCCCACATTTGATGCAATGCAACAAACTGCATCATCGGCTAAGAATCTGATCAAAGAACCAGACTACAAAATTGTGGAGGACATGGAGAACATTATTGTCTCTCTAAAAGAAATACAGAAGAACATTGAACATGCAACTGGTCAATGGGCACCATTTCTTCATTCAGCAAGGAATATCTATAAAGATATCTTCACAAAGCTACAAATGTAAAAACACAAGTGAAGCTAAACCCTTTGTCCAATGGAGGCAAAAAGAGGAAGAAGAAGAAGAAATGGGAAGAAGGAAGAGGATCAGAACAGAAGGGCAGAATGGTCAGAAGGTCAAGGACAAAATAGCTAGAGAAACAAAATAGAAGAGCTAAAGCACTTGGATAGGGGAAGTCTAGAATAGGGGAAATGTGCCACCAGGGGAAAAGAAAGGAAAGAAAAGTCTATAGGACAAGGTATTAATTGTGATGAGTAAGTATGGTTTTGCCACCAATGACAAAGGGGAAGATTGTTAGCAAATTTAAGTTATTATTAGTGAAGTTAGATGCAAACACCATTCCCACCAGTATAGGTTCACCGGTAGTTCACTCACATTACTTTAAAGGCACCGGTAGACTAAAACAAATTGTATGCACCGGTAGACTATACTACGCAAATGCATCGGTAGATCGAACCAAGTACATTGTACCAGTCTTATATTACATACAAGGATGGACCAGGTATAATATTAATACCAGTCAACGTGCATAAAGATCCGCACCGGATTATGCGGAGCAGTTTGAGTTAAAACTGAAATATGCAGAGCATCCATCGTTTAAAACTGAAGTTAGCTTTTTAACAGGAGTTAGTTGTATGTCTACGCAGATGTTTCAACGTAAACTCAAGATCAGAATGCAAATCTTTTTGTTTTGTTGCATGATTTAAGGACAAGTTTACAGCCTGGTGGTTCTATAAGTTAAGGGTTTCATTGAGATGAACTTTTATATAAATATAGGTCATAGGACACAAGAAAGTCAGTTGTTGATAGTTGTTGAATAGTGAGAGCAGAGAAGAGATATATGGAAAGAGATTACAGTCACCAGAGGTGAAAGGCAAAGAGGCAGATTAGATTCAATAGCTAGGCAAACCGGGGAAGAGATCAACAGGTATGATCTAATCAAACAATCAGTGTCAATTAAGATAATTGCTTTTATAAGGTGTGGAAGCATATTGAAATCCCTCAATCAGGGTTAACCCTAATTGGTTCATTGTAAAAATCCTTTAACCAGGTAACATTTTTGTTGATGTTGAAAGTCCTCTAACCAGGCAACTCCTAACAGAGTTAAGATCTTAACCAGTCTTGTATCAAATCCCTTAACTGGGTAGCACCTTCACAAGTTCTTTGTAAGCTCCTAAGATGGCATCATTATTTTTGCAGAATTGAAGTTGTGAGCTCTGTCTCATTGTGGTTTTTTCCTTCTAACCGAGGGTTTCCACGTATACATAATGTGTTGATCTGAGTATTTCTATTTATGCTTGTGGATGATTGTTTACATTCTGCTTGTTTTGCAAGAAAACTATTATACAAGTTTTAAATTGCAATAGAAATAGTGTTTACTGATTCACCATGAAATAGTGTTATATTCTAAGGGCTCCATGAAATGTATGTGAAGCTTCTTGCATAGGGTTCGCTAGATTAGAATGGGTTCTGGGGTATATGTGGCATATTTGGCAGAATTATAGCTAATTTTTGGGGGGTTTATGATGTAATGGTAATATGTAAGACATAATTAGGCCACCTTTTGGCTTAATTGGATGCATAGGTCCATAGATTGATGTTGAGTCATGTAGTTAGGATGGTATCTTTTCATACATTGTAATTTTGGGCAAGGAATAGAGGTTTTCTTATTGGTTCTTTCCTCCAAGAGCCCTTGAACCAGTTTTATATTTATTAATATAATATTCAGTGGCTTGCCACTTTCACTTTAAAAAAAGTATGACTAGAATGCTAGGAAAGGGATTAATTCTTGACACGTTTTACTTTTCATTTACTTTTCAATTAATTGCAAACAATATTGTTAGGAGCTATCAATCTATTACATTACATATTCACGAAAAATTACCCTTTCTTCACTTTTGTAATTGATAAGGCATTTCACCTTTTTAAAACTATTTTTCTAGCCTTAGGTGATGATTAGCTAAATATAGGCACAAAAAAGTTTCTAGAGAATATTATACATGAAGGTTACAATGTACTCCAAAGCCAATGTGACCATAACAATTTTTGGTAGGGGAAAACTTTCAACTAAATTATAAAAAACAATGATATTCAATCAAATTTGAGTTATTCATTGAGAAAATATAGATAAACTATCTTGAACTATCATGGACCACTTCCAATAATAGTTATGATTGAATGCACAAATTGAATGGATAGAAAGAGGTGAAATGATGGTAGCTTACACATGAGCTTTACTCGATAGAACATGAAGCAAGAGGTAAGAAATATATGAGAGGAATAAACATTATTATAGAACTAATACTAGGCATCAAGAATATAGTATATTGAAATGAGCCAAGTCCTCATGGATTAGTAGTTGAAGTATATTGTATAATCATGAAAAAATCATGGATTGAAAAAAAAAACTAGTAAAATACAAAAATATCATATGTAGAGACATCATATAAAAATATAAATAGCAAAGTCCATGATCCATAAACACAAATAATTATCTCAAATCAAGAAAACCAACATATTTCAAATCATAACTAAGTCAACACTCAAACAGATATCAAATTCTATTTGTAAACAAATACTTGTTGATAGTGTTAGGAAAGGTGTCTCAACCTTGGTTCTAATCTAAATAATACAGAAAAAAAAGCATTATTTTGAGTTGTAGAACATTAAAAACACAATTTCTAGACTATACAAGTCATTTTACACCAAAACAAATGTTTAAAGTTGTCTGGCATCAATTCCTTGATGCCTAGTACATAGATTACCTTACAATTTAAAAAGAAAGGGCCCTCACCTCATTGACAAAAATTAATGGCCTTTAGAAGTTGGGCCACCCACATTGAAAATCTAAAAGAATTTATGACATAAGAATTGTAAGAGGGAGATACAGTTGTTGATCAACTTATGATGCATGTTATGTTATGTCATAAGATATTTTCTAATGCAAATAATGAAGCCAAAATGGAGCATCCAAGTTGACAATTAAATTATAACAAACTTGAGCAAGTAGAAGAAATATGCAATTTTTAGCCTATGTAATTATCTTGGGATTTGGACGTTGGATTTTTAACTAGAGATATGGATGCCATATTTTTGGTTGCTTTTCGCTTGTAGTTTCCTAATTACCATTTGATGGTTTTATAGAATTTTTATCTTATTTATTAGATGGTTAAGATGGAGGTTTCGATAATGAGTTTGTTGAGAAGTAGTTGTGTTGGCATTGTTATCATTGATGTCGAAACCTAGGATCCGGAATGTTGTGCTCCAAATAATGAATAGTATTGATCTATTCTATACGGTATGCTATGATGTTGAGTAGTGTGGGTTTCATCCTTGATCAGGATATGGCAGTATCTTTTTGGGACATCAGTGGAAGACAATTAGTGCACAATAATGAAGATTAAATGTTTGATATTGTCTGTTGTGTTTAGAACTTATTCTGGCTATCTATGCTATATGGACATTCATGTAGTATGTTAGAAGTTTTTCATATGTCATTTCTATTCAATTTATAAACAAATGATATTAGGTATTATCATTTAGTTGGTACTGAATTTAATAGAGATCAAGACTTGGTCTTGGTTGTGGTGTTCCCATCATCTCCAAAATGTATCTCATGTACTCCAAAGATTCATCTTTCAGTAAATACACTATGTAACGTGCTTATCTTATGTATGGCCTATTTATGGGTCTCATTGTAACATGGTTTAAAGATCTTTATGTGCAACCTATCTTTTAGATCTAGTGCTAGTGTGCTATGCCTTATTGAGTATTTCAAGATTGTTCTTCAAGTCAACATATTATGCTAGGCCAACTTATTTGTATTGTTCTACGGGTGTGTGTGTGTGTGTGTGTGTGTGTGTGTGTGTGTGTGTGTGTGTGTATATATATATATATATATATATATATATATATATATATATATATATATATATATATATATATATATATATATATATATATATATATATATATATATATATATATATATATATATATATATGGAGAGAGAGAGAGAGAGAGAGCATCTTTTTGGATCTGAATGTGTATGTATGTGATGAAATGTGTGAACAGAGAAAGTGGTGAAAAGGATTATGAAGTAATGCGACAAGGTATAGAGAAGCAAGTGACAGGAAGAAGTAATCAGTATTACAAAGGTTGTGTGAAGAGATTGGTAGAAGATTGGCAGAAGATTCCTAACCATACCTGTTGCAGGCAATTGGTGTTGTGCTCTTAACCAGAACTGACTTCATGCATATGTAGATGTAGCTTCCTCAGTTCACATTTGTCTATAAGACTATTTTGTAAACAATTGTTTCTGTATTCGTGTAGTTAGTCCACCGACAATGAGCCTTAATTACAGTGAGAATCTTGGCAGTGAGCCCTTTTGTAAAAACCATCTTAACCAATGTCAACTTCACCGGTGTTGCATAATTGAGAAATAACTTTCTCCATGGTTTTTCCCATCCTATGTTTCAACATAAATTTTAGTGTTAATGGTGTATGGTTCTTTATGTTCATATCAATTTTATCTATCTGATTGAGTTAAGATTGCTTTGCATTAATTTAGGTTCATAAAACTATTTTATGATAACTGACTCAACCCCCCCCTCCCCCCTTGCCCCCCTTAGTTATCCGAACTGTTCAACAATTGGTATCAGAGCTTGGTTCCTTGTAGATAAAGCTTAACTGCTTGAGCGAGATCTTAGTAGTTTGAACAGATGGTAGGAGATTATTACTTCGATGAGGGATTGAAGACAATGTTAGATGATATGGAATGTGTGAAATCTGAAAAATGAAGAATTGAAATAAAACCTCAAAGAAGAAAATGCTTGCATCTCCAAGCTAAGGGAGAATCCAGAAATTCAAAGAAAGACACAAAGAGGTTAGTCAATAATTAAAGGAATCCAAGGAGAATGTTGTAAATCTAAAGCTATGATTGAATGAATGCAAGAAGATTGAAGAAAATCTCAAGGATAGCATCAAACAAAAGATGGAAGAGTGGAAGAAGACTATAGAATATCTCAAGGATATCATCAAGCCAAAAAAAGAGGAAATGAGAAGTTGGATCGGGAGTTAAGGAAGTTCAAATCATAAGCAAGAGTATGTGAGAGTAGCATAATTTTGGATCAACTTTTGTCCCTACATAAATGTCACAAGGATAATGAAGGACTAGGTTTCTCCGATGAAAGTCCAAATCAGAACATCAAGGGTGAAGACAAGGAAGTTGAAGCTATAGAAAAATCTAAAGTAATAAGCAAGGTTCAGAACCTTGGAACATTTACAAAAATATTTCTGGTCAGGCAACTGAATGTTCAAAGGTTCTTATAATTTAATGGTCATTGTTTTTTATGCAAAAGTTTTGGACATAAGGCTATATAGTGTAAAAGCAAGAAGGAACATAGTATTCAATACTTTAACTGTCGCAAGTTTGGTAACAAAGCAAGTCAGTACAAAAGTCAATTGTCTAATCCAACTAGAATGAATGCGATGAATAATATCTTTCATGGTAATTGCTATTTATGTCGTGGTTATGGTCACAAAGCTAATCAGTGAAAATCTAGA